>VWZG01002655.1:256711-275214 GCA_013396735.1 Grallaria varia
AAAAAAAAAGTTTCTGGCACACTGTGCAGAACCAGTGTCAAATTAACTTGCTGGCTCTCTGCTGCCAGACACATGTGCACTGTGGACACCCTTGCCTTCTCGCACAAGTGTCTGTGGTGTATTGCTCTGTTTTTCCCTAGGGGAGCTAATGCTTTTTCAGGTTGTGTCATGTTAGCGTGATTTACATACTTACATATATATAGTGAACAGATCAAAAAAAAAATTATGGAGTACAGAAGCAGGCAGATATCCTGTATTTAGTAATGCAAATTCTTACTGATTTTGTGGTTAAAAAATAGATTTAAGGTTGAAAGAGAGTAATTTAAAATTTTACTATCAAGAGATTTAAACCAAAGATTGCTTTGGAATTTCAATAGTTAATTTCTGAATATTTTCACATACAGCTTCGTATTTTCACATGAGAGTTATAACTCCAGAAAAATCATTTTGTTCCAAATAATTTGGAGGGATGAATAGACATTACTCACAAGGTGGCAACCACAGAAGCAATGATCATGAAAATGTGGCAAAATGATAGCCAGCAAGAAAAACTCATCCCTGTATTCCCTCTAGAATCTAAAATCCAGAAAAGACAGCTAAAACAAACCAAACAACAACAAAAACCAAAAAACCACGCGCCTCACCATATACTGGATAGCCTAAACTGACAGCCCAGCCCTGGAAGAAACTGCTGTCCTGTGGTAAGCTCATGTGGCCTCTGGTCCAAGCACAGGACTATGAGTCAAGGCTCCTGAGCCAAATCCCAACCTTAGTAATGACTCAGTGGAAGAGCTTGGACAAGGCACAAAAGAAAATTTAAAGAGACAATCTCAACTTAGAAATAAGATACCACAGTTATAAAGGGCACAGATATTTGTCAGGGACTAGTTGCAGACTCTGTCCTTCTTTGTAATTTTGACTGAGGTGTTTTCAGGTTTATTTACCATGTAACCATTCTTTCATGCAACACAGAATTAACAAAGCATTTGCTGTTAAACATTTTATAATTAACATTTGAAAAGCTTCTTTATGCTTTCAAAAATATACGTATACCTCCTTAGGTATAAACCCAAAGCAGTGAAAGCCATACACATACTAACACCACATGTGTTCCTAGAGATGCGTGCAGCAATGGGCCACCACAAAGAGACCAACCTCTGCCCCACTCCCTCTCCTTGCCTCACACAGGAGTGATTCCCTAGCACGGCACTAACTGCAACAGGTCCCGGTCCCCTGAGACAGGAGCAGAGCTGAAGCATTTCTTTCAACGCAGCCTTCCAAGCCAGATGAGGAAACCCCCAAACACCAAGATTCTCTCCCCCAGGCACATTGGTGATCACACTGGCAGGCACTGGAGAAGAACAAACAGCAAGTGCAGCAGCAGTTCCATAGCATATAACAGAAAGCTTTCTTTATAATCCTTGTGTTGTTTTACTGCTTTTCCCTCCATTTGTATGTTAGTAATACTTGGCATATCTCAAACAGGAGGGCACAAGTACCTCAGAGTCTGAAAAATAATAATGTCAAATCTTTTGTTACAAACAGATTTACAGTAATATCACCTGACTCAGGCAGTAGCAAGAAATGAAGCTTGTCAGTTCAAAAGAAAAAAGCCCAGAAAATAATTATCCCCCCCCCTTAAATGTGCTGTAAAGCTTCAGAAGGAGTTATTAATCTGTCATTGCAAGCAGTCAGGCTTCAATCTGTAACCCAATTGAAACTCATTAAGCAGCAGCAATCTCTTTGCTGACGCTGTCATTTAATTTTAAAGGTTTGAATAAGCAGAGGATGAAGGGGGAAGGAGCACGAAATACATCCATTTTGCCACAGCTTTGGGCTCAGAGACCCCACAATAGCTACAAGGAGTGCTGTTGACCATAGATAAACCTGTTTTCTTACTAGAAACAGTTTGATATCCCAGCCTCAGGCCTTTCCTCCTTTTAAGGAAGTAATGAACCATTCCTGGGAGCTTCTGATTAGGACGGGGACCAAACAAAGCCTTAGGAAGAAAAGGACAAGGTGAATTTTGAACAAGGTGAATGAACTAAAATGTGCGTCAGAAAGGCTTTTACTGCAGGAGAACCTTCAGGTGCCTCTCTCTTCCCCAAGGTCTTTTTACACCAACATCTTTATATTTACTAGCAATGCAATCTTCTACCTATAGGAAAGACTAAGGTTTTGAGTTGACTGAATTTTCAGGGAAATCTCTTGCTGAGGCAAGCCCTGTCCTCTGTAGCTGTGGGCAGAAAACCAACCAACACTTGTAAACAAAATGGTGTGTGGCTTACAGAGAAATGTACTGACCCAAAAGACAGAAATAGCAACAAGATGACAACTCTGTCTTTCTGTGATCATTATGTCTGAGCATAGAAGTCTTGTTATTACAACATCCAAATACACACAATCCAACAGAAGACCCATCCCATCTCATAGATGCAACCTGCTGCTTAGAGACACCTCCCAAAGCAAAACGAAGAAGCCACATATTCCCTCTTTTTCACCTTCTGAGCGACTGCTCCGACACATGCACTTCAGTGACCACAGTCTTCCCATAAACACATCACAATTCTAAATCCCACTGTACAGCTGTTCTAACATCCATCCAAATTTACATGCTATGAACCAAAAAAAAGCCAGTAAATATTCTTTTAGGTCCTTACGGGCAGCTGATCAAAGGAGGAACAAAGAAATCTACTATTACTTGTTTTATATATAGTGCAAAATTTAAGCAGCTGTTTCAGCACTGACTGCAGAAGCCAGCAAAGACTGCAGCCACAGCCTGCAGTGCACGAGCAGTTGCCTGACACTTTTGCAGTCCTGACTGATTCCTATGACCTAGAGAGGAAAAAAGAACGCATTTTAGCTGCAACAAGAAAAGCCATCCAAAAGTTCAGCCTACTTACAAGCAGCACATTGTCCAGAGGTTCCACAGCTGCAATTTGCAACCTTCTGTACTGCCTTTTTCCACTCTGCTTCTTTCCTCCTAAACTGGTACATGCTTTACCTTTTTCCAGCTGAGCTCACCCTACAGTTCCCAGTAACTTCTGGCTCTGCTCCCATTACAGACTAATGCCTCCTTGCCCGCTCCTGACAGATCTCAGGTGCTGCTATGGCCTGATATTTTTGCCATCCCTTACATCTTCTGTAGCATCAGTGGTGCTAGAATGGTGCCCAAGCAATGATATTCATTTCAGCTCTCCTCTGCATTCCAGATCAGCTCTACCCCCGGCATGTCTCACTAGTGGCAGAGAAGTGGTTGGGAACCTATGGTTTCATGTCTCCTCCTAGGCCAAAGGTAGCAGCTGAGTGCTAACAAAATCAGATTTATTAGAGATGAAGAGCAGCCAATTGCCACTACATGGAATAATCTGAGCCACTGACACCCAGGGTAGCTACTGACATCACAGGGATTTGGTGCAAGACCCCTTGGAAGGACAGAAAAAGGTAGGGAGTAAAACTCCCTTCCCAAGGCTGATCACACTTAACATGAGCAGAACCACTGTGTGCCCCATGAGTTTGCTCTTATCCAAGCCATTTTAAGGGCATAAAGCATGTTTTTAATGTATGCTGTCTTTTGGCCATTCACTCCTCTCCCCTGCATATTCTTTTAAACAAATAGAAGCTCAAGAACAAACAAAAGAGATTCTGAGGTTGAGACAGAAGGTTTTTCCCAGACAAACAGTTTCAACACAATAACTCAGCCTCACACTAAAATCTTGGGCTTGGACATATGCAGAACAGTCACTATAAAAGAATTCTTGCATCCCAAAATAGATGAGTACCCTGTCACAAAGATACCAAGCCAAAAGAAGGACCTTCATTTTACTTGATTCACACCACTAGACTTTCAGGACTGTTTAAGATAAGTATCACCAAAATAACCTCCAAGCTTCCTTGAGTTTTTTTCTCATTGCATGATTTATATCAATTCAAAAATACCTGTTTTTATCAATACAACTATGACTAACTAGTTCAATTAGTCCATTGCTTAAGTCAACTTGCTCTTTAAATAATTAACTGCACATGGTGCTTATAAAAACCTGGGAATTTATACATTTGACACCAGAATTATGAACTCCCACTTCACAGAAAACTAAAGGACAGGGTACAGACTGACACCCACACTCACGAGGTAGCAGAGCATAGCAGGCCATGAAACCAAGCACTGCTGCCCACCATGCACATCCTTTACTGCTTTTGCATACCCGAGTTTAGGTAACCTGTCACATTACTGCCCAGATGTAACTTCACAGCCTTTTTTTTTTCACTTTTTCATTTAGAGTTTTCAAGTGAAATACAGTACCAGCTAATTCTGACTTCAACTCACTTTCACTTCTCCAAAAATACTCTTTTCTTAGACTGATAAAATGCTTGACAGAAGCATACAAGTGCCAACGACAACATGCAATACGATATAATTAATTTTGACCAGCTTACAACTGCCATCCCATACCACAGAAAAAGTACCTCATTTAACAGAAATGTGGCTGTTAGTATCAGATAAGTAGTTGAAACTAAAAAGCAAAAAAACCCAAATACAGTACATCTAGATAAGAGGTTACTGCACCCTGCTCTTCAGTGCTGAGACACTGCATCCACCAACGTGGCTCACCAAGAGAGCTACCCTCAGAGAACATCCAAATCTTTACAACTAGAATTTTATTTTTTTTTTAAATTACATGCTAGTACTATTGCTTTTGAACAACGTGGTTAAGAAATTGATGATTAATTAGGTACTTGGAGAAACGCCTCTTGAAATTTTAAGTAGTATGTACTCCAAGATTTGATACCGTATGAATTTGTAGGTTAAATGGCAGTGTGTGAGCACTTATTAGTACCCTCGCAAAACAAAAGCTGGTTCAGTAGCTAGCACATTAAGACTGCAGATTTACTTCAGTAAAGTATCTAGGGCAATTCCTTGCAAGCTTCTATTTCGCCTCCACCGAGCTTAGTTTTGATACCACCTCTTCGTACACCTTGACATTTAGGGAAGCCACTAGGAGTGGTGAATGGCTCTTGCCCAGACCCAGCAGGAAACACAGCTGTCATCTCTTCCAAGCAGCCAAGAGTCAAAAAGAAGAGAAACAAGTCAGAGCCCAGGTTTTCCTATTTCTCCCATTGCTGCTCCAAGTGCCAAGTCAGATGATAAATAAATTTTCCTTTCATTCCACTGCTTGAGGTTTCCAGCTCAACCGAGCATTTTCAGCCCAACATGATAATCTTTACACCGCAGAGATGCATTTTAATATGCCTCAAAGTATTAGAGTTGAGTTCATATACCCCCCATAGGCAGACACGGAATCTCTTAAGTGCAATCCGTATTGAAAAAGCCACAGATGTGCTATAAAAATGAAGTTCGTTTTTTGCAGACACTGAAAGTCCCTGGCGCACTTGAAGAGAGTTCGGATTTAACGAGTTGCCTTTTAAAAGCCATTAGCAGCTTGTATGAGCTCCCACACATTTATCTTTCAGGTTGTTCATCAAGATGGGTGGGGGGAAGAAGAACAGTAATCAACTGCAAACAAAACAAATTACATTGTCGAAGTGTAAGCACCGACCTAAGTCTGACAAAAAAAAAAAAAAAAAATCTAATAGCTCAAGTTCTAAATTTAAAGACCTACTAGGACAAAACAGATATTGAGACAAAGCATTTGCAACTTGCAACTGCTATTACTAAAGAGAAAGGGAAACGATCAAAAATTGACTCAAGCTTCAGGGGAAAAGAGAAAAAAAGAAGAAAAAAATCACGTGTTTTTTTTCCTTTATATGTCAGCTGAACATTACTTGCTAAAACCACTTCTGAGACCTAAAAAAAGTGACTTCCGTGGGTCTAAAGACTGCAATGTGTTTGGAGGAGTTTTAGAAAACTCCCAAACCACATAATAGAGTTTTTCAACTTCACAACAGAGTTTCTTACACAAAAGTAATTCAAAATATTATCAACTATAGCACGGAATTCCTTGGTGAAATATGCCAATGAAATGACCAATACTCTTAATTTGTGCGTTATTTTCCACTGGCTAAAGGTTTGCAGAAAGAAGGAAGTCAGATTCTTTGTTTAGACTGCTGGAAAACCAGAAGAGGCAGCTGTTTCAACATCAGCCTCTAACTCAAAATAAGAAATCTGGAGTATAAGAGCCAAAGGTTGGGCACTTTCCACTATCACAAGTAAGCCCAGCTGGTGGGAATCTGCAGGTGACTACCAATCCTGAAATTTGGCTACTGCGTATCCAAAGACAAAAGCAGAGCTCAAATCAGAACTCTGAAAGGAAAGAGCCCTTATGTTCACAGATGCTGCCTAAAACAGTTTATCTGGACTACATTTCTTCAAGATTCCTTTTGGCAGGAGACAAAAGTAAAAATTTGTCTTTATGGAACAGCTTCAGCTGCTTTTTCCTAATGTACCAGCAGACCTTTATCTGCAGCTTTGACTGTTGCAAAAACAGACAAATGTGGGATGTGCCAAGCAGGCAGTTTTGGGTGGCAACCTTCATTCATCTCTGCACATTCAACAATATATATAAATTCCAATATTCTGGAATAGCCTAGGTCCCAGTAAACCACTGCAACAAGTGGACAACCAGAACATGCAGGCTGCAGCACGACCTGGACACAGCTCTTAATATGCACCCTCCTAAAAAGGCAACCTGAGACTTGCAGTAGTTCCCACTGGTCAGGAGCAAAACCAAGGTCCTGATGTGCCATGTAAAGTATTCTTTCTGCAAATTGCTTAAAAGTTTAATACAAGGGTATAGAGCCATAAAATGGATGATCATTGCTCTACCCTCCAGGCACGGTGTTGCAAACACACCTCTGACTTTAAAAAGCCTGTTGAGAGCTCCAGGAAAAGAACGAGGTGGTTTTTAAAAGAACTTTTCTCACTCTGAGGTTGCAGAGTATCAGGCTTATTAAATATTAAGGTCAGACAAATTGCAGAGTTGTCAACAAGACTCAAGACTTTGCAATCCAACACTGACAGACTGAGCAGTCTCTGTAGTATCTTCACCTAATGTTGATGTAGATTTTGCAAAAGGTATGATTGCATGAAAGTAACTTGATTTAATTTTTTTTTTTTCCAGACAAGGAGTAGAAAATATTTCTGTCAGAACAACATTTCACAGTTCCAGTTTCTGAGGAAATGTCTCATAAAAGCAAGGCAAGTTCTGTCAAATAAAATTTGTATCATTCTATTTTGCTAGACTTAAGTCCTATCTTATCAATGCCTGCGCTTTAAAATAAATGTGCTGTAGAAGACTAACTAGACACCCTCATAGAAGTGTTTTAAAGGGGGCTTCAAAATAGAAAATCAAGACTTCAAAAGCAAAAGAAAATCAAACAAAAGTGACAATAGTGAGAACAGACTATTTCAGCCGTTAAAAGAATCACTTACTACACTAGGAAGAAAAATTCAAATAAAGTTATGAGTATTTCCAAGGAGGCTTCCATCACAATTCTGCCACTGTTTATGAAAGATTAGAAACAGATATGGATATTTAGCTTCCACATTTACCTTGATCAAAACTACAGCACAAACTCATGGGTCACTAGAACACCCACAGATGCTGGAGCAGAAAGGGCACCCTGACATAGCTCAGACAGGGAAGAAAAAGGCTGGGTGGTGACATACTGACTGACAAGGAAGCAAAGACGGAAACACTCACCAAGAAGCTATGTGCAAAAAGCTGTAACCAAAACATATTTCTGGGCAGAACACAGTTTTCTGAAGCAAACTGAAGTGTCCCACTTTGTACAGGCAGCAAAATAAACTTCATTTCAGTTTAGAAAATTGCCTTCCACTCCCAGAATTCACCAGGTAGAATATGAGAACATTGCACTGGGCTAGACAGCTCAAACATGAAAACCAGTCTCATTCCAACATGTCTTAAATTTACTGTAAGATTGGACTTGTCATAACCCACGGGGGGCTGCTGTGCACTAGGATCATGTCCTGTTTGTTCAAATTTGTTGAGGATATCAGCAAGGTGGATCTCTTCCAAGAGTGACAAAGCCATGCTGTCTGCAGAGTTAGATTCCAGGCTTCAGTTTGCTTCCAGATGATGCAAACAACCCAAAGTCCCTCTTTACAAGGTGGGGGTGACTTGGCATTTTTGAACAAGTAAGTATTTAGGGGTTTGGTTTACCAGAGTAGTGGGCTTTCCAAACTTTACTGATACATGAGAGCATATCTGGGAGCATAAAGAAAATTCCATTTGCAGGCATCAAAAAGGGACAACCAAAACAGATTCAATGAATGCTTTGGTTCTTGTTCCTTGCCACAACTCCTCACCTGTGAGACAGTCATAGCACTCCTCTGCAAAAACATCACAGGATTTAATGATTGTGTGAACCCCAAGAGAGAAACAATCATATTCCCAAAGAATAGGAGAAGGAAGGAAGAAAACTTTACAGAGGCATGTTACATGATAACTGTTCCACATATAAGCTCTATTCTAGAAGCTATGAGACAAGACCATGAGTTAAGTAGACCTTGCAAGTCAACTGTTTGAGGTAATTTGCTGTTTTCAGTACACTGTCTCAAACAACATCTAGGAATAGACATTCATTGCTTCTAGAAACACGATCCTTGAGCCCAAAATAAAGCACAGGTTGGGCTAGCACTGCTGAAGCATGGGTGAGGTACACTAACAGAGATCAATGATGCCTTTTCTTAGACTGAAGAGAAACAGAGCAGAGGTTGGTCTAGTATCCTCTTGGTGTATGACAGTCATGGCTTTTGCATTTTCCATAGACCTGGTGAAATGTCCTGGAAGTCCACATGAGCATGGAATATAGTAATAATGGAGATTGTTATTCAATTTTCTGTGCCAGAAGTAGCACGTAAGCTGGTTCATACAAATGTGCTGTACAAGCCAGTTCCTTCGGTGTGACTTTTCAAAATTATCAAGTAGGAACATGAAAAAGAATTGTATCTGTGACATGGCTATAGTAATATAAATCCAGTCTGACAGATAGCAGCTGGGCAAAAGATGCCTACAGAAGTGCAAATATTCAATTAACAACATCTATGAGCAATAATCAAAGATGTCCTGATGTCAGGAAACACAGTCACACCAATTCCTGTCAAACCAGGGAACACACTGTCTTAGTTTAGGGCAAAACCAAAACAATTTCGAATACCTTTCTCAAGAAAAGATCACGCCTCTTTTAAATTTAGAACAAAATTTTAATTTTGAAGGGAAAATGTAGAAGGAGAGATAACAGTTCTTAACCACTAAATATAGTTATATATATATGCATATATGTATATGTGAACCACCAGAACAGAACAGATANCGAAAAAAAGCACATCACTGTGTGCTCAAGTCCAGTAGTAGAAAAGACCCTAAAGACTGCAACTGCATATAAAATAATTTCACTGAAAATCTGAAGAAACCTGTATTCAAAATACGTGCCTAGGTGGCTTATATCTATGTCTTCATCAAGAGGATATCTCTTCCCCCTCGCTTCCCTCCCTCTAAATATATATATATGAAATAGGTACTATTTTCAAGCTCTGTGTTTGCTATTCAAAGGCCCTTTATGCAAGAGTTGACAGTAACAAACTGGCACTAGCAAAATATTGCTCAAAAAGCACCTCTAACATTTCCCACTTCAGTAGCTGTGTCAAAGTCCCCACCTTAGCTTGTTGACGCAACTGAAAGAGATTCCATAGTGAAAACTCAAAGGCAAGAAAATCTTCCTCAGCAGAGAATATCAATGCTGTATGCAATAAATGACACTCACATTAACAGGTGTTACAGATGGTTTGTGCAGTTGCTAAAACAGCTGCTGCCAATGGAATCAGAAGCCCCAGTCAGCCTAGACATGCTGATCCACAGCCTCAGTGTCAGACACACCAGGTACCCATACCCTGCAAAACACTTTACCAAACAATTTCATTTTAATTCTCTACTTGAAATGATATTGTACTAGCTTCCTAATGTTTTATCTATTTAAGGTGTTGCTTGTACTTGACCTGGATTGTTCTGTCAAGAGCAAACAGTTAACCTGAGATGTTACTTAGTTGCTTCAGTACCAGAGCATTGCAAAGTGCTGCATGCCTCATAAGAGCACAGCAGCTGCCCAGTGACTGTTTACTCCTGACTGACACCATATTTAGAGAGACTATTGTCATTGAAGGTAGAATTGCTAAAGTACTTTATCAGAACACCATGGTAAAATTTGCATTTAACTACCATCTATTACACCAAGGGCAAATTGGAATCTGAAAGCACACAACTTTTGGTTACAATACTATTTATATTTGAAAAACACAGGGAATGTTTCAGACTCCAGAATCAACTCTGATCTTCAGCCAGCACAGCAAAGTGTTCCTTCTTCAGTGCTCCTGGCATAACAGAGCGCAGCATCCTGCTCAGAACTGGGGGCACTTTTTGATAAGGCTTGTCTGATAAGACAAGCACAGTAGGAATAGAAAGTAGAATTAAAATCTAAAATGACAAGCTTTTAGTGAGAAATAAACAAATCAAACACAAATAGAAAGATAAATGTACTAGAACATCACATGCAGTCTTGGAATATGCACTCTGCGTACTCTACTGTGCTTTTAATAAAATGAGTATGTTATCCAGTGCTAACATTTTTTTCAGCCCAAACACTCCACAATATACTGAAAACTGAATAAATGCTTGAGACAATCTGCCCATTCATGACCACTGGAGTTCATCATTCCTACTTGTTCTTCATCCTTCACAGATGCAGTAATCCTTATGAATGCAGGCTTTCTTCAGATTGTAAAGAAAGGCAATAGGGCCATAATGAAAATCCATCCAAAGAAAATTCAGGCTTTCAGAGCATACACTGAAGATTTGCTGATCTGTACAATGGTCAGCTAGAAAGCGTACACACTACAAACAAAACAGGAAAATGGTGGAAATTGCGTCAAAATGGTTTATGAAGCACTACATCATTTAAATGCTGTATTTCAAAAACTGCAAAGGGCTTCTGTATGAATAAAGTTGTGTCACGGTACCCTGCCTCCCAAATACTCATGAAGACTACCTTCCCCCACACTTTTTTATCTAGGGATCCATAACTCACAAAAAGAAGCAATGACAAAAATACAAAGATATGCTGAAACACTGTTGCAGGTATTGTGGAGATTTCTGCTGCTGCTGTACAAAAATATGTTCATGTCAGGTCCTGACAAGGATGTGTTCTGAAGGTGTAGCAATTAAAATAGTTCTTGAGAAAAGAAAAATTACTGCTGCAATGCCTATTCATGCCAAGGACCTCAAGAGAATTACTGCTTCAGTGAGCCTTTCCTCAGTAGCAGGCAAACAAGCTGCCCAGTGCTTTTGCTATAACCCAATGCAAATAAAAAAATTGCCTCCCAAATTCTAAAAATAAATTACACAATAGATAATGCAACCCAGTAAACATACATTCACTGCATTTTTTTCAAAGCTGTTAACAAGCTGTATCATTTTAAGCAAGAGGACTTGTTACAAAATAAGAGCAGGTTAAGCAACAATAAATGGAAGATCAAATTGGATTACTGCTCCTTAGACTCATAGGTACAGAGAACCAGTTTTGGAATTGCGGCTAATTATCCTAAGAAAGCAAATAGTCTGTTTATTCTACCATTTTCCTCTGGGATAAATAGCTGTAATATTTCAAAAGGAACATCAGAACTTTGGGGATGAGTACAGCATTACCATTGTTACCGTTAGGTTGCAGGTTATGAGATCCAGATGGGTGCAGGGAAAAGAGTCATACTTATTATAATAGCAAAGCAGTCACAAAAGGTATGCCCAATTGCTCATGCTAAATGCTGACAGATTGAATTGCTAGATCACTGGGAAAACACTCAGTGTCACGCTGCCAAGTTTTTGACCAAAAACCGTATCAATAAAAAAACCTGGCAGATAATATCACGAAATATATGAAGTCTGCAAGCTCAGTATCCAGCCTAATGATTAGGCATTACCAAAATATTTGCTTTGAGCACTGGATTCAGTTCTGATTACTCTCCGAGTAAAAGATCATCTTTCCCAGCAGTCTAAGTGGAAGATTTACCATTAAATTCAACTGAAAGTCAACAAGGTGTGCCACAATCACCCTGCCACCACAGCAACTAAAATCTTGCACCAAATCAAGCAGAAGTAAAGGACAGAGATGATCTTGCAATATGAGTAATACACACAATGCCCAATACTAAAACACTTGTGGCAAACACAAAAAAACCCCAGAAGGCACCCAGGAAACCCCCCATTAACTGTTTTACCAATAGTCAGCCACCCTTGAAAAAAAAAAAAGAAGAGTCAGCACTCCTTGTAAGTGTTGCCTAGAAAAGGGAGCACGAGGAGTCACTCCATGCCTCTACCAGGCTGACTCAGCCACAAGAAAGGGGCACTCCAGCACCCTCATACTCTCTAGCAGTTGCACCTATCCCATAAGGGACATGGTAGCCTGCCTGCTTTGCATGGCTACTATAAAGGAAAAAAATATGGACACGTTGTAGGCATAGGTCAGATATGCAAAGTCAGATCATGTTTAATTGGGGCCCTGATGACCATTACAGGAGCAAACAGCAGGCACAGCATTGACTGTTTCAGAGTAGAGGTTCTTCTCTTCCCTGAACAGTAAAGGTGACACTGATGGAAATCAGTGAGTAAGGACAGAATCACAGCTCATGATCTGAGTTCAGCAGTGAGTTACTTAAACAACCTTGAGCAAACTTTTCCTGTTGCATACTTCAGATCTTGCACTCTTTTCCATCTTTAAAAGGCAAAAAATTAGAATGCTTTATAATGTTTGGATATTTGATGTTTCATGGAGTTGTAAATACATTCACTTTTTATTTTCCACCCCATATAAAAAGGTAGTGATATAAACTGGGTCCTAACTTTTGGCTGATGAGCAGCAGTTGCCCAGCTATTCCCCTGCTCCCTGCTATCATACCATTCCTGCAGGTGTGCCAAGCAAGTGGGAGTACAAATAGAATTAAAAAACCCCGCAGTATAAACAGGTGACTACAAACATTTTTAAGGGCTGAGCAATTTACTTGTGACGGTTCAGAGGTGATGCAACTGGCACTGACTTCTGAAAATCTTTGCCACTATATACCTTAACAGCCTATCCCCAGTAGCAACCAGAAATCCCCTCCTTGATTAAGTTCTTAAGAGGAAGTGTCCTTTTCCAGAATTTGCTACTTATTACCTTGAAGACTTGAGGCTACTGGACTGTGACCTACAGACTATGTAGAAAGGTCTGACAAATAGCACAGGAATATAGCAATGAAAACTCCAGACTAGTAATCAGAATATTTTTCTTCTTTGCAGAAAAAGCCATTTTGTCAACCCTAAAAAGAAATAATTCATATTCTACGAGAATGTTTCTGTCTTCCAGCCTCTCAGCCCATTTCAATAAGCCTGACAGAATCTTCTGCCTTCTCCTTGGCTACATCTCTCTCTGCAGATACCCCACGGAGACATCCTTGGCTGAATTGTATCTGTTGCTGCAGCAATCAGTTCTGAAAATTCTGTTGGACATCTTAAGTGACTTCTTCAGTACTGGCTGACCTCCTACCCACTGAAGCTTACAACAAAACTGCTTGATCCTTAAGCTCATCAAACCCTAAGTAATAAATTTTCCTGGTCAATACAACCACTTGTCTAGCACAACACATCCCGCAAGTATGAAATCCCAGTGGTAATCCCTAGTCAATGGAACTTGGTCAGCTCATGTATGAAAGTGAACTCCATTCCAGGCATTTAAAAATGGATATTGTTTTCAAACTAATTTTCCTTAACTTTGAAACACAGAATGATGGAATGGAACTCTAGCAAACAACTGCTAACAGGAATCACTAAGGTCTTTCCAATCCTTTTTAACAGCCCCAGAACACCCTCCTGGTCACACCAATCCACCCACTCCAAACCACAGAATACCCCTGCTTGAGCAGGAACTTTCCATAATTCTGTAGGTGTCTTAAAGCTGCTGTTTCAAGCTTCTCAACCAGTGAGGCAAATACAGTGTAACAGGATAATCACCTGAAGTAAGAGCTGTCAAATTTAGGAGTATACTTAACTATTACTTAAGATGCATCAGATTGCCATTGATTACATATTTATTACATATATGATTCAGAGACCTTTTAAATTCTCCAGGCAACATACACTCAGTTTATATTTCAGGACAATAGAAAGATGATATCTAAGTTTTAGTTGACAAGTTTTTCCAGTTTCATTAGAAAAAAATACCATCTCGACATGTAAAATGATATGTTTTCTATGCTAAATCAAATGTAAAGAAGTACTGTTTCCAATCAAGTGAAGCATCAGAAATCTGTGCCTGCTCAGATAGAATATTACACAAGAACAGGCTATTCTGGAAAGTGAGCAAGTCAACTATGAGGTGTGCATGTCATGTGTGGGTGCACACACGTGGGTGAGAAATGTGATTAGTTCAAGGATCTCGGTGTACTGAAAACACCATGCACATACTGCATCATTTGGATTCTGGCACTTTGGCATCATTACAAGAGCTCCAACTTCTGTTCTTAAGCACTGCCCTTTTCTTCAATCAAGGGTTCTGAAGATTTCAGAAGTTCAGGTAGAGTGAAATACTGTTTTTTAGAAACTTGTTGTAATTTAGTGTTACATATTAACTCAAATTTCCTCACTCATTATTAGAAAAAATTCTATAAGGCAACCTCGGTGGTAAATAGTTGCCTGTGGTCCAACTTTCTTATCATAGCTGTGAAATCCATACTTGACTATGAGTCAAACTTTAAGCCTTCTCTGCAAGTACAAGGACTGAAAAGTAGGTCTTGCTTTTGACACAGCCTATTAGTAAGTTTAAAAAAATGCTAGTTTGATCTTTGCTATAGTTAAATATTCCTACAGAGAGTTGCATCTTTACCTTTCACTTTGCAAAAATATTGATTCATAAGACATTAATTTAAAAAGTCTAAAACCATACCCACAGAACCAGCAGCACAGCTGAGAACACAGCAACCAAGCAAGAGAGGTTCAAGGAAAGAGTTCATTGTAACACAAACAGCAAGAGTTTAGTCTCAACACAATTCCCTTGTGCTTTGAGAAGCATGTTGTAATGAAAGCCTGGATTGTAGATGTGTAGACAGAGACAAGAATTCATATCATATATATGTTACCTAGAAATAATTTGCACAGCTTTAACAGCTCACAGGTGAAGACAAGGTACAGATAATTTCATTAGTGCTCAGGGGAACCAGTCTCAGTGATGGAGAAGACTGTTGTAGCAGAAGGAAGATAAAAATGACGAGCTATTTCAGCCATTCTGATCTGGAGCCAGTCCTCACATTCCCATGAGGCAGGGAAGTGAGCAAAGACTTAGTTTACACTGGTGTGAAGGGAAAAAAAAAAAAAAGAAAAAAAAAAAAAGTAGGTCTGATCTAAGAAGAAGAATACAGGTTTTCAGCATTAAAATAAGCTACTGGATGTACCTGGGGAGAAATGAAGTGACACTGAAAGAGTTTTAAGTGACTCCTGCTAAAAAGAAGGCAATCAGCAGAAGTATGGTACTTCATTTAGAAGAGCTAAAAGACAAGACAAGAAAAACAAAACCCACAGGAAGCATCGAAGGGCAAGATTTATCTATGTCAGCATAATGCATATGAAAAAGAAAAGCAAAAGGAGGCTATCAAAATTCATATAGACATCATCCTCCAGAAATTTTGAGAGTCTCAAGTTTCTCTTGGAGCTGCGGTAGAGGTAGTTCTGAATGCAGAAAACCAACTTGTGGTCTGGTAACAGAGAAGCAAAGACAACATAGGCCTTTGGCTAGTGAGCATAGCAAACCAAATGCTTCAGAGACAGATTTTGGGTTTGCCTGGTTGTGTTTTTAAGAACATAACCATAAATGTAAGCAGTACCTAAAAGATCAAGGCCCTTAAAGATTAAGGCTTTAGCTTCAGGACTAAGCTTTAGTACTAAGAAGAAAGTGATCATAAATGTGAAGTAGATTGTGTTTACACCTCCTGCTCTCACCTTTAGGAGAGGGGCTCTAGCATACATACAAGCAACAAGTAATGTAAAGTCTCCCCTATCCATAATTAGGGTTGACAAAACACTAATATAATATCTGACATACTAAGCACCCGATGCAATGAGAAGATTAGATATTTGTGTTTGAAGTACACAGAACAAAAAAAATATAACTGTCCCATGTTTTACACTTTGGAAGAGATCCCAAAACCATTAGGATCAAAACCTGAAAATGTTGAAATAAATATACTCAAGCATTTGCCAGCAAAACCAATAAAATCTTTTTATGGTTCCCTGAGGGAATGGGGGACATAATCAAGTACTAATTATCAGCACGATATTTATGCTGACATTTCATGCAGGCATGACTGTTTCATGCAGGCACACGTATAAGCAGAGTATGCTGCAATTGCATTTTGTTACTGCAGCATAACAAGCAGGTCATCATTAGAAAATCACTCACTACCTCTTCAGTCATGCAGTGCTGACCAAAAGATTAATTTTAGATCCATGAATCTCTGTAAAAGATCATTAGGAAGAGAGCATGTGCATGTGTGTGTGTACACATTGTTATAGCACATGAGAACATGGTCAAAAAAGTTTTAGAGTTTCTAGATGTAAAAATCAACTTCATAAACAATTTTTTGCCAAGTCAGACATACTGCTGTGCAGACATCAAAAGCAATAATGGTCAGGCCGAAACAGTGTACTAGCATTCTGTTGCATATGTAGAAGTCTATTCCAGCATGAAGGTTATTCCTCTCCCACCATCATGTCTTCAAAATACAGTGAATCATTCTTGGAAGAAGATGAGTAAACAGTGTCTGGTGGGAATATGCTCCCTATAAGAGACTAGTATTGCAGATAAGAATGACATAACCACACCTTTTATGCTGTGCAGTACTATAAAGACGAATGTCGGAGTGTAAAGCTTCAAGACCAACCAAACAAGCAGAAGTGCCCACTTAAATTTTGTGAGCCCAGAAATGATGCTACAGCTAACCCTGCCAGATATGTCTGTGGAAAGTCAGTTTCCTCTGCTCTTAATACATAACATGACACAATAATCAACTAGAATATAGAAGATATCCCAGGAGAACCAATCAGGTGTTACTTCCATAAGAGAAATGAGTCTTTACAACAGTTTTCTTCCTCCATGTTATTCTCGTATGATCCAGACATTGCAGAAGTGCAGTGTAGCCAGTGATGCCAACTCCCTGGACTGCTTCACCTCTCCTGTAAATGCTCTTTCCATCTAGGTGCCATATCCCCCCCAACTGGCCAGGGAGCCACCCGTGTTTGCCAGTTCAAACTCCTCTATGGAGCTCAACTTCTAAAGGCTACTTTGAAAGTCTCAAAGCAAAGCTAAAAGACAGTTGAAATAAGTTGGTATTTCAGGCCATGAATAACAAGTTCAAATATGGCATCTGGCAGCAAACACAAATACAGCATGAAATGTATTCTCTCTCAACCACTTCAAGCTACCAACTTCATTGCTCTTAGACAGACAAGCAAACAGTATCAATGAAGTAGAACCTAAGTAGATCTTTGGTGAATTGCCACTATAGGGAAAAGCCAACCCAGATCACTCTTAAAGATACCCAGATGAAGCCTCTATTCGCCTAAATGTAATTTTTTTATTACTTCACAGTATATAAAAGTAGAGTTTGTAGTTTACCTACAAAACCAGCCAGATCCTAAGACTGCAAATAAGAGTGGTGGGTATACAGGGTATGTAAATACATGATCTGCATCCTTGGCAGAGTTTTGGATGGGAGAAGCATGACTGTAAAGCAAGTTCTCAAGCTGCAGCAGAAGGTGGATTCTGTGGCTAAACACTAACAATTTGCTCACTAAGAAGGCAATAAAAGGAAGAACAGTAAGGTTGTCTCATGGATAAGGAAACTCTTCTCAGGAGAAAGGCCACTACACAATCAGTAAGCACAACAAAGCCTGACATAAAAGAATGAAAAATAAAAAGGATTGTGCAGCATGTAAAACAACAGCATAAAGGCATATGACACTTTAAGTGCAGGTGCCCTTTCACTACTGAAGGGCTTGATATCAAGTGCCAAGAAGTGTGTGGTGGAAAGGAAATAATTTATTAGAATTAGGGTGGAAGCAGATAGTGTCCATTCTAATGGATTTAAAGTCCAAATCAAAAGCTAGTCATATGCTTGTGGGACACTTGATACTTTTAAACTGTCATCAGTTATAACATCTTTCTATTAGTATCTCATATTCAAAGCAATGGCAAAGGTTAATATTCATTGATATTCATATTTAACCCAATTCTTGAATTAATGGCACAGCATCTGAGTCTCAGAAGTAACAGCTACACTCACAGTGTGGTGGCATCAATCATGGACACTGTGTGCCCTGCTGCAGAGCCGACACATGAAAGAATCTCACACATAGGGGACACCAAGCCACTAGAGCAGCTTTCTTTTTAGCTAGCTTCTATCAAGAGTTGCAGGGACATACCACACATCCACAAACAGCCAGCCAGCC
>VWZG01002656.1:0-18209 GCA_013396735.1 Grallaria varia
CATGCTGGAATATTTTTAATATAAAAAATAAATCAGTGTATTTTTCTCTTCCAGAAATGCAGCTGAGAGTGAGCAGAAAGTGAGAATGATGGAAAGCTTGGATGTCTGTTCTCCAAAGTTTAGCTTTTTAAGAGCAGAAAGTGAGATTAAGCAGCACAAAACTCGCATGTTGTGTGATGTGTTACTGGATCAAGCAGTATTACCTGGAGTGGGAAATATCATAAAAAATGAAGCACTGTTTGATAGTCGTCTTCATCCCGCTGTTAAGGTGAATGAAATATCTCAAGATAGTTTTTAATGATACCGAAGTATTAAGAAAGAGCCTCTGATAATAGGTTTTATGATAATTCACAAGGAAATTAGGAAGGAAGTAGTAGGTGTTAACTCTTCATGATTCATGTGATCATGAACTCTTTGGTCAATATAGGGGAACTAAAATTTTTACCACATCTTTTGCTTGGATGAGGAAAAGCACATTGTTTGGTGTGCAAGCAGTGAGTTTGTGTAGTATGAAATGTGAACATATACTGTTTTACTGAGTTAATGCATATAATGTGAAGTCAGAATTATCATAACATAAAGCAATGCGATTCCGTATCAGTGTTAGAAGTGCACCTGCACCAATAGGTCTTTTTTATGTTGTTCCCTAGCATTTCAATTTTCTAGAAATCATTCTTGTCTTTCTTACAGGTTTGCCAACTAGCAGATGAGCATATACATCACTTGGTGAAAATGACACGTGATTTTACCCTGCTTTTTTATAAGGTATTGGCACATGTTTTTGAGAAATGTCCAAACTGTGACTCTGGCACATTAGCTATATTTAATCATCCAGTGAAAACAGTAAGAAGATACAACAGGACAAGTGTTTCCATGAATAAGAATGTTGGTTTGTGTGCTCTTTATTAGTTGTGAATTGTAAAATGATGGTGGATAAGTGAGGAAGTCAAGATTGTAAAAATACGCACAGGTTGATCCAGAAGAGTTTCACAAATGCTGCCTGAGGGCCAGTTCAGTTTTTCTTGCATGTGTTGTACCGTCACTCTGCACTTGTCAAAACTGATGTAGGTTAAACACAAACTTACTTGTGAGATAACACAGAGGTCACTCTTAAAACTGGGAACTAGAGATTGCCCTAGGGAAGTATGTAGGTAATTCATGTGGCTTTCTTTATTCAACTTGAAATAGCAAGTGTATTTATTTGACTAAATAGATTGTAACTTCTAACAACTTATTTTTTTCCTTTAACTGAAACAATGTTTTTGGTTGCTGGAGTGAAATAAATTACACTTTCTGCTTGCTGTCACAACTTCAGTAGGATTTAATTTCTTCCCCTGAAAAGTCTGTAATTCCTGGTTGCTCTTTAGCTTTCTGCAATAGAAAAAAGAGCCCTTGACCTAATCCTTCTATAGCTTATTCCTTTAAGCTTCATGCAAAGAAATGAACAGTAGTGGTGAAATTCTTGTCTGTTTCTCTTGGTGTTCATGAAAGGCAAGGAGCTAGGGCTGCAAAAGGTCTTTTTTTTTCTTTTCTCTGGTAGGTTAGGAGGACGGCACCTAACACTTCTAATACCATCTTTCAATCATAAAGGTGAAAAATGTAATTTGTTTAATAGTCTGATTAAATGTTTGCTTTCCCCTGACCCACTGAAGAATACTGAAGTTTGTTGGCTAGAGGAATTTTATCTTTCTGCAAACTTCACAGTGAAGTCTACCAATAAAGAGGTAGCATATACTTCTGCAACAACTATAATACGAGGAAATGTAAATGTGTCTCTGGCTTTTAGACTGATAATAAACAAGTTAAACTTTCTGTTGCTCAGTTTAGCCATTTTCAAAACTTTTACAATCAACAATTAACAAGTATTCATCAGTCAAGTGCTTTTAAAAGAGAGCTAGCCTCTCTTTCCAAGTTTCCTTAAAATACATAATGATAATATGTTATTATGAGGGATGGTAGAGATGATGTTATAGATTGATTGTAGTAATCATACTGTATCATTACAGGTGCAAAGATGAAGAATCTTGTTTGTGTAAAAAGCGTTAGTTTGGGTTTTACATAACTGGATGGGAAAAAACTACTCATAAGAAACTGACTCTAAACTCTGAGGAGAAAGCAAACTGCTTGTGAATATTCATGACAATATATACTATTAATTCCTTCTGATTGAATTACTAGGTTGTACCAGCACAAGCATTCTCATTCAGCAAGGCTGATGTGCTGGTTTAAAAGTAAACCGGCAGGAGAAATGAATCCAACTCAAAAGAGTTTAGAAGTCAGAACTACAATTTAATAAAAAGATTACAATAGATGCACTGATACAAAGGAAAATTGGTTTCAGCCCTCAAAACCCAGTTGTACAACCCAGCCCCCTGGGGCACAAACAGTATGGTGCTCACCAGCCCCTGTGCTGAGCACCACGTGGTCCCTCTGAGTCCAAAGCAAAAAGAAAAGGAAAAACCTGTTTTCCTTCCAGAAGGCTGGTGGTCACAGTCTGGTTGAGAGTGGTAGTTGCAGTCCTGTTGAGGTTCTGGTCCTCCTCTCAATCTGACAAGTGAGTGAGTGCCTCAAGTTCCAAAACCCCAAGCTTATATATGCTTCAGTTCAGATAGGAACACCCAGTACCTCTCCCAGGGTGAGGGCTTTCACAATGGGCAATTTACTCAGTGAGTCACAGGATATTTTTGGTCTGCTTGATGGCCCATTAGCAGACATGACCCCTCAGGTTGGGTGTGAAGGTGCTAATGACTCCCAGAGGGGAGTTATCACACCTGAATCATTGGTGTGAAGACAGGGAGTCCTCTTATCTCTGTTTTCCCATGCACACAGTTCATAGCCTGAGGTGTCAGGTGTGTCCTGGGCAGCTGTTGCAAACAATGCATCATTAACAGTTCATGATAAATGGCAGAGAGGGTATGGAATACACAGTTCCAGTTACATTCATACAGTGATAAACTGGTCCCAGCCACTATAACTAGGACAGCTGATGAATAGGAGCATGGCAGAAGCAAATATGCTGTGCTCAGAGACACCTGTACTTTGGGAGAACGCCAAGATTCTTCATGCATTATGGAGCTAGAGCTATTGAACCCTGCCAGAGCTGAGCTGGTACTGCTGGGCCAGCTGTGGTATCGTTAGAACTGAACCCAAGAAATTGTGATTGTAGTGCAGAAACTCATATGGCTTTCCAGAGTTGGCTGCATCTCTACTGGGCTCTTCTTGGGGTTTTTTCACCGCTTTTAACCATAGTATGTCTATGCCTACTCCATGTGAATTATCTCATGAAATGTGCCTGCCTGTCAGCTGTCTGGGGACTCTTTACGCCACTGTGTCCTTGGGCTTGTACTGTGCTTAATTTAATATGATTTTCTGCCAGGATCTAGGGAACTCACAATAGTGCCGAGTGGCTTTTCACAAGCCAAGTTGTCTGGCATGGCCAGGGCCAAGATGAAGCTGAGCAACTTTACTGGGCACTACCCAACATTTACAGAATCGCTGGGACATTTCTGCATTGCACAGTTCTTTATTTTTTGGGAAGGCTGATTAACCCAGATTGTAGCATCAGATCTGAGCTGGCTTGGAGGTGTGTTTTTTGATCTTTTAGCGCTGAGGGAGGTTTTGTGGTTTATGTTTGTTTTATTTTTGTTTACTATGCTCTGTTGAGTGGACCTCATTAACTCTTCAAGAACACTCCTGCAGATGCCAGGCCAAAGACAACTGGTGCTGAATCAGAGCTAGCTGGTCCAGCTGAACTCAGGGAGCTCCTGGCATGTTTTTGCTTGCAACATGCTAGTATGCTTTTTGTTATTCTGACTTTTATTCCATTATGTGGAGAATTACAGACACTGTTATACCTGATTGGTCCATTTTTCACATAAAATAATGTGAAATACAGATACAGTCCTTATGAGTGTGCCTTAAATATCTTCATCTAGACATCGAGTTGTCAGTTTATGGAAGGTTTTTTTATTTTAGCTTCAGACTCACATAAAATTTATACTGAGTCTTTCACTTGGATTTATATGTGTTCTGTTTTAGTGCCGCAAAACTGGGTCTCCACTCTACAAGCACTACAGAGTATACAAGCGCCAAGCCTGTGGTCAGTGCAAAGGGAACATCACTGTGTGTCGTTTAGGAGAGAATAACAGGATGACTTACTTCTGCTCCCGATGTCAAATGGCAGATCCCCAGCTTGTCAATCTTAGGTATCATGGTAATTTTGTGATACGTTTAAGCACCTCAAAGTGCTATTACAGTAAGAGGACGTCTGGGTTTTTTTATAACTAAATTTATGCAGGATGAAGACAGGACACCTTGCAAAAGAAAAATGTTTTGGCTGTTGGTATTTAAAAATTATTAGAAGCTTTGATTCTTTGATACTATTTCTTTGAAAGACCCCATCTATCATGAAGTACCTATTACTCTAATCAAATGTAGGACTTATAAAACAATTTAGAGCACTCAGAATTATTCACTGAAATTAATTCAATGGAAAAGTTGCCCCTTGTTCTTGGTGTTATCAATATAATGGGTTTGGATGTCTACACACAACTGAGTTGAATAGCATAAAATAGAAATTGGTCTCTCTCTTTTCACAAGATAGCCCCTTCACAGCTGTGCATCTATGAAATTTTGTTCCGGCTTTAGAGTTATACTGAGGATAACTAAAACTTCAGCAAATACTGTAGAGGCTTAGGACTTTTTCTTTTCTTCCTCCTTATTGGTTTTAAAAAGCTTTTGCTACAGGTGTGCCACAGAGACCCTTTCAGTTTCACATAAATTGTGCTAGCAGCAGCTTTCCTCCTTTTATTTCAGGAAAGCAGAAAAGGCATTTGATATCACAAAAGGTAAAAGCTCCAAAAGCATCTTATTCAGACTTAGATACCTGAGTTATTCTTAAAAATTTTCCTCTAAGGCCTCAGAATTTTTCCTTTTTATACTGAACTCTGTCAATCTAATCTAAGAT
This sequence comes from Grallaria varia, assembly GCA_013396735.1. Taxonomy (NCBI): domain Eukaryota; kingdom Metazoa; phylum Chordata; class Aves; order Passeriformes; family Formicariidae; genus Grallaria; species Grallaria varia. Next base: position 4,967 of record VWZG01002656.1, read on the forward strand.
ACTGCTTCACTTTGCAAACTTTGCCTTCTTTTGTGTGTGTCTGTGTATATATCTATCTTAGATAAGATTTACAGAACATACAAATCCCACTCCTAGCTCCAAGCTTCTTTTAAGACTCAGATGGCTGAAGGGATTTTGGTTAAAGCTTAAAATCACCTTTGAGTGCAGATCAAATATAGAAAATTCCAGCATGGAAGATAAATATTTCACATGCTGATAACCCCAATCTGCTGTATTTTTAGAAAATAATACTGGGAAATATTTTGCAGAAGGGTAGGAAGATAGCAATGTTCCATTGGGTCAGATTACTAGAAAACAATGCAAGTTAAAAATATATATATCTCTGTTCTAGAACAAGTAGTGTTTTGGGGGTTTGTTGTATTTTTAAATAAATAATGAAACAGTGCTATATTTCAGTGAAAAACATGGTAATGGTAACTTATATAAAATAAATATAAATATATATTTATAAAATAAATATCAAATAAAAAGGTCATTTCTTGTATTGTCATTATCCTAATGGTCAGATCCTTATGTTCTACTGGCCTCTTTTCAACTAGGCAGTAACTATTACCATGTAAAAGTATATGTAGCTCAAGTGATTTATCTGCTATTCCAAGCTTCTTGCATTTGAAGACTGGAAGAGCTCATGTGATCAGACTGACTTGATACAGATCGTAAACTGTAGAATTTAACCCAGTGGTTCTTGGGTCAAGTCAAGTAGCTTATGATTGTGCGCAACTGAAGAAAATGAAGAAAATACCCATTATAAGCTTACCTCATCAAATCCAAATGTACCTTCAATCTTAAAAAATACACTTGCCCCCCATATCTCATAAAATGGGAAGGGGGTAGGGTGCGATGACATGACAGACAGACCAGAGAGACAATTTGGAATTATACTCCAAAACATGAGATGCTGAATATATTCAGTCTAGTAATGCATTTTTGTTAGCTGAATAGAACAATCGATCTAATAATGTGAAAATACCCATTTTAGCATTTATAGTTTGACTATTTTGTTCTCTAGCCACAGTATTTTGGTGAATGCTACTGTAATATCTGTTCTACCTCTTGACAGCACAGGATCTCTGGTATGTCAGCAGTTCTCATTATCCTCCTCAGTTTTCCTGTTGTGGAAGAAATGTGGTGGTAGTGGCTATCTGCCATTATCTTAGAAATCAAGTCTGCTGTGGAGGGTGATAGTTATGGAATAACTGATAGGTCAAAGAAGTGTCACGCACACATTCCCAACTACAGCATTTGCATTATTTATTAATCGAAGTGCTTAAATTCTTAGGATTAAAAAAAGTCTCCAAAAATTGCACAAAAGCTATGGAGAAAAACGCTTGATGACTTAGCAACCATAAGTTGGTTGATAACATAGCACTTACATAACTTACTGAATAGGTCAGTTCAAGTTACAGTTAACATGGTCTCAATGTTTGGATACCATGAGAAGATAACAAGTAACATGTGGTGACTTTAAAAGGGTAACTGATTCTAAATCAGTGTGTCAAAGAGGAGGTGTTATAATTTACAGGAATATCAATAAAACTAAATATTTAGAGGTAGCTGGAGTATAAGTTTGGCTCACGAGTCACAACTAGGATCTTTAATTCTGAACAGGCTCCTACATGGTAAAGGACTTTCTAGCAAATGGTGGCACACGAGGCTTTCTAAATATAAAGATTTTCACTGCTGTTGGCTGCTATAACAATGTGAACTTACAGGTAACATTTAAATGAGAGCAAAAAGAAATTTGTTTACTACATTGTGTGACTTTCTGCAGTTCAGTTTCTATACAGTTCAAATCCAGTAATGAATTTGTTACTAAGTGCTCTGTACAGGGGAGGGGAGAAAAGCCCTGAAACAGTCGCCCTTTCTCACCAAGTATTTTGCTGCAGTACTTGAAAATGGTAGGGAATTTGAGAGGCTGAGGCATTGTGCTGGAGAGTACATCAGTTAATTATTAATTTTCTGTCAATTTCTTGTTTAAATATTTTTATTTGTATTACTTCTGCAGCATCTGGAAAGATCTGCCCTTGAGTTAAAGAAAAAAAAAATCAAACTTGAACCATGACATGCTGTCCAAGCCATGATAGGCAGGCATAACACTGTGTACTGTTTGTTCTCTGGCCCTGTGCCTCCCTGCACATAGTGGTGTAAGGCAATTTGTAGAAGGAACATCAGAAAATACTAACATCATTCTTTTGTTCAACAGCAAACTGCCAGCTAGAAATAGCGTAATTGGCTGGGCATATGGCAGGGGGTCATGTTCTAATGAACATGTAGCTCGGAAATCTGAAGAGGAGTGGACGTGTGAGCGCTGTACCCTAACAAACAAGCCTTCTGCTGAAATCTGTGATGCCTGTTTGACTTCAAGGCCTGAAGGTACTGAAGGGTCATCTGGCATCTATACTGAGAAAGGGGGAAGGACTGTGGTTTTGATGTAGTTTTGAGAACTGTAGAAGTGTCTTACTATGAATTGGATTTATATAACTTTAGCTAATTTGAAGTCAGATTTGGCAGAAATCTTCCACAGACAATCATGGAAACTGTCTTGTCTTACACCCTGAAAGTGTCTTCCAACTTTATATGTACGGGGGATTCTATGGATAAGTGTCTTCAGTGACCCTTTGTTTTTAGTGGGGCAAAGAGTGAGACACATCATTCTTTCAGTTCTCCTTAAAATCATTCAAAGTTTGCTGCATAAGTCTGAATGAAAAATCACCAGGAGGCAGAAAAGTAGTTATCATTCTTTCATGTGAACAAAAGCAGTATATTGTGGTAACTTTTTCTAAATGGATGTCAGGTTTCTCAGCGGCTGGGTTTTTTCCCCTCCAAGTTCACAGTAGAGATGATTCTGGACTCGTTACCTCAGTCTGTTGGGAGTCTCTGTTCGCAGCTTCTAGTGCTGCTATCTACATTAAGTATTCCTTCCTTGCTTAATCCTTTCATGAATGGAGGGATGTTTGTGAAACTCTTATGTCACACGAGCTAAAGTCCATTTCTTCATGTCAGGAATCAATAAAAGAAAGTACATCTTTGTGCCTTACGTGACAGTTTTTGCCAGTGCAGGCTAATCTTGCACAATTCTTCTGCAAAATCAGCACCAGAAACCAGAAAATTTTAATCTGTTCCTAGGCTCAGATTTACCAACTAACACTTATCCTGGAGTTCATACTTTCAGTTGGACCTTAAAATATATAATGTCCTGTGCACAGATGCTGTATTTTAAAACGTGAAGGTCTTGTTCCTTCTCCTGTACTTAGAAGTTTTACTTGTTTAGTTATATGCCATTACTGAAAACAGGCCTGGAATTTGAAGATGGGTTAGACCTGGTGGAATGCTGTTAGGAAAATTCTTTTTAAAAAAAGAACGATTAATTTTTGCATCATGAGAATGGTATTTGAAATTTAATTTTTTTTTTCTTTTTTAAACATGGGTTTGCTTACCTCTCCTTTTTTTAAACCTTAAGATTTCTTGCCTTCTCACTTAAATCACTGTTTGTCTTTTTATTTTTTCTAAAATTAACTAATATGAGCAGAAATGTTTCATGTTTCATCCTCAATGTTTTTGAGGATAGAATACTTGGTATGTAAAACTAGCTGCTGGCCATGTAGCTGAAATAATTCCGTCTGTAGACACAGATGATTACCATTACATCACAATTTCTTTGCTCCCTTGCTAAGTACAAGGCCACGCTACTATTCTTTCTTTAAGTCTGAATGTACTGAAACCAGCATGTTTCCAGGCTCCTTCCATTTTGCCACTGCTGCACAGTGAAACAAGTAATGTAGTAAACTGTAAAGATTCTTATTTTGTTTGAGTGAGAATGCCTTTGGAGGGAGTGTGCCCTTCTGTATGTCTCATCTACCCATTGTTTTTCTGCTTAATTCTCTCTTCTTTGTATGGAGGGAAGATAGAGGAGGGAGACAGATGCTGCATATAGTAGAAAAGGAAGGACTCTATTCTTGAACACTCTGGCTTCACAGCTACTTCAAAAGATTGCACATGGGGATGCCATAGTTTTTCTTTTCATCCTTTTCTCAGGAAAGAGACTACCTACAGACTTCCTACGTATTAAGTGGGCATTAATAAATTAAACCCACTTTTTTTGAATGTTTATTGCCCACTAGGCAGACCTCTGATTCTGTGAAGAAACTGTTTTTCATGTCAGGAAATATACACAAAGCAAATGTTTAAACTGCTTGCTTCATTAAACCCTCTTACAGTAAGGGATCCGTAAGTTTGGATGTGCTAAATGTTTGGTACGGACGGGAACCGTGAAAACACTAGAAAACTCAACAAATGAATATTCCTTTTCATGTCAGTTGTAAAATAATACTTTAAAAATGGATAATTGATGCTTGGAGGTACCATATCCTGTGATCTCCTGTGCAGGGGTTTATAAAAGATTATTTTGAAAAATTTAAATGTTTTAACCCTTGCGTTTGGGCCAAATTCAATTTTGTAAGGTTAATTGTCCCTTAGCTTTCATTTACAGAGCACTGCTAACATTTGGTCCTATTCAAGCAATAGTGATGTCACCTTGAAACAAGCTTTACGTGATTCCAAAAGTACATGAGCTTTTTTTAGTGTAAGAAATTTGGTACTATATCTATTCTGTGACAGGTTTGGAGATCTTTCAAGATGGTATTATAAATTTACTCTTTCACTCTCCATATGATGACTTATGAATACAGATCAGAAATACAGTGTCTAACTCTATGCAGATGGATTATAACAAATAATTTTTTTTCCTTAGTTCCAAAGATGGAGAATGTTGAAGATTCTGCAGCCTTTAACATAAATTTAATGAAATACCCTTGCAATGATTTCAGAAAACCAAGCACAGAAATAAAGATCAATAGGAAAACTGCATTTGGAACTACAACCCTTGTCTTAACGGATCTTGGTAACAAAGATGTTTTGAGAAATGATACCCAAATGTCTCATGGACACTCTCAATATGTTGCTCCAAAAAGCAATTGTAAACAGATCCAAAGCAATGCCTACCAGTCAGGGGGAAGCACAGGCAAGGAATGCTCAGCACATGTAACTGATATGGCTTTGTCCTACTGTCAGCAACCTGTCTCTTTCAAACACATACAGAAGAAACAGAAAACTGATCACATACCCTCGATTCACCAATATAATACAGCAATCAGGTATGTATTCTAAAATTAAAACAAGTCTTTATAATCCCATAAACCAACTTTATCTCCAGAGACTAATGGAATATTGTGCTGTTGGGCTCAGACAGTGTTGTCTTTGAATTTCTGCCAGAGGTAACCTATTCTAAGCTAACTATAATTTAACATGATTTCAAAAGCACTGAATGACCTAGGCTGTCACTGGAAAAGTACTGATTTTGGCATCTGGCCAGTACTGCTGTTAGCTAAACAGCTGTTCACAGTTCAGCTATTCCCATGGAATAGTACAGTATAGCTTTAATAGGTCAGCAGACACAGTTCTACCTAAGGAGTTGTAGGATCTTAGCAGTGTAGTTTCCATCTGCTTAGAGAGATCTTGAAGTTATTGTGAAAGATTACAAAAGGAAGCTAGCTGAATGAATACATTCTAAGTTATTTGTCAGCTACCAGTTTTCAATGTTATTCCATGATGGCAGGGTCTGTACAGGTACCTTGATGAACTTCCCATCACTGTTTTCACTCTTAACTGCCATCTGAATTCTATATACAATCACTTCAGTGCTCTACCCATCCTGAATTTTTATTTACACAGCCCTCTTCAGACACATCCATTGCCTAGTTAAGAGAAATGTGAGAATCTATGAGGGTTGTCAAGAAAAAGTTGGGCAGACATAAACAGCAATAATGGGAGTGTAAGGTAGATGTCACAGTGGTAAATTGTGCAGGCTGAATGTGAAATATTGATGATATGCTACAAAATTCCTGGTCATGTGTCTGTTCCGAAATACAGAAATTACTTCTTGCATTGTGGAAGCACCAATTTTGAAACAGGATCTCCCTGACTAGCCAGGCTAGACTGTATGAATATCATTTCTCCTTGCACTCTGAGGAGAGGACTACACAACTGAGAATATGAGCAGGATAATTGAGAATACAGAGGAGCGCAAAGAAGAAATGAGACAGTATCGATGATGATAACAGGTAGCTTTAGCAAGTCATCAGCTTAAATGTTTAAAGAAACCTGTGAAAAACAGCCAAAACAACAAAAAAATCTGTTGGTTGTTTTTTTTCTTCTTGTGTTTTAATGAGGCATTGGAAGAAAACTGCTGATGTCTGCAGGACTGCAATCTTCCAGACATAGAAGAGAACATAAAATTCCTAAGATGATAACTTGACCAGAATGAATTAGTATTTTCTTTTTTCACTAAGGTTCCATCACTCCTCTTCTGCTCTATAAATACATTGGAAAGATAAATTTCAGAGAATTAATCTTTTTCATGTTACTGTTTTTAAATGAAGCCTTGTGTGCTGCATTCAGATAATCTCTGACTATCTCAGTCATGAGGAAGGAAGAGAGAAACTTCGTCTCATTCAGAGAACTCTGTTCTATCCCCTCATCTGGACTACTTGCTGAAGTATGATTTGGAGCATTAATGTTACTTTTTAGTAAAGAGGGTGGGAATCTTTTCTGTGTATCATACAAATATCTTCAGACTGGAGTAATGACTTGGTGTTGGTCTTGGATTCCCACTGAGAGCAGAAAAGTCTTTTAGACTATGTCAAAATTTGGGGTGAGGAGTATAATAGCAGTGGTAATATTTATTTTGTTTTGCAGATGAATTTGAGTACTTCAGACTAATTTAAAACATGGTGAGGAGAACTGGTATAACACCTCAAGAAAAGCACACAGTTTCATTTATTCACTACTAGCAGTCATTCAGCTTTAAATGCATAATAGGGTGCATTAGAGAATCAAGCACTTTGACTGTCATTGTGTGTAAAAGTACACTGAGTGAGCTATTGTAATGGTAGGAGACAGTTCTTTGGCTGGTAATCCCTTTAACATCACACAGGAATTGTTTTGTAACCTGTCCTTACAGCGCACCTAAAGCTAAATTGACAGATGCAGGTACATTAAGTGCGGGCCGTCCTCGGTGCAGTAAACACAGCCGTCTCTGCAGCCTCAGAGTTGTGAGAAAGGATGGAGAAAACAAGGGCAGGCAGTTTTATTCCTGCCCTCTACCCAGGGAAACTCGGTGTGACTACTTTCAGGTATGTATAAGGCTTCAGGGCCTGTTTTATAATAAGCACTTTTTCCTGCAGCCTCCTTGCCCCAGTGATCTGTATTTGTGGACAGATATTTTTCATTTAAAGTCTGAGGTAATTCTAAATACTTCTACACACTGAATTTGAAACTAAGACTATAATGAGAGTTAGAAACTTAACAGTTTTAGTTACTTACTGTTGAAAAGACACCCACTTGCACAAATGCTCTTAATCTGCTTTCGTGTGATGTAAAATAAGATGCATAGCAGAAATAATGGTTTGAAGGGACCTGTACAAGTTGTTCACATTAGTGTCTTGCTTTAAGGAGGACTATGGTAAATGAGATCTAATCATCAGCCATGTTTTTGTCTAGCCAAAATCTTGAAAGCCTCTTAGGGTGAAGATTCTATAATCTGCCTGGGCAGCTGCTCCCACTGCTGCACTAGCACCTAACCTGACATTCCTAGCTACAATTGGTGGCCACTGCTCCTTACTATGAATATATGTGTCTTAGAAGAGTTTGACCTGTGATGTGGCAGTCACTTACCATCAGGTAGTTAACAGATTAAGTCAAGACAGCAATGACTATAATGCCTTAAATTTGAAGAAAACTCTGTGTTAACATCAATTAAAGTTACACCAGTCAAAGTGCATGCAGTTGCAATTGATGTTAAAGAAAAATCTAAAATCAGTGATCAGGAAAGAGATAAAAAATTTCCCTAACTACCAGGAAGAGTTTCTTCTAGGGCATGCCCTGTAGATCTATTACCAGTTTTAAAATATGGTATTCATAACATCACATGTATTATTTTGACAGTGGGCTGACTTGGATTTCCCGTTTTGTAACCATGGCAAGAGATGTGTAATGAAGACTGTGTTGAAGATTGGTCCCAATAACGGAAAGAACTTTTTTGTGTGCCCGCTTGGGAAGGAAAAACAGTGTGGTTTCTTCCAATGGGCAAAAAATGGGCCAGGTATTCAGATTTTTCCTTGATGTTGATGTTATAGTTACCTGCTCCTCAGGATGTCTTAAGTGCATTCAAATGTCACTGTAATTTTTGTTATGTTTTGACTTTTTTCCTGTTCATTGGTTTATTAGTAAAATAGCTCCAATGTAAAGAACAGATCTGGTAAGAGTAATTTTACACACTACTATAAAAATTAAACAGTTTTTCATGCTGCCTACAGTTCTGTGACATACTGTTGTATTTCTAGTAAAAAAATTCAACTTTTCTTTTTTCATGTAGGGCGGGCTACTAAACTGGTAGACTTTATCATAAGTGTAAACATGTATTTAATAAAAAATAATAAAAAGAATATGCTTTATTAATACAACTACGTGTTTTATTTACCCAGAGCTTAAAATGAAACTGCAATGGACTGTATACTTGAATTATTACAATAGTTAATTGTCTTTAGATTTGGATTTAGTCTTGCTTAGATTTGGAAAACAAAGACAAAAACCTGCTCTAAAATGAAGAACATGACTTCTGTTTCCTAAATTACATATTCTAAATCCAGGTCTGAATGCTTTATTCTCATTGCTACTGAACGTTTTTGCCCCCCCCATCCATGTGTGATGAATAATAAAATCATACCTCTGAGGTATTAAAACTCAGTCTATGTTTGTTTGTCTTATCACTTACCAAGGGGAGAAATAAATAAAATACGCTAAGCTACCAAATGTGAAATAAAGAAGAAACAGAATTCCTCAAGTCTTATCTATAGCTAAGAAAGAAAATGGGACTAAAGGAGATATGGCCATAGCTTCATAGATTATTGAATCACAATCAGTTTTTAAAGAAAGCAATGGGAAGTAGTATTGCTTCCCACCAAAAAGGATCTGGATGAAACAGGTTCAAAAGCATCTTATAAATGGTCCTGTCCTTCAATCTATGTAAATATTTCAGAATTTTTACCTGCCCCCCCCNACAAGGAAGGACTACTCTCTTGAGAAAGTTGTGGAACTTCAGTCCAATTTAAATCTTCTATTCCATGGTGCAAGTGCAACTGTTTCATTCTTCTCCTTATCAGCACAAATTCCGAGGCTTTTTTATTCCTCTTTTCAGTAGCCTTTGATACCTTTGAAATATTTCAAAACTTTCCTTATGTGAAGGTACTATTTTTTTAATGAGATTGTAGAAACTATAATCCTTATGTTGCTCAATGGACTCTTTCCAAATAATGTATTTCTTTCATATGGTCCAGAACTCCACCTGAGAATTTACAAGCTACTTCCTATGATGGAGACTGATTTTTTTTCCACTGTCATCTTTTAGTATGACATTTCTCGTTCCAATGATATGCTGCTGCTAGCTTGTGCTTATACGTCTAAATCTTTAAAATTCCTATCTAACCAATTCCTCACTTGTATTTGTATGATTCCTTACACTGATAAAGAGTTTGATTATTTTTAAATTGTAGATGCTTTTGGATGTCTCCCACAGGGATAAAACCTCAGTAGTTCAGTTAAACATGAAAAATAGAAAAGAAATACAACCATTTTTGATGACTTGCCTTCTACAAATGTTAAGATTTTACTGAAGCTGTAAGCTAAATGACTTTTTCAAACTTTGACACTTGAAAAATGTCTTCTCTTTTTAGGTTAATAGCCAGAAGAAGTGAGTATCTGTTTATATATAACACATACAAGTTTTAAAGGATTAACTGCTTTTATTAGCTACTGCAATCAATTTACTTTTTCTGTTCTTGCATTTCTTGAGCATGTTATATGTTTGGGCTTCTTTTTTTTTAAATAATCTGTTTTGAAGGGGGGGTCATATTTGTATCAGCCTAATTTTGCTATATGCTATATATGCCAGTTGTATAACATCACAAGGTATTAAAGGTAGAGCCCTTCCCAAATCATCGTTCGCGAAGCCTAGCCATGATTTGATGATAGCATCACAAGGTTAGAAAAGGCAGACCTGGGGGGAAATAACAAAGGATAAGGATACCCTGATCTTATCAGAGTGCATGTGGAGAAATCTGACATGTTTACACTTAAGGGAAGTAAGAAATTAAGCAAGAGACAGTGAATTCTAATTTACTGGATGCCTCTACAAACCTTACTGCTTTTTGGAAAGACTGTTTTTTAATTTTCTCTTTTAGCTTTTGTTTTCTCTTTCTCTTGGAGAGGACAGCACTTTGGAACTTGTTTAACAAGCTATTGGAGATAGCTGGTTATAAAAACTTCTAACCAAAAAAAGCTGGCAGCAAAATTTATCTTGGAATAGATTCCCTCTCACCTTTCAAAAAGAAACTGCAACCAAGGGTGCAAAAACAGTAAACAGTTCTTGAAAAGATCTCTTGTTTGCTCAAGAAAAAAGTCCTGATTTTCAGCTTTTGGCCTAATAGTTTACAAATGTGTTTTTATTTTTTCACATTGATTCATCTGTTACAGTGCAAGTGATGGAACACATTTCTTTCAGCTTTGTATCTGGCTTACGCATTTTAATGGCTTGTGTTGCACACAATCAACTGTGAAGGATAAAAAGAATAACAAGACTTAAGTTAAAAGAGAGAACTGCCTATCCCAAACATTTTTCTGTAATTTATATTCCTAATGAAAGCACATGTAAATCGCCTTTTAAAAAATACAGCCCTTTTTAAAGGCCTTAGGGTTGGTTCTGACACAGTTGTTACTTTGACCTGTACCCAAAAACAACTAAGAGCTATGGGATTATTACCAGTGTCTACAGGAGGCTGTTTGGACCGACAGGCTCACATAAGCTCCTTTGACTAGATGACTTCTGAAACAAGGTCACAATGGCAGTTCTGTAATAAAAAGGTGACTTCCAGTAAAGCTGACTTCTAAGTACTCTTACTTACAACTTTCAGAGAGCATTTTTAGACATTAACACTACACAGTGATAGCATGACTCATAACATAAATCTTTCACTTTATGCTGAAAACACTTTTTCTGGTTTTATATAACACAAAACTAACCCTTATAAAGCCCCTGCACTTAGCTGAGATGCTACGCAAAACAGTTTTTAGAGCACCAAATCAAGGTCACGCAAGTTGTAAAGTAAAAACTTTAAACTCAGAAAATGCTAATTCTATAGGCTGTGCCCAGTTTCTGCTTTATTGTAACACTTTAGTTACAGTTTAAATGTATCTTTCATTTGGAAACTAATATTTATTTTCCATTTTGTGCCATTCAGTTTAGAATCAGCAGATTTAATGCCCAGTTTCATGTCTTTATATCCTTATTTAAAGTACTTTTATAACCAGCTATTTTTAAAGACAGACATGCATTTTTCTTAATCTATATATGTACAACTACCATTTGATGCCAATGCAAATTCAGCAAATATATGAATAAAATAGTATTTATATTAGTAATTCACTGAGGGAATTACACTGAAAATATGCACTCAAGTTTTGAGACATGACTATGTCACAGCTGTGACTACAGACCTGTACAATTATACATATAGAATTATTTCTGTATCCACCTTCCTGTGTAAAAGGGTGCTAGTTCTCACTTGTCCTTCTGGAATGGAAAACATAAGTAAGAATCTTTTAGACTGGTGGTGAAAGAAGCAGATGGAGTCCCTTCCTTAATATCTGTATAAATGTTCATCATTAGTCACTAAGCATCTTTCACATGAAATCAAAATGTATTGTAAAGTCTCTGAAAGACTTCACAGCAACTGTGAACAAAATCTCTGAACAAAATCTCTAGATTTAAAATTCTTCTCAATGTCTCTTCTTGTACCTTTCTGTAGTTCAACTTCCTGACAACAGCCAGAGTTCAGCAACTAGTGTAACTTAATATGTTGTACGTTTGTTTTTTATTTCTCTGATGCCTGAAAGATTTTCTGTCATGTCCATTTTTTATCTGAATATTCAAATCATGCATTCAAAACTCATTTAGAAAAGTGTGGAAATATGCCATAATTCATCTTAGTGGAACAACAAAAGAAAATCCAATCTAAGGAGAGAAAGAGAACCATTTTCCAAATAAAAACGTATTAAAAATGCATCAAGCACACTTAGGGGTGAGTAGAATTCTGAGTGTACACAGTATTGTCTAAACATAGCTAGTGCTTTAGTTATTTAACTTAGTGAATTGCTGTTGCTATAGAAAGTGCAGGTCCCTGCAGAATTTGTATGCTTTATAATTTTTCATTATAAAATCAACTTCAACAGGACTGCTATTAGTCATGTGATATGATCATACTGTGAAAAGATGCTAAACAATAAGGTTTCAGGTGAGACTGTAACAGAGAAATGGCAGAATAAACAGAGACCTTTTAGAAGCCACTGAGAACAGCAGAGCTCGATTTAAATATGGGATGAAATTGTGTAGTTAGGAACACTGAAGGGAAAGTTTCTTTGGCACTCCAAAGAAACCATACTTAAAGTGGGCCTCACCACAGCACCTTGAGCATCATATACTCCTCAAAAGTATTTATTCACATATCTTTAAATCTAGAAATGATTGCATAATCATCTACCCTACCCTTTTGCAGAAAACAGGTAGATTTAGGAATTCTTTGTGGCAATTTCCTTCAAACATACCTTCTCTCATTCTATCACAGGAATCATGATGACAATGACAGTAACAATTTGATAAGGAAAAAAGCCTTCATAATTTGTTAGAGACTCAGACAGTGTAGTATGGGAAAGGGGAAAAAAATAGGGAAAACTGGGAAGTGTAATTTAAGCTCTAGCGTAAAAAATGCATTGCAGCACCACACAGGGATCACCAGCTTTGCCACCCTCATTCAATTAAGCAGCATTTACAAGGCACTTTTGGTTCAGCTAGTTGACCTTGTTGAAAAGCAGAATATTAGCCTAGGTTATTATTTCAAACCTAAGGCAATGTCCATTAAGAACAACAAGAGAAAAAAATAACATATAACCTCTCATAAAAATAATTCAGACTACATTTCTCAAACTGTAATTAATTCTAGACCAGCAAAAACCTAAAGGTTTTAATAAAAAATAAACAGGTTAAAATTCAAGCACTTACTGACTTATTAAATATGTTTGAGAACTTCAGGATGATCGTAAGCATACAAATAAA
>VWZG01002656.1:18217-69210 GCA_013396735.1 Grallaria varia
TAAGCATACAAATAAAAGTTTTGAAAAAAACACTTAAGTTACAAGGGACAAATAGAAGCTAAAATTTCAATTTCAATTTTAAATCTATACTACATTTGAAGAACAACTTTGCAATATAAAAGTTAAACTCATTACTATAGTAACACTGCAGAGCCTATGAAAGTTAGTGAAAGTTCCACTAAAGGCAAAGATGGTGAGTTGCTGGGAAACTTCTGAAGGATGATATTTTCATATAAAATGGTCTTGAGTACAACAGTGTAATTTGCTTTGATTCTAAATGAGAAATAACATGTAAGTAAATAGTTGGCTTTGTAGATGAATAGCGTAAAATTAAAAAAAATACATTCAACACCTGAATGCACAAATAAGCTTAAAACCCATTTGTACAAACAAGGAATTAAAAAAAAAAAAAAAGCCTTTACCAGTATTTTTTCTTTACCTTAATGTACACATTGAATATATAGTTTATTGTTTGCTTTCTCTGATAGTTCATGTTAGGTGCACTGTATTTGCCACTTCACAGCTTCTGTCCAAAGTTCAGTCATTACCTAGTATTGCAATACTATACAACTTCACCTAGAAATCCATGCAATGTCTCATGTTACATTTCATCTTCACTAGAAAAAGAGAATGTAATTAATTTTAATCTGCCTAAAAGGGTATAAATAGAACAAGGCTTTACAAATACAAAATAATAATACATATAAAAGCAGCCTCACAGCAAATGCTTTTCTTAAAAGCATGAACTGACTTCAAGTAGACCAGAACAAATATATTTACTATTATAGAATCACTTCTCAAAGTTGTGTTTAAATAAAATGAATTCTCTAATTTAAAAGGGGCCAATATTTTCCCCCATAAATTACTCAGCTTGACCATACGTAGCTTAATCCATTTCAGATGCTAAAAGTAGCAACAATCTTGCACACCAAGTGCACAATAAGGACAGGTTTCAGAAACTTACCTTTGAAACTTTTACATCTTTCGGAGATACAAAACCACTGAAAAGGTCTTGGAAGTCAAGAAAATGTACATAAACACACCAGAAAAAAAGTTTTCCTTTTGCAGTGGGAGTGTACTAAACATGTAGTCTTCACATGGGCTACTTAATATTCTTGGATTCCCACAGAGACCAATAGAGATGAAGATCAGGTGATCAAAGCAAGTTGTAACCATTTAAAGAATCACTCTATAGCCTGACTTTGCATGTTTGTACATACCAATGCAGAATGAACCATGAGCATAAAAGACATTTTTGCCATAAAGCTATCAGGTATGCAGATACTACAGTACTTACAGAAGTTTCCACTATTTATATTTTTCTAACTGTAATTTGTTTGAATAAACTAGACCAGGAATTATATAGTTATGGGTTAAAATTAAAGGAGAAAAGCAGTTATGTGACAAAACAGAAAGTGGAATTCTGGTGGGGGGGAATAAAACCATGAAACTATAGCACACAAAAGAAAGCCAAAGGGAGGGGGGGTGGGGAAAAGGTTGTATGATTACTAACATAAAAATTGATTTAGCAAATCTCAGGTCACTATGTGATGTTACTTTGAATGTAATAAATTAGGTACTACTGAACTCAGTCCCTGATAACAATTGTCAATTGCAATTCAAACAATTTTTTTCTCCTTACTGCTCTACACAGTCTAGGCTTTTGTGTTACCTAAAGCACATTACTTTCAATTTCAGTTTAAAGCCTTATTCATTGCATATGATGGATTAACTTAATTTAATTCAGTGTTATACCAATACATGAAGCAAATGAAAAAATTCAAGCACTTGACTTTGTTACTTAAATGTACAGAAGCCAGATAAAGTCTATGTTACATATATCTATTTAACTGTATCTGCTGTGAAGTCTTTAAAATTAGCACGGTATGCAGGACTGACAGCTTTGATGGTCATAAATACTGGAAAAGACCATAACTGAAATAGCACTATTAATTAAGTCACACTCAGCTATTTTGTCAAAAATACTAGTCACTGCGTTAATTGCAAGGTTTCAGGTGACAATCAGCTAGCAGGCTCTGCCAATTAAGGTGAATCATTTAATGACATCTTAGGTGATTATATCCAAGCTATATTTAGAGGTTGTTTGGACTGCTTGATTAAAAAAATAACAGAGTAAAAACCTGTAACTGAGGTTGGGATTGTTTCCTAGGAATAAGAATGACTCTTGGACACACACAAAAAATCTGCAGTTCTTGGCTTCTGCTGTGGCAGAGCTGTGGGCTCAGTCACCAACTGGCAGCAGGCTGCATCTGCTCATGATGAGTAAGTCAAGAGCTACTAGCTGTTATGTGCTAAAAAGCACGACTACATCAACTTTGAAAATGAAAGTATACCCAACTAAAACTCCCTCTATTTAAAACCAAGTCTATTTAGAATTACCTTCCTTTACTGAAAACTGTTAAGTTAGAGAATGCTGTTTGTATCCACTGAAAACATTGTTTCCAAGGTGTTGCAAATAATAAAAAGCTTTTTGCATTGACAGTAAGGTCAACAGAAATGACCTCCAATTGTCCTTTATGTCCATTCATATATAATTTTTGCCATGATGATAAATATAGTAATTTATTCTATACTTTCTTTGTGGCCCTTCTAGATGTCCCTAATTCTCTCCTCTGGCACACTGAGAAAGTTCAGCAATTTTGGTGGTGTTTGTTTTTAATGCCCTTTTTTGAGGTTTTTTAGGGTTTTTTTTAGTTAGTTTGGGTGGTGCGGGTTTTGGTTTTTTTTTTTGAACTAGTAACAGCTAAAACTATTTTTTCCAGAAGTTTTACAAGAGTCTCCAAATAAGATGTGAGTTTAAGGCAGCTAAGAATTAGGAAAATACTTATTCAGATGGCAGAAGAAAACAAAACAATCCCCATTTATTGCCTGCAATAAGTATTAATGAATGTAGCTTTTTCAGTTATAAAATACCATGAAACATATGCATTTCATGTGCTTAGCCTTATGATTACCATACATTACAATTAAAATCTCTCACCTAAACCAGTGTGCAGTACATCCTCTTTTCTCTTCAAGCTATAACACTGCCTTACCAGACAGCTTACCCCAAAGCATCATATATGAACATAGGTCCTGGTAACCCTGTTAAGTAAGGCTAAAGTAAACACTCTTGAATGTAAGAAAGATTTACTGATCATTAACTAATTACTCAGATTACAGTGGTATCTGTTAAATTGTTCTCCTGTGGATAGGCTGCTTACATTGCCAGAACATCATTACAAATACTGAAATTTTTTAACAGTGTAAAAGGAAGAGATTTGTACCATTCTCCACACAGAGGCAATGGCAGGCCTGAAACTGTAATTGCATGAAGGGAAGGGTTGTGCCTAGGGTGGCAATCTTAAGTATTTGGTTTGAGGATAAATTTTACTCATTTCAGAGGTACAAGAGAGGAATGCTAGCTTGTAACTCTCTGGCGCTTCAGCATGAGATAGGTACACTGTTAGTCATTTACTATTAGGTCATGTGCCTTTATAACATCATTGGGAACAGACAGTTGTTACTATGAGAATTTAGTAGACGGGAACTTAAGGAACCACACTGATAGAAGATTCTTGGTGTAAGAAATCTGCATGTATTCTTTACTCACCAGAAAGTTGCCCTTAATGTCATGTTGTTAGTCAATCGCTCAGCAACTTGCTCTGTTTTATGAGCTCTGCTGGTACTCAAGGAATGCTTACCAGATGCCTGATACCACATACTACCTAACCAGTACTGACAGGAACAGATATACATAAGGATGTGTATCCTCATGGAATCTTACTTCCATCTTTCTAATGAAGCAAATCTTCACACACTATCTTCCTCACCATGTCCTCTTTCTTACTGAAACAGTTTCACCTTGTGTAAATGAATTGCAACTTATTTAAGGCAAATTAGGAGGGAAAGATTCTTTGGCCTCAGGTTCTAGGAGAATCAAGCAGGTTATTTGAGCACAGATTTTCATGTTTCACCTATTAATAGCACAGTGATTTGAACAAACAAATGCAACAAGTCACAGATGCACAAACTCACTGTCTTCTGAGAGCACTTAGTGCGTCCACAGGTCTGTCCAACAAGGCCCAGGGGTTAGAAGAGAATGATGAGATCTTGAGGGCCTGTTAGCTCCCTAGTATTAGAAGCTACTGATTTTATGCAACCCCACTAACAGAAATACATAGAGATGTGGGATACCTACGAAGATAGAAAGCAGCACCTGACACAAAGCATTGAGATCCTCATAAAGCTTAAAATGTTGGATGCTGGTGCCTAGGTCTCTCTAGGATTTTCTCAAGAAAGGGCAACTTTTTTCTTTCTAAGGATGGAGCACTCCAATCTTTGTATACTGAGACTAAAGGCTTCAGTAGCTCTGTATTGCTCAGTGATTATGTTATTCGCTGCGAGAAGTACTTTAGAGGCACTTACATGAGATGGTCTATTATATGACCAGATTGCCTCAAATTCTAGTATGCATTTGAAGTTCTTCCCAAATGCCAAGTCTGGAAAAATTACAGCTACAAAGTAGAACATAATGGTTAGGTTGACACTGACTGGCATACTATGAATAGCTGCCTGACCAAAGTACAAAAATTATAAATGACAGTTGGAATATTTATCTTGCATTAGCACTTACATTTCTCATAGTGAGACGCTATATTATTGTTATAAAAGTACAACTTTATGCAAGATCAAACTTCTATCCTCAAGTCTGAAAGTCTTGATTTTTCAAATTAAGTTACATGGTTATAGCTCTATTCTTGAATGTGCCTGCAGATGTTATCTTAACGCCACTGAGCATATTGGTGATGGTCTCTTCCCTAAAATTGTGGTTCAGTAACCAGACATCCCTGAGACAGATACCCCCAAGAGTCCAATATCAGAGTCTGTCCAAAACACAGTGGTATTAACACAAAGCTCATTTCACAGTGACTTTCAATTAAACAGCCAGTCAAGGAGACTGAAATCATGGTGCTCACATTTTCATAAAGCATTGTAGTAACAGGAGCTGCTCTGAAGTATGATTAAGTTGTAAAGCCTTCTCACTCAGCAGAAATTCAAATTCACATTTTAAGAGAAGGTGAACAGAAAAAAAACTTGTATGGGAAATGGGAAACCTATGGTATATGACTCAGCAGTCATATGACAGAAAAGAGAATATGGGAAACATGACAATAGCCTGTTGGTAAGAATGCTCCCTGAAATAGCATTCTGGATTCCAATCCTGATTTCTCATGTCTTTTACTGAATTTTATTGGGGGGAAATAATAGATAGGCAACTAGCCTGAGGATTGAGTCATAAAACCTGCAGAGAGACAGGCACCTTATTTCAGTCTACAGGAAAATTTTGAAGTCTCTTTCTGCCAAACTAAGTATGTGCTGTCACCAGCTGGATCATTTCCCACACTCCTCACAGCCCTGCTGCACATTCCTGCAGTCTACCTTATGTTGGTATTAGCAGCTGTGTGGCCATAAGGTAAAAGAGAACAGCTTCTTATTTACACACTGCAAAAGACAATCATTTTCAGCCAGGTAGCAAACTGATCCATTTTGTGGAGCTGCACAATCACCAGAACCAACTGTGTAATGAAGAGAGAACACATTCTGAAGGATGTTAGTACTCTTTTGGGGCAGCAAAATCTTTATCCAGCTGAAACCATTCTTGAGAGAAAAATCTTGAAATATAACCTTGTCTTCAGCACTTCACTATTAGTTAATTGTTCCTTATTCAGTAGTTACTTTTTTTGTGGATTACCACTGCTGTAACTATGAGTCTTAAAGCTCAAATCCCAGAAATGAGGATGGTATAATATACATACCTGATGTATACTCCCCCAGCAAACAACGGCAGTCAAATTGCCCTGGAGCTGTTTTTTGCTGCTCTTGGATCAGAAGTTATGAACTCCACAGCAGAGCTGATGCAATGTGGTGCAGGCAACTGCTATTCTCAGTGCAAGGTGCAGATGGAAGTCAGAGAGCTTAAACTTCTGGATCTGGCATGAAGCACACCCTGGTCTGCCAGTCCTGCTATCGGAACAGTAACCTCCAGCAAAGAGACACAGCAGGCAGGGAGGTGTAGCATTGCAGAAATCAAAGGCTGGTAACACCCTTAAGATCATGTGACAAGGTGATGTTACCACTCATGACCCATTTTTGGGGCCAGCACTTTCACTAAGCAGTAACAAGTTGTCATAGCTCTTGCTGAGAAGTGAGATCACCTGACCACGCTTTCAGTGAAGAAATTCCTCCTGATATCCAACCTGAACCTCCCCTAGTGCAGCTTGAGGCCACTTCCTCTTGTCCTGTCACTGTCTGGGAGAAGAGGCCAATCCCCACCAGAATCAGCTGCAGCAGTATGAGACATTACTGCTCAGCTCGGAGTACTGAACCTCCTACATTTATAATTCACAATGCTATCTTCAAAGTAACAATCATTGGGATTTTATTAATCTATTTGCATTTGACTGCCTGAGTTATCTGAAGATAGAGCAGCCATGGCAGAAGGTTGTAGGTAGGACAGGTAGAAAACTTACCTGAAACCACTACAGATATATTCAGTTGGCACTTCTCTGACCAAAAGCCTGTTGTGGCCTGCAATGAACTCTGTACTACAAGATGCTCTGAAGATCCAGTGACAGAAGTGAGTCCTCTGAATAAATCAGTTTGTTGATGAAGTTCAGCAGCAGATCATTAAAAATAGCTGCTCTAGTTTGAATGGTTTATTTCCAGCTTTTAAAAATACCAATTTGGAACATAAGGCGACAATCACTCATAAGCATCTAAACCACCTTATTTATACATGCGACATTAAGGTGTGCTTTTATAACCCAATGATTTTATTCAACTAGACAAAGAATAATTAAAGTGACAAGACATCCATTTTACTCGCTTCCCCTTTTTACCTTTTCCTAGCTCAAGTTCAGCAGATTCAATCAAATTATCAGCAGGCTGTCAAGTTAAGAGAACAATCCAACAGACTTTCAAGCATCTATGGAACAATCCTCATAATGCTGCAGTTCTATTACAAATGAATCCTAGTGTCTCTAGACACAGAAAGCGACAAAACTCAAACCTGTAGGTAACTGTCATACTCTAGGTATTCAACTGCTCCCTTGAAGGGGTACATTTGCTACAGGAAATGGGTAGCATACTAGTGCAAAGGAAATTACTTAATTTCCACTATAAAACACAGGTGACAGGAAGATTTCTAATTGTCTCCACTTCCAGTCAGAGTCAACCAATATTTCTGAAGTTTTGTACTACCAGGGATACTTTCATGTTCTCTGTATTCAGATGTATTCTCAGCTGTTGTAAAACAAGTTAGAATGGTCCATAAGGAGATGCTTATCTCTTCAATAAGGCTTTGAAATAGCCTCCTCTACTCTTCAACCCCCTTTCCTCTCTTGTCAGCATTTTGACACAATTTTATCTTCAAGAGAAAAGAAAACCTGGACTAAATCTTTCTAATACTAATTAAGTATTCTCTAAATAAGCCTCATGTGTAGAGTCATATTTCCAGCCAGTCACCAGTTCTCAGGAAAACAGACCATAAGACCATCAGATGCTTGAAACAATCATTTTAAAAAGTAACACCTGAGGAACCTAAGCACATTCCTCTTTTAAATTGAGATACTAATAGGACAAAAGAAATTAAATGCAATCTACTACTTGCTCAGTTGGTTTACTTAACAAAGGGCTAGAAACCATGAAGTGAAACTGACTGAATCCTGGAGTTTTATTACATGCAGCACCTAGGAAAGAAGGAAAACAAAATTATAATGTGCATTTGGGATCAGCGTCTCTGTCATTGTATTTTATCATCTAAAGACACAGTTACTAATTGTACTACAATGGTGTAATTATTCTTTTACAAGCTGCTTAACCCAAGACATCTTGAAAGTATTTAATTTTTAAATTAAAATACAGTAGTACTGACTGCTGTAGTGCAATTAATGCCCTACAATACAATTTAAAAAAGTAACGTAAGTTAGGAAAATATATCTCTTTCTCAGTCCTGATTGAGTTCCTTCAACACTAATCTCTAAACACAGAATTATGGGAAATAAGAGATCAAAGAACAGCAATAAGCAGTCTAACTAAATAATCCATGTTGATTAGCAAACTGTACTTCCTACTGATCTAAGAGTTTACTAATGAAATACCTGGCACAATGACTGCCTCTTGGAAAGCCTTGAAGCCATGCTTAAAAATTACACTCCCCCTCCCTTATGCCATATCCAGGGAAGGCATAAGAATTCTAGTTTAAAACCTTCAAATTAATCATACACAGTCCAGGAAAACGCATGAAGTTTTTTATGCATTTTTGATTTTTGCTGAGACATCCATAAATTTTGTGAAAGTCCAAGACATTAAAATAAAAATTACAGTATCTCCAGTCCACACAAGGACACAACTGCCCTGCTAACCATCATTAAGTATTATGGATGGCCAGTATTACTGCAGTCCTCAAAGAATAATTCAAGACTTCTGCTTTAAAATACACCTTCAGTTTTGTACTTCTGTGATCTAGTTAGGGTTAAGCACCTTTGTCTGCAAAGCAAAATACATACCATAACTTCCAGTAGTATTGGCACAAATGATGGCACCAAAGAACTTTGGAGCATACTTCTGGATCCTGGAAATAACTTTCTGGCAGGCTACTGTTGGGTCTGTTCCCATCCTCATATACTCCACAGCTTGAAAACTGAAAGAAAAAACAATCCCATACCCAGATAGTTAGCCATAGTTAGCCTTACTCAGGTTATATATTCTAAAATACCACTGAGGTATTGAATAATGAAAACACATGATAAGTAATTTTTAGGCCATCTTCATATTGGCAATTATTATTCAAGTTCTAAATAAAAAGTAATTAAAAACAGGACTAAAAGGAACTGCAAGATGTCATATATACCAACTATCATTCTATGGCAGGACCAAGCCAAGAGATAACTCTGATCATTTGCAGCAGAAGAGGATAAGCAAAATAGCAGTTAAGGAACTGCAAAGAAGCAGTTAAAGACTTGGTGGCTTCTATTTTTCATTGTATGATTAAGTTTGGGATTAGAACCAATTGCTAGTTTTCAAAAAGGCTAATGTCAAGGTAATTTTTAGAAGAAAACTGACCTCAAATATTACATTACTGATAAATTATTGATTTCAGTAAGCATAAAAAAAAAACCTTTCAGAAAAAAATTGGGTTTTGGAAAACTGGCACATTTTCTTTATTTTATGAATATGAAGGTACAATGTTTTGACCAAGACATAGAGCCACTTTCAAATTTTTTGCAAATTAATTTAAAAACCAAAATCTTAGTCCAAGTGAAAGAGAATCAAAATTTCTTTGTATCTACAGTATCATTAGACAAATGACTATATGGGAAATGCTTTAGATGAATCAACTCCATTTCCAAAAAGTCCTCAGAGGTAAAAAATCAGTTTTGTTGACGCATTTTTTCAGAACCCGAAGACTGAATGAAAACATATGACATAACTTACAAGCCAAAATCATTAGATGCATGTACCAAGACCAACTCCTGCTACGCTAAGAGATGTACAGATAGCATTAACTACAGGTGTTATCAAAGTACTGCAGAAAAGAACTTCTCTTGCATTTTGAGACTATTATCTTTGATTTAGTCTAGCAATCAAATAGATTCTACTTATCTAATGAAAACTATCAGAATATAAAGCTGTATTTCACAGTGGTCTCTTGACTAATCAAAAACTCAGTAAGAAGTTACTATCTGGAAGAAGGCAGACAGCAAATATTAGCAATTTTGCCCTTTATTTGACACTTCCATCACTTCTGGCAGGTAAGTTTTAGTCTTTGTTTTCATGTGGGAATATCTAAATAACATGCAATTAGTAAAAATCTTTATCTGCAAAGAAGCAGTGATTAACCATCTAGTCTGAGTTGTTTTCTAAAACCCACTGGTGCCAATAGAAAATGTTTTATGCATTACAATCAAACACTTCAGCCTACTAAAGTGTAATATCAGTTTTTATTGACTAACCTCATAGTCAAGCTCAACTCACTACTGCAGTTTGTATCTGATATGACAGGATAGATAATCTATGAATTTTTCAACTGCCTTTTATTTCAAGACTGGCTTGAAACAGCTTGAATTTCATTGAGGACATTTATAAATATGCAACAGCTAGCAGGCATTCTTAGCTGCCAGTTTCAGAAAAGGCACCCGAGCAGTATCAAGGCCACTTCTATATATTCCTTCAAGCATCAGTACCCGTTATGTTAAGCATGGATTTCCATAACTCATTCCTGCTGAGACTGACCCACAAGGATGACTGTCAAGACTCAGTGACGGAAACAGCCATATTTTACACAGTTTATGCAACCACAATGACAGCACTGAAACACCTCTTCCAGTTTCAAATTAGATGTAATTACATTGGATTGCTGAAGTGACACCTCCCCACCTTCCTGAGTAATCTGAGACCCACACCTTGTTCTCTCTACAGTTTATGATACTCACACATAACAAAACACTTTGGAAGAGAAAGCTGATCAGTTCTGTTAAAAAGCATATAGTTTGGAAATACACTCATTGCTTGCTATTTGCTCACAGCTTGACAGTATAAAGGGATCTGTCATCAAGATATTTGTCTCTCAAGACAGATCATAACTTGGTTCTGCTACTGTTCTTTCCCCTTCCTCTCTTTCCTCCAGTCCCAGTTCAGGAGTCAGTAAGTTAGACCATCTTTTTAATCAATTACTTCATTTTCTGAGTCCACATTTTGCTGCAGAAAGCTAGCAAAGTCTGCCCTAAGGACAAACCTGGGTAAGAAACGCATCATAATGTCACCATCCCCAGTGGCTGCAGCTCCTCCGGCTGTACTATCCGCATAGGATCCTGCTCCAGCTATCGGGGAATCTCCAACACGGCTGTAGTGAACAATGGAAAATAAAAAACAAACTTTGTCAGCCTTACTGCCTCCAGCTGACATAGCATTAAACTCATAGGAGAACAGAACAGGTAAAGAGGTCACTCCACTACAGTCAGAAGTCTTGTCTTAAAGCTACCCATAAAAGTGATCTGTGATAACCTGACTGACCTGAGGTTTAATCCACCTCCAGTGCATAACTGTTTATTATACTGATTATAGTTGGGCCAGTGAGGTTTAGCCTGTGGGCAACAGTAAGCAGCTGGGGACATTAATATGTTCAATAACTTGTTGCTAAATCCAGAAGTTGTCTGACTTGGTTGACAGACAAGAATTCTAACTGGGTAGAAAAAGTATCTCAAAGACAAAACACAAGCCTGGGGCTCTGATTCTATGTATATTTCTTTGGAGACTGTGAACCTCTCCAAAATGCTTATTTGTCTCTCGTGCCTTGCCTTACAAGTTGTCTCTCAACTGTGCCAGTTGTTTGTGTCTCTGCATGGTGAATTAAGCCAGCTGAAAAACAAGTATTCCCTCAAACACAGATCTTGTTGCAACTCAATCAGTTTCTCAGTGTTTGGATTTATGGAAGTGCACAGAAATAAGTAAGGCCATTCTGTGATGGAAAGGTTAATGTTTTACAACACCATGACAAGCTTAACATAGGAAACAGGGTGGAGAAAAAAGGTTTTTTGGAAAACCAGAGATACTAACCCTGGAATTTTGTGGATTGCACCATTAGTAGATGTCCCAGAAGCAACTGTTCCACTTGCACCAATTACAACCATACCTAAGATTTTCAACAGGACGAAACATATTCAGAAACACTCCTAACAAATTTATTTAATTGGTACTACACTTATCAAACAGAACCATAATGCCCAGACTATTCAAATTACTGCTATCCTGAAATACAAGAGTTGTATTCTTATCGAAAACAAGTTCTTTTTAAAAGATATTTGGAAACTTTTGGGATGTATTACAAGAGCTCAGAAAAGAATGTAAAACAGTGAATGCCACACTGTTTAGACCTGTATGTTACTTCTGCCCAAACAGCCACTGCCTCCTGACTGACACCTATGTTAACCAGTAGTCTGCAACAGCACTAACTGTTTACTCATTTCTCCCACCACTGCAATGCCTTTTAAGTTGGTCTGACAGCGATATCATAATCAAGATTAAAATAATTTTTTTAACCTTAATCAGTTTTCTACGCATCCACAGCTGCCCAAGCAATTATGCCAAGGTATTCATGGGAAAAGCAGTAGGGCAATGAATATGAGCAAAGGGCAAAAAATGAAGCAAGTGGCTGTCCAGGCAGTGCACTGGAAAAAACCAAAACCAAATCCTACTTTTAGGCACTCCATCCTAGCACATAAGCAACAGATGCTACTACAAACAGTAAATAATTACTATATGAAATACTTTTCTTTAAAATCAGTATGATTTAATCAGTAGAGGAATGAGAAAAAAAAAATCAGCATCAGGGTCACCAAAAGTTGTTACCAATAGTATCATGGTTATGAAAACTTCTTTGTGAGACAGTCTGTTCTTCTTTGTAAGTTACGTTTCCAGGCCGTTTATATGGTCCACAGGATTTTGAAGAGTCTGGTACCACATTCTGTAATTATTTTGTGATTTGCATGAATAATACATTATACTTCAATACAGATAAATTTAAAAATACCGCAATCAATACCTATAATCTGCCACACAGGATGCCCAACACTTAAACCATACAGCTGTACTGAAATCACACAAATCACTTTGCTTAAAGAATAAAGACTGATTTCTGTTATTATATAGTAAAATGGTTTTCTTACTAGAAAGTTATGTTGTTAAAATTAAAGATCCTCCTGTGCTCAACTGAGCAGTCAAAAAAAAAAAAAAAAAGGAAGCTAATTTTTCAATGAAATAAAGAAAATTTTTGAGCCCAAAAACCAACCAGATGAAAGCAAAAAAAAATCCTATCCAAACAAGCCAACCTCACAACAGGTAAGTTAAACAGGCAGCTGCATTAATCTGATGTATTCACAGGTCTGCATGAAGCTTCTCAACTAACTACTTAAAGACCTTAATTATTACTGTAAGATTTTCTTTCAGAAATTTATATATACTTCAAAAAATACACACACTGCTTTGTTTATTTTGACAAGTCCTGTGCCAATGAAGAACTGAAAAATAAATAATTCCTACATCAAAACACTACTGCAGCAAGGGCAAAACCAGCAGGATCTAAGAAATAAGAATTAGACACATACACTTCCCAAGTTTACCAAATGCTTGGTAATTCCAATTTTTTTCTGTTTAATAAGCAGAATCTTATTTTTTTCTCATATAAAGTGTAACTTCAATATAAGCTGAAAGGAACAGGCAATGCTGCATTACTGACTTTCTAAACCCCCTCTTCACTGCCACCACTGCACTTTACCTTCCAGTAGTTTGGCTGACAGCTTTGACTAAGCCACTCTGAATACAGCGAAAGTGATTTCTGGGTTGTTAAATCTTCATACGGAAAACCCATTTTTACAGCAAACAGGGAGGCTTGAAAAGCAAGAACAAAAAAACACATTGATTTATTCACAGTTTTATGTATTTTATGATAATGCATTCATGTTATGCTTTTTAGAAATCAAGAAATTCTATCTCCTTTATGGAGATGAAAAGTAAGTCTTCAGGGAGCAGTATCAGCCATTAGAGTGATTTACAACTGCAGTAGCACATTCACCCTTCACTGGCAATATCAAATTTCTTCAATTCACTACAACTGTGTTAATACCTCCAAGTTTTACCATTGAAAGAGAAACAAATACAGCTCTGTTAATCAGCTGGACACAAATAACCTGGAGCAAGAGTGGCCTGGGCCGTGTGGATCACAGAGATGTTTAAGTAAATAATACAAATATATTTTCCTTAAAAAGCTAGTCTTTTGTGAAATATAAGTAACATAGCAGCACAATGTTTATCATTAAAACACTGATACTTGAAGAAAGCCTTACACTAGCTTACACCATATTACACTTCTTCCCTTGCAGCTTTAAAGGTGACAGCTTCTTTGTTTTGAAAATTAATACAGTATGTGCCAAGGGAGCAAAAGAAATACCAACACAAGCAATAAAAGAATGCTACATTTCTAAGACTGACTTTTACTGTTAGACAAAGGGAGAAGAAAAAAGATCAACTGTTCTTTCATCTTTTGGCTGTAGATACCTTTGATACTATTCAAGAACAGATACTGTTGCTGGGTTCCGATGCTTGAATTTATATTATTAATCCTTAATAATAATGTCACTATAATACACTGTTGAACAAACTTATCTAGGCAGAGAATTAAGAGAAGCCTTGAATTATTTCTGGACAGGTTTTCTATGTTTTTCTTAAAAACTGACACAATTAAAGTTCCTTAGCACTCAAAGGAAAAGAAAACTGACAGCTTCAATTAAATAGGTATTTATTTTTCCCCACTTCTAGAACACACAGGCAGGGTTTGGGGTTTTTTTGCTTGTTTTTCTCTTTGTAGGATAAAATTGTGCTTGTGCATGTCTGTCAGGAATTCTTTCATAACTTTTGAAGCATTGTTTCTATTCCAGGAAGCAGAGCTGGTCATTTTTCTCTCTGAACTTTTTACTTGGATTATTGGTTTAAGTACTGATAGGAAAAAAAGAGAAAAAGGTCAGGCATACTGTGATTATGAAACTTCCCTATCTGTTAGAGACAAACAAGAAAATTTCTTGGCAGACGATAACCAAAGTAATTATTTTTTTTCCTCACTTTTAATCATCGTGCACTGAATATCCCTTACCAGACTCAGTCTACATTGATATACATGTGCTTTATTGATAGTTTTCTAAGACTCACCCTACAGAATTTAGGCAACAAATGGAGAAAGCATTCTTAAACAGTGCAAGAACTGATGAGTGTAGTTATCTGTATCTGATCAACAAAAGCTACACCACAAGCAAGAAGTAGAACCCAGGCATCTACAGACTAATCGACCTCTCTGTGATCTCTGAGAAGAAAATGGAACAACAAACCCTGGAAATAATTTCTGAGCACATGAAGGACACACAGGTGATTAGGAGTAGCTATCGGGGGTTCACAAACAAGAAGTCATACTTGATCAGCCTCATAACCTTCTATTGGTAGATGAGGGAGCAGCAGTGGATATTATCTGCCTTGACTTCTGTAAGGCTTTTTACAGTCTCCTCTAAGATCCCCCAAGAAAAGCTGATGAAGTATGAGCAGAGGATGAGGACTGAAAACTGGCTGAAGGGCCAGTTGTAATCAGTGGTACGAAGTCTAATTGGAGCCAGTAACTAGCTAGTTAGTAATAATAACCAGGGTCAATACAGTGTCCAATATTGTTCAACATCTTCCTGAGTGACCTGAGGCACAGTGTATGTACCCTCAGTAACTTCTGCAGATGATACAAAACTGGGAGGAGTGGATGAAACACCAGGAGGTTATGCTGTATCCAGGGTGATCTCGATGGGCTGGAAAAATGGGCTATTTAGGACCTCATGCTGTTCACCAAAGACAAATGTGAAGTTCTGCACCTGTGGAAGAATAACGCCATGCACCAGCACATGCTGAGGTCACCCAGCCATAAAGCAATTTGGCAGGAGAAGACTTGGCTGTGATGGGCAGCAAGGTGAATGCCAGCCAGAAACATGCCCTTGCATCAAAGGCAGGTAACGCTGCAGGCTAGACTCCAGCACTGGCATGAGTGCTGCCAGCAGGTTAAGGGATCGGATCTTTCCCATCGACTCAGCCCTCGTGAGGCCACACCTGGAGTACTCGGTCCAGTTTTGGGCTCCTCAGTACAGGAGAGACACGAACATACTGGAGACAGTCCAGCAAAGGGCCACAAAGATGACTGAGCGACTCCTATGAGAAAAGGCTGAGACACCTGGGACTGTTCAGCCTGGAGAAGTGAAGGCTCAGGGGAAATCTCATCAGTCTATAAAAATCTCTCAAGGGAGGGAACCAAGAGGACAAAGCCAGGCTGTTTTCAGTGCTGCTCAGAGACAGGACCAAAGGCAATAGGCACAGCCTGAAACACAAAATTCCTTCTCAACAAGAAACGCTTTTTCACTCTGAGGGCAATCAAGCACAGGCACAGGCTGAACACAGAGAGGCTGTGAAATATCCCTCTCTACAGATACTCAAAAAATCATCTGGACATGGTCCTGAGCAACCAGCTCTAGGTGGCCCTGCTTGAGCAGAGAAGCTGAACCAGAAGACCCCAAGTCCTTACCAGCATCAACCGTTCTGTGATTCTGTAATACATCTTCTTCCTTAAGCTCTCTACATACCAAAGGTTTTAAAATACTTAAATTTAAATTTTTTGAGTCAAAGCAAACAGAACTGTGAAGGCTGTCATGGCATTCTAACAGATTCCAACAGTGTTTTTAACATGGGAAACAAAAATTTCATGTTTCTTTCATTAGAATTTGACTCCCAGGAACAATGTATAGGCCAAACATCTAAAAATTATCAACTAATCAAAATTGATGCATGCCACAGCCTGCCTCCTCCTCTCTAGTGTCAACCACTCATAAAAAAGCAATTTCAAGATACAGGAAGATTTTCCTGGATTATATTGCTAAGTATATTCAAATAAAAATGTCATTTAGTTATTGGGAGAAAAATAAGGAATAGGCTCCGCAATTTTGCATCTTGAAAAAAAAATGCCTGCAGAGACTATATGCATTTATATGAAAAGAGTTTACTATTCTAGATAGCTCTTCAGGTGAAAGTGTAATATTTTTATTTAGAAAATAGACTGTTCTTTCTCTCACATGCCTATTTGAAGGTTCAGATGTATTTTCTCCTTATCAATCTTCACCTGGTGAAGACAACTCTAGCTTCTTTTATCCAAGTTCCAACTTCCACAGAAAATACATTCACATGAAATATTCTCTCTCAATTTCTCCACTGCTTTGATTAATTCACTAAACACCATCTCCAATTTTTACTTAGATAAATCTTCAGCTTTTTTGTCTTTCTTTTGCCACTAATGCTAGATAGTTTCTTCTGAGGAAGTTCTCATTGACAGCAAGGACTCAGCATAACAATCTTGTCCACATGCCCCTATTATGCAAATAGCTACCTGCTCAGGTTGGAAAACATATTTTAGATCAACACTTTAAATTCTTTTGCTTCTTCCTTTTCCGTATATTTTCTGCTCATTCTACTGAACAAAATTTTAAAATATTTTGGTAACTAGCAATGATAGGGAAATGATTATTTATGAGTATTTCTTCCTCCACTATTTAACACCTAACCAATTTCTTTTTCTGTATCACCTGTGAGATCTCTCATCATCAACTGTTCAAATCAAACAGAATCTGCAAATCTCTTTTCAGACACATCAGTGTCCTTCCCTCCCAAGACTGCACTATTTTACTCCATCAAAAAATCGCTGTTTCACTTATTTCTGTATACATTAATTCCTTCAAGAATCTTTTATCTTTTCTTACCAATTTCAAAGCACTTGAATCACCATTAATGCTCAGATGTCAATTTCCACACTTATGTTCAAATTTCTTTCTGAGAAGGTACATACATTTTCAAAGTCCTTAACTGTGAGCCAAGAAACTTTCTATTCACTACTCACGTACCTCTCTGGAAAGTACATCTCATTTTGAACCTGGTATTATTCTACCAACAGCAGCCTGTATTTAAAAAGCTCAACGAAGCCTCAGTTTGCTATTGCTCTTTCATTGTGCCTAAGAGTAGAGCCTCTAATGTAATTTTTTACATTCAAGTTCACAATAAAATTTTTAAAATATGAAATGCAATAATCATGCTCAAAATATACCAAAGCAGTAAAATGTTACTGCAGTGTCTATTAATTCTGCCATTCCTTAGAAAAAGTTACTCCATGGTTTTAAATGCAACGTTTACATCTAACAGTTTTCTGTGTATTTTAATAAACCATTTTTGATAACTTGGATGTCAGTGATATTTGCAAAGCCCTGGGATTACAAATTAGTATTTGCAGTTAAGCTGGTGGGAAAACCATAAAACTGCTTTTTTTTTCCTTCTAAAAATAAACCTATTTCACACACACAGAATGAGTGAATAAACACTTCTGAATTATCTGGCTATTACTTGATTATCAAGGAATTCTTCCACTTATATTGCCAAGATAAAAACATGGCAATTTTAACAGCAAGTGTTTTAAGACAAAGGTATGACTTGGAAACAGTTAAAGGAATAATTAATTACCTGACTCTCCCACTAATAACGTATGCTTAGTGTATTCAATGACCTTTCGTGCTACACCAATTGCATTTTTCACACGTCTGAGACCCGCAACAGCCCCAACTTCCATAGTGTTGCTGGAAACAAGAAATGTTTAAAACTTAATAAAAATACAAGAATAATTGCATATTTTTATTAGATAATATCTCATCTAAATCAAAAAGTTTGCTCCTTTAACATAATGCTTTAATCGTTCTATGCTATAGACAAATAGCATCACATTAATAGGGAAAAAACTTCCTACATACATTGTTTCCTTTCATAGGCATTGAGATGTTGCTCAATAACTCCATCTACGGTAATACTTTCAGTAGAGTAACTATTTTGTGACATAAACTCCTAACATGAGTGACAACTTGCAATTACTTTTTAAGCAGGACAGCTTTAAATAGCAAATAAATTACAAAAGACAATTGCTCCAGAAGTGAAATATTTATGGACTGAATATAAAGGGAAAGCTAACAATGCTACAAACTATCTCTTTGCAGCTGCTATATCTAGAACTGGATTACTGCACTACATGTGAAGATTCATTACCTACTCTTCCACCAGTCAGGTAAGTAATTTTCCTCGTTCCACAAGTTAACATATATCTTGTCCCACAGTCAGCCCCAAAGCAACAATATCCTGTCAAAACCCTTAAGTGTGCTGAAAATTACAGGGATCATTCTTTTCTCCATGTAGTTTCCTTACCCATCCATAATCATTGCATCCAGAGTTGTTTCTCCGCTTTCATCTGGGCTTCCTCCATATCCCACACTCCCATCACATTGATCAATCTCACACTGACCACAGCCTCTTTCAACCGCATCCAGCTCAGAACCTCCCGACTCTAATACTCTCCAAGCTGTAAACAACACAAATAATTATATGTCACCAGGGAAAAGAGTCTCCACTACTGCATTAAAGAATGTTTTAAAGATGGCCATGATGCAGATACACTACATAAGTGGATAAACAAAAGTAAACCATAACTTACAGATGAAAAGAGTCAAAATATAAGTATAACCAAAAGAATGAAAAGCATAATTTTTCTAAATATTGTTTTTCTTTCATATCTGATTACTGGTTTTGACTGAGAAATGAAGTTTTTCTTCTGTTATTTACTAACAATCACCACGCCTTTTCTATATCAAGTAACTTCTCTGCCCAGAACCAATCATTACTTTACCACTGCTTGTTTAAAGCCTTCTGGGAGGAAAGGGGAAACAAAACTTTCATCTTAAAAAACCAAAGGAAAAGAAAAAGCAGCCCTCAAAATCTTCATATGAGAATATTAAGTGTCCAGCTGCAGAATAAAAAGAACCAAACCTAAATCAGTAATACGCAAGCACAAAACTAAAGTGGAAATGATATATAAGAAATTAGTCTCCATTTGCCTGTTCAACCCTTAGTCTTCTATTCTTTAGAATCCAGATCATGGTGCAGTTTTGTAAGACATTACAGATGTGCCAAATGACATGGCTTGAATAAATGGAGCCTGAAGGCATTGCACAGATGAGATTTCACAAGGTTGGACCTAAGGCAAGATTTCCAAGGTGCTTCAGCTTGCTGGCATTGATAGTCACAGTACCACTCCCTCCTTGTGCTGGCTCTGGCACTTCATCACCTGACAGACCCAGCACAGGGGAGGCAGCAGATGAACACAGCGCTTTTTGGCAGAAGTAAATCACCTCAAGAAGCCCCATCATCACAAACGCTGCATGCAACTGCATGAAGTTGCCTGCACCGGGAAAAAAGTAAGACTTAATGCAATGCATCCAACTCCACAAATGATCATCTTTGTTACAAACTTCAGTGTGAGGAGTACTGCTCCGATGCCTATTACCTTTATTGCTGTGAGTAGCCTTGGCACAAGCTTTCAGCAGCTGCAGTTTTCATGAATGCATTTCACTTCTAACCTCTAGAAGGCTTTATAGGTAACCCATTTCACAAGCAAGAATTCCATAGTAAGGGGTTACTTACAACTCAACTACAACAAAATAATTTCCAAGACTTTTAATATCAGTATTCACAACCAATTTATGTTGCCTAAGAAAATCTGCTTTGACTGTCAATGACACATCACAAAACAATAAAATAATATTCATAACTACCTATATCTTTTGGGGAGGCAAGAAAGAATCTCCAAAGGGCACCTTTAAAAACCACTGCAAAGAGCCACAAGAGTGCAAACCACATTAGCAGATGTATGTCTTTAATCTAGAATTTCTGCAGTTCATAAACCCCCTCTTTACTGGTGTGGGGTTCTTTTGTTTGTTCGTTTGGAGGTGGTTNACGCCTTTTTCCCAGCGTGGAAAGTGAAACTATTTGCTTGCAGGCTCTCAGGCCACACCAGGACTCAGCGTGAGAGAACCATCAATGTAAAGGCAAGCTCGGGAGCAGTGTAAGAGCGATCTCCTTCTCGGTACCCTGCCTGCCCGCCGCCCGCCGCGGGCCCTTTCCAAGACGGGGCCGTCCCAACCCAGGCCGGGGCAGGGAGGTGCGGAGCCCGAGCTCGCCGCACCCAGCGCCGTCCCACGGCAGCAGAGTCACAGCCCGCACCTGCTTGCCACGCACCAGCCCCGCCACACCTCAAAAGCTTCTTTTTCCCTCAGGCACCGCCAACACCCAGATCCGCCCGGCGACCCCTCAGAGCACGAGGGCGCACCAGGAGCAGCCGCCCCGCCCCACCCCGGTCCCCCGCCGGGACACCTGTCTGTGCAGCCGTCCGGAACGCCCAGGTGTTGATGACTAGAGGCAAGGCAGCGGCTGAGGCCGCCCCCGCCGCCTGCAACACGAGGAGCAAGAGGGGCGCCGCCAGCACCTTCGCCCGACCCGCGCCGCATACTGCCGCCATCGCCGCCCGGCCCGACACGGCCCGGCCCCCCCTCCTGCTGTGCCGCCGCCAACCCCACGGCCGCCGCGGCGCAGGCGCGCTGGGCCCAGCCCGGCCCGCCCCGAGCGCGGGGAGTGTGAGGGCGGCGCTCGGGGCAGCGCTGTCGTGTCGCGGAGGGAGTAAATACGCCCGCGAAGGCCGGGGCCCAGCGCAGATTAAAATACAATAGAATTACGGAATGGTTTGGGTTGGAAGGGGCCTTGAAGATCATCTGCTGTCAATCCCCCCTGCCATGGGCAGCGACCCCTTCCACTAGACTTGCTCAGAGACCCTTCCAATGTGGCCTTGAGTGCTTTCAGGGATGGGGCATCCAAAACTTCACTGGATAACTTGTTCCAGTGCCTTACCACCCTCTAATGATTTCACCCCTATTGTCTAATTTAACCTCTCAATTTGAGCCCATTCCCTCTTGTTCTGTTACTACATGATGCTCTTGTAAGTAGTCTTACCCCACCGTTCCTGTAAGTTCCCTTCTGCTACTGGAAGGTTGCAATTAGGTCACTCTGAAGCTGAAGCCTTTTTTTTTTCCAGGCTAAACAATCCCAATTCTCTCAGCCCTTCCTCGGAGGAGCAGTGCTCTGTCCCTCTGATCATCTTGGTGGGCCTCCTCTGGACTCGCTCCAACCAGTCTGTGTCCTGCCTGTGGTGAGTACCCCAGCGCTGGATGCAGTACTTGAGATGAAATCTCATCAGAGAAAAATAGAGGGGCAGAGTCACGTCCCTCAACCTGCTGGCCACACTTGATGCAGGTTTTTTATCATGCATCTGAATGTATTACAGCCCGCCTGCCTGTGAGGGGCCCCATCCCGCTGACGAGATTGCCAGTGGTTCTTAGCGGTGGTGGTATTGGAAGAGGGTGCGTGTTGACAGGGCTGAGGGGTGGGGGCAATCTCCACCTATGCTCATGAGATTCTCTTTCATCATCTCCACGTGTCACCTTGTTACCATGGATGTCTTCGTCAAAAGTGCCTTATGGTACAGAGATGTTTCTGCAAAGGGTGTGTGTTGTTATCTACTACAGCCAAATACTTTATGGAAAATTTGTGAAAAGCCTTGCTTTATAGCAATCATAAAGCATATAACAAGTAATTTCTTAATTCTGCCCCTTCCATTCAAGCTTTTCATTATAAACCATTCGCAATAGTTTAAAGCCATTTGACCCGTTGCCATAGCACTCTGACAATTTCCAGGTCTGTAGGCTTGCCTGCTGTAAGTGTAATTCATGGGCTTATGTGTAGGGCTGATTATGTTCAAAGAGTTGCTGATCATCAACCAGGTATTATTTTGGAACAACATGAAAAAAAGTGTCTTTTGCCTCTACCGGAGGACATGGATATAAAATACACCTTCTTTTTTTTTTTTTTTCCAAATACTCCTTTGATTCATCCTCATTACTCCTTTTCGATATATGATGGGCCAAACTCAATTATGCTTTAGCAGCAATGTCGCTGGCCTTGTATTTCTGCTAAGAGACCCCATTTTGTGACAAGCTCAGGCTTATAGGTATGCATGAATTGTGAGTGCACCCCAGCTGTTTTAAACAGCCTGAAGTAATATTATTTTTATTATAATAAGACATTCCACATACTTTGGAATTAAATGATTGGCACAAAAGTAATGTATTATCTTTTATTGCAGAAGTCACAAAATAAAAAAATACAATATTAAATTTGACTTTAGTAATAGGATGGCCTTTGTTTCAGCCAGTTCCCAAAAGCAAAATTACAAGTAGTCTAGAGAAACCTTTACTCAGGTAAATGCTGTTAGCTGGTTTTTTTCTGATATTACTGTTCTTATTTCTGTCATGTATTTCTGTGTAAAGCTGTTAGTCAAGCGGGAGGGGCCAAAATACAGCTCCAAATTAACGTCAGCTGAAGGTAAACAGAGGAAAATATTTTCAGGAAATTCATTTAGTAATAAGTAAAAAGGAAAATATAATCAAACGCATTCATAAAATTGATATATTGATTTTTTTCAAATACGGGTTTCTTTTAGCAGGATAAAATGCAGTGTTGTGAAAGAAAACCACTTTAATATGGATGTCATTCGAATAAAAGTATTGACTGTGATGGTTGCATCTGCAAGCTGAGCCTGCACAGCTGTGGAAACAGTGTTTTGTATGAGTTGAAACAGCATAACATTATGCTTTGAGACTCATGTAGAAATTCAGTTGGTTTGATTTCTGTGGCATGCTTTCTAACTGGCTTATAAATGTGAATGACTTCGTGATAGAAAAAAATGAAATCTTGAGTCCATGCTTTACTGTATACAGTGTTATTTATTATAATATATTTTTATACTGTGTGTGAAAAAGTCACAAAGCAAACACTACACCCAGATACAGTGTGTAAAATCAACACTGAAGTCAATAAAACCCTTGTGTTGCGTGCTGAAAGCTCAGGAGAATTTGAGCAATAGCTGCCCAAGACAGCCCTGCAAGTCAGTTCTGCGACATCCATCTGGGCTCATGATTTACCTTCTTTCTCTGATATAAGGTATTTTAAAATTGGTCTTTGGATTCAAGACTTCTTTGTATTTTCAAAGATTACCTGTTGTTTTATAGAATTTCTTCATACATCATCAGTGGAAACACACCATCTCCTTGTCTCCCAGTACTTATTGTTACCTTAGAGACCATGGCTAAGATAAATGGTGGTAATAGTAGTCTGTTGTCTCTGCTGCTAAAGAGTAAATCAGTGTTTCGTCTTTTGTTCAAATGTGTGATATTGGAGAAATATTCCAGAGAAAGACTTGTATGGACAAGGGATTACTAAGAGAATCTACAACAGACAACACTGTGACTGGATGGCACTGAGTAATTGATGAAAAACACAAGCGGAAATTCACCTCTTCTACTGAGAGGGTCTGTTCCTACAGTGGCCAAATTCTGACCTCAATTACACCTGTGTGACCTTATCTAGCACCATCTGTTAAAAAATGCATGTCTAGATCCTTTTTGCTGCTTCAAATTTTCTGTGTGTGCTTTGAAATCTAATTAAGTATTGTAGTTATAACTGTAATTTTTTTACATTTTTATCTTGATTTTACTTACGCTTTATAATATTAACACAAACACATGAAAAGCA
The DNA here is from genome assembly GCA_013396735.1 of Grallaria varia. NCBI lineage: Eukaryota > Metazoa > Chordata > Aves > Passeriformes > Formicariidae > Grallaria > Grallaria varia. The sequence continues at coordinate 42,356 of VWZG01002656.1, forward strand.
AATATGAGAATGATTTTCTTAATAAAAGTAAAGAACTGTATGATTAACACTTGCTAATCAAAATGTGTTTTTAAGTAACCATGTGTTGTGGTTTTCTATTTTGAGTAGAATTGTAGAAACACTCTCAGTTTTTAAAATTTGGTTTTTTTCTCTTTCAATCCTCTCTTTTTGGCATCTTAAAATACATGTGTTCTCTCATTCAGTGAATGACACTAGAAAGGATGAAAATATTTATTCATAGTGAACCGTAGTTCATAGTGACCATCATCTATACCTCTTAAATTTGGTAGAAAAGACACTTATGCCTTCTCCCATGCTTGAGAAGAGCTATGTATAAACATTTTCAAAGCTACTTAGAATCCTTCATAAAACTCAGCATCAGTGTGTGATCTGTCAATATATATAAAATCTGAGTCACACATTTATCTAGACCTTTGCTTCCCATGCTGTTTTCAAGTCTTCCCTAACAGACTTTTTCCACGTGTTATGTGTTCACTTTCGCCTCTACTGTAAGGTCTTTTGGGTATACATTGTCATTTTAAGTTTGTACAGCATATATCAGCAGTGTGTCCTACCTTAGCACTCTCTGATCTTTGGCAATATGTTAATGAGCATTAATATCTATAATGAGAAAAAAATTCATATGCTAATTATAAAAACCAAACAGCCATCAATAATAACTGAACAATAATATGTCATGCTTCCATTGCTAAATTTCCTTGTTACAACTTTTTAAAAAAATTCAGATTCTAAGTTACAGTAGCTTCCTTTCTTACTTTGTAAACTCAAAATAATTATTGTATGTCACAGAATAATATGTTCTTACAGTGTTATTTTGATCTATTGTTGTATTCTGTCTCAAAACAAGTTATGGATAATATATATCCTTTTCGTAATTGTTATGCTGGTCCACTGCAATAATAAAATTGTCATATAGAACATACAATGTCATATAGAACATTTCCTACATTACATTGTTGGAAATGCTTTTTTTATTACAATTCCTTGTAACTTTATAATATGTTCATAAATGTGATCCATGGCAATAATAAACTCATTGGACAAATACAGCAAGTTATTGTTTGTTTCCCCCCATATCTGAAAGTTATCTTGACATTGCTAAATGAGCATACTTAAAGCTTTCAAGGTTTGAAGTTAACCATAAACTTGTATTATACAAGTATTAATTTAGAAATTTGACAACTTACAATTTCTATATCTATATCATGTGGTTTGAGTACACCTACTAACATTTTTAAGCAGAATTCTCACCTAGTTAGGGTTATCTAAGAATAGAGGTGTATCAACACATGCAACACTGTGATATTTTCATGGTTAAAACATGAAAAAGCAATAAATAATTGTTTTAGGAGGTAATTTACACCCCAACTTTCAAAAGAAAACTGTGTGATGACTGTGCATAGTGCTCTTTCCGAGTTTTTTCCTGTAGTTTTTGTTAGGACACACTAATGCCATTTTGTGGGTTTTTTCCATGTTTTCCATTGTACAAACCAAACTCATTTTATATTGGCTTCTGTGTCTCCTGCTTAAGTTTACCTTAGCTTGCTAAGGTATTGCAGCCCCATAGTGTTCAGTGTAAACTGAAACTTCTACTCAACTACAGTTGAAAATCTTTTAAGACAGATTTTACAAATGAAGCCGAGAAGTGGTAAAGGGCTAGTCCCTACTCCATGATGTCTCAACTGGTTATATACCACACTGCAGTGTTTCTAAACCACTGAAGAAGTGTACAACTCAGGTCAAAGTTGTTTTGTGAATTTGTTTCAGCAATGTACTTATCATTCAATTACTGTCTTTTGAAAGTTCCACTGGACTCTGATACTAACCACTGGGGTTATTAAGTGGGAAATAAATATTTTTTTGGCTTCAGACTGACAAACTAGAATCTTGAACAGACTGTATTGCAAGATGAGATGTCTGAGATACAAAGCATGGAAATACAGTTATGAGCTACCACTACATTTTAAAGTTCATTTTTGTACCAGAAATTGATTTTCTGTACTGATTTAATCGTAGGATATAATGTCTAGAGACGAAGGGGCAAACCAACAGTTAAGCTGCAGAGGTGAGTCCGAATTTACTTACTTTGTGAGTATTTAGTCAGGTTATTTAAGTATAATAATCTCAGCCTTTCCTGGTCACACAAGTGCAACACCACAGAATGTAAAGGAGACTGTGCAGGCTGAAACAGCAGCAGAATTTTGAATTTGTATGTTTTCATTCTATAAAAAATTTTCTGAAATTCTATAAACTTTTTCTTGAGACAAAGGAGTTGTTTCATGCATTTGCTGTCATCTTTGATACTCATTTTTGGAATAATGTTATGACTTACAGCATACCCTAGATAAATGTTAATAAAGTATATCTCTTCCTATGTTTTCTTCTCTGCAAGGTTGTGATTTTACAATTATTTTTTAAGACCTGAGAGGGGAGGCTGCATTGCTTTTGCTGTATATATACCTGTGGTATAAATATGAATTCAGATTGTGAATAAATAGTAGTTAAACTGACCTTTCAGACCCTTATTGCTGTGAATGGCCTCACTGGCTTCATTGGAGAAGCATCTGGTAAATGACTACTCCCACATAAGCAGCCCTTCTTCAGCTGTGAGGAGCATAGGATGATTGCCTGGAGCTCTATGCTGTGCAGGAACATGGCTAGCTAACTTAGGTAATACATGTAACTGTGTGAGACACCATTTCTGAATTCATGAATTACTGAATTCATTTATAGTAGTCTGGAATCATCTTTACATTGTCTTGACTTTCATGAAAACATTAATATACACCTTTTCAGAAAAAACATTTTCTAAAATATTTAACAAAAACCTCACTAAACTAAAATTGGTCAAGCAGGTCCTGTGTCTTTATTGTCTGTTCATTTACGCAATATTCTCTAGCTACTCTATATTTAGATGCAAATCTAATTTTTCTCCAGATTTTGAAATTTAACAACCTCATCAATCACTGTAGTTATAACATTTTTTCGACTTTACTTGAAGAAGCTCTAAGACTTGATTAAAACTGGGTATGTCGTACTGAAACTACAGTGTTACTGTAAAAAGTTCCATCCAAACAGGACTTAATTTTGAGCTGCTCTGGTACCAGACACCTTTTTTTTTTTTTTGTGACTTGATAAAATTCATCAAGCTTCCAATTAGAAATAATGGTGTTTGGATTTGGGTGTAAAGAAAATCTGCCAAAATTTTCTATTAAAATGTACACATGTACACTACACATTTCTTATTGAGAGGAATGGTGTTACCAGCTTTCCCCCTATTTATCCCAACAGATTTGTCATATTATATCTTCTCTCATGTTCACTCTTCACATGTATGAAGGACAGCTGTGTAGATTGGAGGGAGTATCTGTGGAGCTTTCATATGGATTACCACGTAGTACTTGGCTCTAGCTGACTATATGTCATCTGCAGATTCAAATTCATAATTGCAAGTAATACAAAGGTAGGGGTGTTTCATATTCTACTGGAATTACTCCATAACCTTGTTTCCGTGAAATCTGTGGTAAAACTAAGAGATGTATTTTTGCTTGGGTTAACCCTTGTACTGACAATTAATTCACAAGAAAACACCCAGGATTTTTATGCTTATGGTGCTTTCCATAATAGGAATAATTTATCATGTGTGACTCTCCTGTAAGCAGAATTACTGGAGATATAGTATGAAAAGACATAGTTTATGTTTACAAATATGTATTGTACCATAGGACAGTTCAAATATATAACAGTTTGCAGTAAAGTCGTGGACCTAACCTAGACTCACAAAATTATTTTAATCTCTTGCTTTACGCCTCGTTTACCAGACTACCAACTATATAGAATGTACAGACTCAATAGGAAGTAGGAATCCTAATCCCTTTGCAAGTGTGGCCTGGCCTATGGCTAGTTTCTGAACAACTGACTTAAATCAAAGATGTTTCTCTGAAATATTATCCCCTGAACAGACAGCAGTGAACTAATTGATGCCCTGAGGGACATGGTTTGGTCATAGACTTGGCAGTGCTGGGTTAACAGCTGGACTCAATTATCTTAAGGGTCTTTTCTAACCTAAACAATTCTGTGATTCTTTTAGTCTAAACTGAGCAGCCCGAACTTAAATAGAGAGCTGTCTGGACACACTAGCTCTAGATCTGCATACATTTGAGAGATGTGCAGAACAAGCTGAGCCCTTGTCTCTTTCATGTCAGTAAGATCCACAGGTAAGTACATTTAGAGGACTCTGTCTCCAGGCATGTGCCAGTGCCTGCACAGCTACAGAGCATCTGTAGGGAAGACAAATGAAAACTTGAGATTTAGTGTGGCTGTGAGGGTCACTGAGGAAGTCCAGTACAGATTAGAGAAGACAGAAGATGAAAGAGCTATATAGAATGAGGTGTGGAAGACAGAAGTACCTCCACCCTGCTTCTTAAGAGCCCAGTATTCTTCCTTTCTACCTACCAAAGTGACCTTAAGTGAAATCCTTTGAAATGTTTTTTCTTTTCTATCGTACATCTTTCTTTTCTATGTCTATTTAAAAAAAAATGTGATATCCTTTCATAAAATGTCTAACAATTTCTTGTGCACCATTAAAGAACTTCATGCATTGCTATTGAAATACTACTAATAATGCTAATGCTAATACTAATACTACTAATAATAGAAAGGTATAATTAATTGGTAAAGCATAGTTTCTTCAGAAAAAAACCCCACATTAAAACTGAAATGTATTTGAAAACATACCCATTTAATGTATTTTGGTAAAACCATAAGTGACTGTGTATATTACAGCATGAAGGATGAGCATGAAATCATGAAGAGCTGCCCTTGCCCCATGTTATAACAAATTGAACAAAATGTGTCTGATTTTTCCATATATTTTGTTAATTTAAGTTTTTATTTAAACCATAAATGATGGACTATTATGTGATGCATTATTTAATGAAATTTTGTCCAAAATCTTATCCCAGGAAGTATTACTTCAGATGAAACTACTTACAGACTTTGAGAGAAAATACTTCTTAATATTTGTTTAAAAATCTTTGCTAACATTTGTTAATTTCAGTAATCCTTGTATTGGAAATACGATCATGGCTAAATAATGTACCACCTGGGAGCTACTTTGATCAGTAAAACCTTTCTAGGGACAAAGAAGGTTGTAGTCATATGAGCTATGAATGAAAGAGTGCCATCACTTTTCTCTAACTCAGTTTCTAAAATTGCATATTATGTTTTATTCATTGTTATTATCAGAGTTTGCTCTGATTAAACATGCATTCTAATAGTGTCTCACTACCTATCAGTATGAACTGTGTTTACTAAATACAAAAAAAAGGTGTAGAGGATCAAGGAGTGCATTATTTTTTAATAACAAAAGTACCTTCCAATGCTTTGTTAAAAATGTCTCCATCAATGTATGATAGGGATGGTCTCTTCTTTCAGGTGTTTACTGTAGCAGAAGATTCACCTCCTTTAAACAATAGCTGGTGTCAATTCAGTTTGCAATGTTTATCACTTCAGCAGTTTCAGTTTTCTTTACTGTATGTTTTCAAAGTTAAACTGTTTCTACCTTTCTCACTGCATTTTTTCTAAAATGTCCCCATAGTCATGTGTGGACTACCATACTGTTGCACAGTATGTGACATACCTATTTCTATATAAGTGTGTAAAAATACATAGAGACTAAGACTGTTCAGCAATTTGACATAAAATCTTAAATATTGGATATTAAATAGATCAGCTAATGTATAATAAGTCTGTAGTTTTAGAAGCTTAACCTGTTTTTTCTGCAATTTTTTTTTTTTGTAAAAACATATACCAACAAAAGTGTCATCTTTGAGTAGTGTTTACTCGTAGAACTATACAAGCATTAGTTATAACCATATTTGCACATATTTGGCTTTGAAGTAGCAAATATAGACTCCTGCTCGTCTACAGATAATATGAAATTATGATTCTGTCTACAGTCTGTAGGAACTAGCAGATGAAAGAGCATTTTATTTCGCTCTCTCAGTCATAAAAACAGGTTTCAGTCAAGGAGAAAAACAGATTACAAATCAATCCATAGAATAAATGTAATACCCAGAAGCTGAAAAATGTATCTATAATATATAATAGAATTCCTGTGAAAACCAGATGAGACATGGAACTTCCTCTTCATTCAGCATTGTGTGGACTTTCAAGCAGCATTTTTCATTGTTTAACTTGGAAACAGAAGCAGAATCTTGTTCTGTACACTGTATGTATTTAACTGCATTCTGATTATTTTATATGAAGAAGAATGAATTCAGCTTAGGAAGTATGCTGCTGAAAATGACCCTTGATCAGCAAATTACTTAGTAATTAGGTACATGGCTAGATCAGCTGCCTTTGGCTCTGTTGTAGTCCACTGTTCTAGAGGGCAATAAAGATTGTAAATATATACCTGAATGCAGACAAGCAGGCTTTGAAGACAAAACATTAGAAATTATAGCTTACTACTTAATTGCACTCTGATGCCTGTACACACCCACTTAAAATGAAGGACATAATTGCAAGGAACTTTTTCCTTTTTCCAGATTCTAGTCAAGCGTACTTGGCCTTTTTACTACTCCAGTAATGTGTAATCTTAATTACAACATCAGGAATACTAGGAAAAAAAAATCTAGAGTCACATATATACCATTAATAATTTACAGTTGTTTCATGTTTATTAGAAACTGTATTTTTGTATGGATGTGGCCTGTATAGGCACAGTCACGAAATATGCCAACAGCTATTTCTCTGTAATGGTCCATAGTTTTCCAAACAGGCAATCCCTGTCATGTAATTAATTTTGTTATCTTTTGCGTAAGAACTGATTATTTCCTGCTGGAAAAAATAATGACAAGCTGGTCCTTAAACTTCTCAGGTAATAATGACTTTGCCCGCTTGGTAGGGAGTGGTGGTGAAAAAGGTGGTATCTGAAACAAGTCTATTGGCAATCAGAATGATTGAGTACATTCAAAAATTCTCAGTACAGCACTGCCTTATGCCCTCATAATTTCTGATCAGCACATTTTCTTATTGTCTCGTCTTGTCTGGCATTGCCATGTCCCAGTGTAAGTTCTTAAGGGCCTTGAGCATGACATGAAATCTCATATGGTGGTTGTCAAGATATCGCTTGCAATTTGTCAGTCTGAGAGTTCTACCACAGATCTTTTATCCCTGCAGTCTATCTTAGAAATCATGTCAAATCTTCTGGTAGGGCAGCTTGCTGGTAGCAGAGTCCAAGTAAACCATCACAGTCTGATGAGTGCTATGTGTTTTTCTAAGCAGAATCTGGACTACCTCATGACTCTTAACAAATCAGATTTAGTGTTATTCAGGCATAGGTGGCTTGATGAGAAGATGACAGACTGTGCTTGTAATTGGTGGCTGTGTGCATATATTTTACAGGGTAAGGTTTGTGTCCATCCATTATACTTATGTCCATTGTGATTAGACAGGGCAATGCACACACGCACAAAAATGCACATAGGCAAGAACATTAACATGGTCAGTGAACACCAGTTTACACACCACATAACTATCACAGGGGAACCATAGATGAGAATTTTTAAGGATATCTGTATCATAAAACTATTGCTGTACCCTCCTGTTAGTTGAATTTCCGAATTTGTTCGCTAGGTGGCAATGTAGTATATAATTTATAGAAAATTTACAGCAGAGCTGAACTGATCAGAAACAACTGCACTACACAGATGCTTTACACTGGATTGCAATAAAGAAACGTTCATTGATTCATAGTCTATTTTCAAAGAAAAAGTATACTTACAAAAATTCCCACTTTATTTAAACTTTGTGTAGAAAATAGATGAGGTTGCGGTACATTGCAAAGCCTGCAAGAGTCACGGGGATGGACCCCATCATCTTTAGTACATTAGGTCTGAAGTGTCAGGCAGGGGTGGAGTGTGATGTAAAAAGAAGCATGCATCTCAGTTACCTCAGTGGAAATAGATCATTTCAGTCAGTGATAAAAACATGATTACAGCCAAGATTTAGAAATATTTTATTGGAGTGCATTGCTGAAGTATCTGTTCTGGTTTTATCAGAGCTCTAAGCACTGGTGTGAAGACTGGTTCAGAGCAGAAGAAAAATATTCTATGAGTTCCTTGTGTTTTCTCTTTTCTCATAACACTGACGCTTTAGAAAATGCCCAGAAGAGTATCACAGATGTAGGAGAGAAGTAGTAGGTGCTACAGCCTAGCAAAGCTGGTTAGAGCTGGCAGCTGTCTCCCGGATACCTGTGGCAGAATGAGATCTGCACTGTGGAGCCAGAAGAAGACACTTCAGAGGCAGAGACCTCCATCGGGATCAGCTGCAATCTCGCTTTTAAGACTCACAGGGCATGGTGAGTCTTAAAAGACTGCAATGGATAAGGATGCCTATGGGCTTCATTTCATTACTAAATCTCCCTTTTACAGACATAAAATATGAAGTGTTAAAATAAAGACACTGTTTTTATAGAAACAAGATGTTGTTTTTCTCACTTACCTTGTAAATTAATGAAATACTTTATGTCAGGCAGATTCCATGTTTGCTGGTTTTCAGAATGACCTCCTGTAAGGCTATTTTCCCAATTTTTTGTAGGCAGTCTTTTGATTTTTTCCAGTTTGACTATGTGACCTGACTGGTTAATTTGTTGTCTTTTAAGCTGTCCATACTGTTTACACTAGCGCAGTGGGCAAAGTTTCTATTTAGAAGTTTTTGCTGCCTTAGTGCTTTATAACCCAGAAATCTTTTGTTCTGAGCACTTTCTCTTGAGTCAAACTGTTTCAATTATCCATTCATTTAATAAATTGTGCCCCTGCTGTAATTCTCAAATAGGCAATAATTATTTGGGACATTTAATTGTTTTTGGGCTAGGCCTGTTGTATATCTCAGAGTTTCCAAAGCTTTTGATTCATGTATTTTGTGGGACCAGCTAGGAAGTAGCTATTAGTTGCTAAAATGTATGTTGCAATTCAGGAGACTTTTACTGTATTTCAGATTTCTTTTTGCTATCCATATTAAAAGTAAACAAATCCCCAAAAATATCAGAAGCCTTTTGCAACCAGAAATGGCTCTCATTTTGAGGATAGTGGGGCCCAGCCCTACCAGAACATTATAAATCCTCCTGAAACCTTTCTTTGTCATTCTATTTTAATAGGGATGTCCAGTGGAAATGTAATGCAGCTGAAGTTTAAGAACAACCTGTGTTTTTAATTATCAGCTTTCTTGGTAATTGTAGAGTTAGTGCCCTGTACAATCTGGATGAACATGATGTATGCCATAAGAAAGACTTGCATACCCAGAATATAGAAACAATTGTATTATATTATGCATACTGGGGAATGCAACTGGACAGAGGCTTCTTGCAGGATTTACAGATCTTTAGAGCATTGATAATAGCAGTTCTTGATGAGGCATGTAACTGGCAATAAAAAACAATAACAACTGCTTGGTTTTTTATACATTTGGATCCATATTTATTGAGCTGAGCAGAGCCATTGTTATGTTTTACCAGATTTATGACTTTACAGAATGAAGTAGGACTGAAAAAAATCCCTAACTTAAGTCAAGGATACAGACAGTAAAGGGAAGTTACAAAATTAACAGTTCTGAATTTATTTATTCTGTTAGAGGAAAATATATTATGCTGGATCTGACAGCCCAAAGGGCATGAGGCCACTGTAGTGCCTCCAGGTCAAAAAATTAGTCTGAAAATGTTTTCCCAGTATACAAAAGCACACACAGAGCACCTGGATACATGACATACCTGTGTATATGCATGGCCAGCCACTCAGACTGCAGACAGACATGCAGAGAGCTCACATGAACACAGACAGCACCAAGAGCTTCATCCTGTTCTCTCTGGCTGAGCAGAGTCTCCTCTCTCTCTCTCTCTATATATATATATAGATACAGATATAGATAGATATAGATATACACATGAGACCAGTGTGATTCTTTGAATAACAAGGTTCACATGCTGCTCCTGGATCTCATTCTCTCCAGTTGAGAGGACCTGGACATAAAAACTCCCAAGGCTGCAGCCCTGCTCCAATTCAGAGAATCACTGAATGGTTGAAGTAGAGAGGAACCTCTGGAGGGCATCTGTTCCAACCCCCTTGCTCGAGAGGGGCTATTTTGTTCCAGTTTCCCAGGACCATGTCCAGGTGGCTTTTTGAGTATCTCCAGAGTGTGATGCTCCACAGCATCTCTGTGTACAACTTGTTAGTGCTACATCAGCTCAGAATGACAAAGTTTTTCGTATTGTTCAGAGAGAATCTCCTGTGTTTCAGGCTGTTCCCATTGCCTCTGGTCCTGTTATTGAGCAGCACTGAAAACAGCCTGTTGGCTAGTGGCTGCAGCTCGGAATATGTGGGAGTTTTTGATACTGTAAACACCACCGAGTTTATTTGCAAAGCATAGGCCTTATAAAATGGCAAGCTACATTAAAGCTATTTTAGTATTAATACTATCTCTTCTAATCAGAATAAATTATGAAGTTGAAGTATTTGTTTATTTTATTGGCAAACTTGAGGTGGTATTGTGTAGCATATTGGATTTATTGGAATATACCCCAATAATGTCAGTACAGAACTATTGAGTTTTATAAAATAATGGACAGGACTTTCACTCTTCTGAATGCTTCTGAATATGTGGCCCAATATGCTTGTAAGGAATTCTAAGCAGAGGTCAAAAGAGAGCAAATCTTGAGGACCTGATTCTGCTTTCATTTGGACTTGACTCTGATAAAGGTCTTACTTTCTCCTGGGTGGGTTTTGCCTGAACAAGCACTGTGCAAGACTTACAATACCAGGACTTAACCTGCAAAAATTATTAGCTCAGGTCACAGTCCAGGCTTTTGTATATAATTTATCTGTCACTTACTTATGTTATAAAAGTGCAGAGGTGATAAAGAAGTCATCTCACAGTTCATGTAGCAGTTTAAACTGCTGTGTCTCTGATGAAGCATTGTAGACAAAAGGGGATAATAAGATCCAGGGGAAGATAGAAGAGTAGAAGTAAAAAGCTTGCACAGCTATTGAAAAGAAGACTTACATTATTTTGCTACAGACTCAATAGGAGCATCTGATCCCCATTTCTTATGAAGTGTAGTTCTTACTGCCCCAAAATTGCTTTAAACATGAAAAAGATGAGACCACTGTGCTTAATAATATTGTTAACACTGTGTCTGAAGATTTGTCCCTTCTCTGTACTGCACATAAATACTGCTTGGTCTTCATCTGTGCAAAATGTAGAGGTAAACTTTAATTGAGGGCTTTTCTTTGGGGATCAGGTGCATTCAGGGGGAACAAAACTGCTATTATCAACCAAGAAATATAACAAGTTTGAGAGCGTTGTCGCACAGAGATACTGAAACGTTAATTCATGCTTCTGTGACATCTAGTCTGGATTAGTGTAATTCCCTGCTTGCAGGTCTTGCTCAGCCCTCCCCTCACAAAATAAGAACCTGTACAATAATGCGACCACTGAGATTTTAAGCATGCACAATAGCTGGTCATCATATGTCTCTGTACTGAGATCTCAGTGCTGCCTGGTACTACATACCGGATTGATTTGAAGATCCTGGTGATGTATTTTAAAACACCACATGTATCCAAATGAGTTTTTGGTTCCCTATTGTCCAGGTCTAATTTTGCTGAAGTGTAAAAATGTTGTGCTTTCATTTGTTCAGAGAATTATAAATCACTGTGTCGCATACCTTCATCATGCAGCTATGGAATGCAGTTTGTCAGAACAAATTTGGAGTGTCTGTCTTGTCACTGACTTGAGGTCAAGACTGTGGTGGGTTGCTTAACTTTGCTTTCTGTTATCAACATTTCAGTTTGTGTCAGGACATATTTAACAGAACATTCTAAGGCTTCCTTTTTAAAAACAATTTCAGAGTTGAAGCATCCCTGTACTTTACCAGAGGGCTTTTCAAATGCCAGCAGGAGTGTTGGCATTTCTTATTTTTTTGAGAGCCACAAGAAGATTTTTAATGCAAAGAAGCTTAAAAAGATAGCTAAAGTATTTTTAATACAGATGTTGCTCTCTGTCAAAAGAGGGTGCCTACATTACCCATACTTTTTGTATATCACAAGTAGGATATCTTTAGTTATACAGCTGTGCTCTTTCTTCCATATTTTGTAATAAGAGTAAAAACCAGTTTGTTTATATTGATTGTGTACTTCACACAAATGCCTACAGAATTTGCTCTGCAAACAAGACTTTTTAATCTAAAACTGCCTATAAAACTAGTTTTCATTTGAAAATTATTACACAGGTTTATTGGCCTCTATTGTTCCATCGTTTTTTTTGTGCCTGTACTTCCCTCTTTTGACCATTCCATGTTGCTCATGGTAGGTATATATTTGCACCTTTAGTATTGACTCCACATTTTGAAACATAATGTTCCTAAGCATCTTTACTAAGCATGATTAGTGGAAAATATCATCCCAGATTTAGGCTTCATTAAAAAAAGTCATGATCAAAAGTAAGAGGGAAGGGAAGATGAAATCCTATTTAATATCTTACTTTCCATTTAAATGAATGAATATAGGCAGCTTGACACTTAAATAACCTTATGGATTGCCCCCTAACTGCTTTATCATTCTGGCATCCTTGCTCGCAGCCAGGATACTGTATATTACTTTTCTGTTATTTTTAGCAGTTAACTTTCCATGTAGGTATTCTATCACCTGCATATGTAACATTCCTTTCAAAGCCAGAATATCCTTTTTATTTGGCCCAACTTCTAGTTTCTTCTTGTCAGTTGCAGTTTTGATGATTTTGACAGTATAAAAAGTTTTATCCCTATACATAGCATAGATTGTCTACAATAGGTGAAGAAAGGCTGGAGTATTAAACTTCTGCACAAGTTCAATATGCTGTTGTTAGCAGACCTGCTAAAGTTTGCAGCTTCCAAGTGTAAAGTGCTCAGTTTCTCTGTTAAGAAACAAGAATGTCGTAAAACGCTAGGCCATACATTAAGTCCCCAAAGACTAACAGGCTTATAATTCTATGGAAGTTTTTATGACAAAAAATAAAATAAAAAATCCTTGTCATCATTATAGACCTAAAGGTTTTCTCTGTCATGTCATCTTCATAGATTTTTGTGCTTTGCATCTCCAGTGGTACTATGCAGGGCTGGATTTCACAAGTTATTAGGTCTTGCTGTCATTTGGAGACGTTTTATGGCTCACAGTCCTATTCAATCTTTAGCAGTTTGGTGAAATGTTCTATTCCACATAAAGTGTAATATCTTTCTTTACTCATAGTCTTGTTTGACCCTGCATGTAAGAGAGGATGTATCATCTTCCTTGCTGTGCCTGTTCATTTTTGCACTTTCACAGTCAAAGTATCTCCAGCAGTTAAGTCTTCCTTTTGCCCCTGTGTCTGTATACAAGGCCAAATTCAGACATGGTGCAGGCTGCTCAGAACAATTCAAAACGTCCCCTTAGACTCTGCCAGATCTATTTATACCGCCTCTATCATGTATAACATAATCTGCAATTTACATACCGAGGAATTGCAGGAGCATTTCAATTTAAATAACAGAGTCTCTTCTGTCATTTACACCTACTCATGAGCCCTTATTATGAAAGCTGTAGCGAGTTAGATTGACATTTGATGAACAAAGGGCAATTGTCTTCAATGGAAAAGAACAATAGTAGTTTTTCGAAGCATCTTTTCACTCTTATCATTATCATTTTCATCTTCCTGAGTTTGGTGAATCCAGCGTTTCATCCAGCGAGTTGATATTGATCTCTCCTAGTCAGTATTTTGCAGCTGTGTGGAGGAAAAGAGAAAAAAAATCTCATTTCTTTTACTCATTGTGTTACCTGAACATAGTTCTGCCCAGTTGTTTCGTGGATTTTGTAAGGGTTTTTGACTGTCTCTTGTTTAGTCAGTTCCAGCTTTTTCTCCTGCTAGTTTGCTTTGCTTAGTGTAATGCTATGGTGAATGCAAAAATACCCCTGGTCAGGGCAACTCTGGGAGTCCAGGAATTAAGGTGTGTGGACACCCAACAATCAATGTGCTGAGTCAGCTTGTTAGAATCATGACCTGCGTTTTTACTTTGTATTTTAAAGGTGTGATAAAACCTTGCTAAATTTCTTTTGTGTCTTTTTGTGCTAAGTATCGTATATATTTCTTTTCGGTTGAGACATAATTGCAGTGTGAGACAGTAGTCAGAACAGCCTTGTATTGGGCTACATTACCTGTGTTTTCTGTCAGACAGTCTAACCACATATTCTTTCTGAGAGACAAAGTGTGAGGCAGCAGGTTTACCGGTGGAGTGAGAGAGAGGAGATGGAGAAAGGAAGAGTAAAGTCAGATGAGCATGTTTCCTCTAGTCAACAGCTGGAAATCAGTACTAATGGTACATTCTGTCCATTCCTCACCTCCTAGACTTTACATGTGTGTTTGAAGAGTTGTTTAAAGGGCAAGGCCATCTGGCATTAGATCCTGTCAATTAGAGAAGAAAGGATTTCCACTCATTTCCCTCAGCTTTGCGGACTTCTGTCCTTCTTGGTGTATGTCATACTACATTGCCTCTGAAGATTAGGTGTGTTAGAAAAGTATTAGAGAGCACAAATGCTGTCCAACCTAAATTGGATGTTAACTGGATGTAGTGGGTTGACCCTGGCCGGATTCCATGGACTCATTAAATCCCTTTCTGCAACTGGGCAGAAGGGAGAGGGGTCATCCACCCACCACCTTTATGGGCAAACACAGACTCAAAGTGAGATAATACCTAAAATGTATTACTTGGAGGATAAAAGCTAAGCTAAAGAGTGAGAAATAAAACAGTCTTAAAACACACACCACACACACACACTTTTCCCCCCACCCCTCCTTCTGTCCATGGGGAGTTGCAGTAGACTGCAGTTACTGCTGCTTGCAACGTGAGTTCCACCACCCCTCGGGGTCACTCATCTATGGAGTGAAGTAAAAGTTGAGTCCCTGCACCCCAATGGGCCTCCATGCGTTGCAGAGGGACATTCTGCTTCACCACGGTTTACAGGAGACCACAGCTGAGCCCATCCCCTGCTCCGTGGGGTCCCTCCCACGGGAGACAGTCTTTAATGGATTTTTCCAACGTGAATCCACCCCTCGGGCAGCAGTTCTTCCACATCTGCTGTCCTGAGGGCCACAGCTCTCACTCAGGTAAAACCTGCTCCAGCGTGGGTCTGCCTTTCCATGGGTCCACAGGGTCCCTTCAAGCATCCTCAGCTCCAGCACAGGCTCCTCCATGGGCTGCAGGGGGGTCTCTGCACCACAGTGGTCCTCCATGGGCTGCAGGGGTTTTAGCTCTGAGTCTTTTCCCTGCTCCATAAGGTGCCTCCCCACTTCTGCAGCAACCTTGATGTCTGCCTTGTTATCCCATGTTCTCGGTCTCTGGAATTTCTTCTGCGCAACAACCTTCCAATTCTTAATATGTTATCACAGAGGCGTTACTGTGATCTCTAATTGGCTCGTCCCTGGCCGGAGCCGGATGTCCCTCCTGGGGCAAAGTGTCATTGGGTCCCATGGGACAGGGGAAGCTTCTAGCAGCTTCTAACAGAAACCACCTTTCAGCCCCCCTCCAACCAAAAAAAAAATTCAGCTACAGAAACTCAGGACGCTGGAACTGTTCTTCAGATATTTGACTTAGCAATTTTCAGCTCTGCTCTGCTGACTCAGTTAGTGACCTGAGAAGAGATTTGTATTATGGCTGCTGAGGGTGTTAAACCTTCTCAGTGATGCAGGTAGGCTCTGACTAACCAAAACATTTCCTTCACATTTTTGGACTTCAGAGTGTCTGTAAAGAAAATAATTCTCTTTTTCCCCCCCAGATTTCTTTGTACAGCCTCAAACTGTCAGTTTGTCTCAAAAATGTTAGAGTCTCTTTTTGGTACTTTATGTTTTAAAAACGAGTATCTTACTTTTATTTTTTCTTTTTTCTTTTTTTTTTTTTCTGAGAGAATGCTATCTTTTTATTATATTGAAATTTCATGTCAAAAAGTTGCATCTTGGATTTGAATGATGTACTACCAGCTCTCTGATTTTGTAGATAGCTGTTAGTGATCTTGATGCCCTCTACCATGCAAAACTGAAAATTAAATATTCCTGTGAAATACTACATGAAAAGCTCTAATCATAACAAAAAACCTCCAGAAAAGCTACATATTCTTTTCAGACTTTGCGCTAGATGCTGAAGCAAAGGCAAAATCTCAATCATCTGTATTTTGGATGTTAAAAACAATTGCATTTTTGCAAGTTCAGGGAAGCTTGTGATAGTGCTGAGATTTATCCCCCAGATCTCATTGTCTTACTAGGTTGATTAAACAGTTTATCTTCTGAGTTTATTAAATATATAGTTTTATATGCCACAGGAAAGATGGTGAATTCCTGGTTAGTCCTTTGGCCATGTAGAAATGAATTTCTTCTGCAGAAATATGTTTTGAATGTGACTCAAAACACATACCATCTTTTTAAATCCCTCTGAGCCCAGATTTGCATCCTGCTGAGTGTCTTCTGCAGTATGCCAAACAAACTCACTGCCTGTTAGTTTCAAAGGGAGCTAAAAGCGCTCATTACCATGCAGGATCAGGTCCTTTTATGTTTAGAAATAAAAAAATAAAAAAAAAAAAAGAAAGAAAAAGAAAGAAAAAGAATGTGTCTTACCATTAAGGGATGCCTTAAAAAAATGAAAGGGGTAAACCCACCATGAAGCTACTTTTATGCTCCTAATGACTGTGTGAAAAAAAATCTAAAGCGACAGAAAGAAAATGAAGTAAATACACCAGTGCCCCACCACATTTCAAAGGCAATATCAAATCATCCATAAAATTCTGTGAAAACAATATCTAGCTAATCCACAAATGAAAGAGCTCAGATTATCAGTTAAAAAAAAATTAATGAGTAGACCTGTGCTTATTTGGTTGATAAGCATTAAAGATTGTCTCCAATAATTAAGGGTTTAGGGTGTTGCTGTGCTCTTGGAACTAAACCTTTTAAATAACTTCCCAGTTTCCAGACTACCGAATCTTTGAAAAGTTAATTTTTGTTATCTCCAAATATAGGAAGCTTAGCACAACAATGGCAGTTCAAAGTGTCCCAGGTAAAGAGCCTTCAAAGAGTAATTCGCAATACAAATTCATAAAAGTCAACAGTTTAGACTACTCAATTGCTTTTAAGATTTTCATCAAATGCATCTCAGCAGTTGAAACTTGCCACTGATGCCTCCCAACTGAGTTAAAGTCAGAAAACACTGACAATGTTACCTTTCTTTTTCTGTGGATTTTTGGCAATGAGAGATAGCAACTGAACTTTGCGTCAATTTACTTCCTATCTTTATGGATCTGACTGAAAGTGAGTGCACAAGTTAAATATTACATTTTATGCCATTACTGAAGTTTTAAAATACTAATTAATAGCAAGTGAATTGCTCAAATAAGAGTACATAAATGTTGTCTTCTCTGTGTAGATAAAATTCTTTCAAATACAGATAGGTGCTCCCAAGGTTCCTTCTGATGTAAGAGAGGTACCTATTCTAAGATCAAGATTTCTTTAGAAGATATTTAGCATTTTGGAGACATTCTAGGCTTTCATAGAAAGATGAACAAGCTCCTCATCAGTGTGACAATAGTGTGATTTTCCCATAAACTGTAGAAGAAATCTTCCTTTAAAGAATACAGAATTGCAGCCTGGTTTTGTTGCTTCACTGTGCACTATCCTGGCAGAATCAGAAATAACTGTATTACCAGAGAAGGAAAATTAACTACTCTGTGTCTGGGCTTCCTTCTCTATCTCTTGGACAATACTTTCAAAACAAAGGTTGGTGGGACAAACTTTAAAAAAGTTTTGTGGGTTTTTTCTTAATTTGAAAAGTTAAAAATATTATTGAATACTGATGCAGTTTCTCACCCTCACAACGGCAGTGTGGTTCCTTTGTTAAGAATCTTGTCCTCTGTTTAAAAACTGTGTCCAAATACATTTATGTGTATGTCTGTATCTCTTTGTATACACTTGCACATATGACTGAAGAAGCTTGTTGCTTTGATTATCTGGATTAAAATGTTCTGCATTAATTTCAGGCCTTCATTATTATTGTTTCAACATTTTTTGGTACTGTGCTTTCAAACAAATCCAAATAACTTAATAATTTGTAGAGCAGTATAATCTGTTGCTGTGAGACACTTAGATTTGCTAAATTACTTGTAGGTCTGTGCCCTAGAATATAAAAATATTTATTAGTTGTAATAGAAGCAGGATGAACATGAGATGAAAATGAGATAGCTTTACTTTAATTTCTGATTACAAAAGAATAAAAATGTGAGTCTTTATCTGAACGTTTGAACCCCTTAGTTATAGAAGACTGCAGTATGAGAAGAGGTTTTCTCTCTCTCTTTTCATCAGAAAAAGAAATCACCACAAACCTTTAAAATACTGCTTTAAAAAAAATAAAATTCAGAACTCCTTCTGGGCAATTCAGATGTACAATGATATAATTAACAGTCATGAGGTTCAACATGGGTTCAGGCCCTCTTCTGTTTAATCTTTAGGTGAGAACAGATTTTCTGTGTGACTCCATAATCCATAGCAAAAGTGACGCAATGACACAGACAAGATCATTTACATGGATCTTTCTTCCACTTGTAGAAATGGCAATGCAGGTTTCTTTTCAGGTATGATCCTTCCCAACACATTTCTAAATTATTAATGGTTCAGGGATGCCTTGGAGGATTGACTGGAAAGAGCTGTTTTCCCCACTGGTTAAAAAAATAGAGAGTGTAATTACTGTTTTCTTGTTACTGTTGGTTTCTTCATTTGGCGGTTTTTTGTTTTGTGGGGTTTTTTTTTGTTGTTGTCTTTTGTTGTTGGGTGCTTTTTTGTTTCTTTTTGTTTGTTTGTTTGTTTTTTGTTTTGTTTTTTGTTTTGTTTTGTGTTTGTTTGTTTGTTTGTTTGTTTTTTGCGGGGGTAAACGGTTGATAGAAAGAGTTCTCATTATTGTGCTCTGTCCACCCTGGCATCTGCTTTACTGCCATACAACCAATCCTTTCTCTTGTTGGCTCAATGCAATTACTTTGTGAAGTCAACTCTGTAGCTGCTGATTCATCTCTAACAATATCCTAGCCATATCCTGATGGCTTTCATTGTTCAATTATTTCATCATGGGATTTTTACTAGAAAAAACACAGGTCCTTGCAGTTATATAATTCAACCAATCTGCCAGTTAGAAACCACTATCTTTACTATTTGAATCTGAATAATTTACCTATTAAATCCAACCCTGCAAACACACTGAAGCAAGTATTTGCTGCTTGTATAGTTGGCTCCATAAAACTCATCAGAGTATTTGCATTAGTGTGGACAAAGTGAGACCCAGAGCTGGTCAAATAGCCACTAAAAGATAGAAATCATAATGAAGTCACTTGAGGTTGGAGTGAGAGAAAGATTTAGAAAATAAATAAATAAACATAAGATTTCAATTAGGATTTCAGCTGTCAGGAGTGAAAAGAACAATGTACTAGGATATAAAAAGGATTTGCTCTTGGGGATTCATGCTGAACCTATATAACACTGTAGTAATGAAAAGCTGTATATCAGAACATGAACTGACTTCTTGTCAGTCAAAATATTTCCTTTAGCTATCACTGCAAATAAAAGAGGAATTTGGACTTCATATATGTTGTATTAAAATTCTTGTCAGGAGGTATCTGTGCAAAGTCAAAACCAATATTGTTTCGGGGGTTTTTCTTCTGGGTAGATTTTCCCCCTCTGCCAACCCCATCCCTTTACTCACAGTATACACCTCACATATCACAGAATCACTGAAGTGGTTGAGTTGGAAGGGACCATAGAGGGTCATCTGATCCAACCTCCCTGCTCAAGCAGGGTTGTCCTAGAGCACATACACAGGATTGTGTCCAGGTGGTTCTTGAATATCTCCAGTGAGGAAGATTCCAAACCTCTCTGGGCAATCTGCTTCAGTGCTCAGTCACTGCACAGTAAAGAAATTCTTCCTCATATTCAGACGAAACTGTGCATCAGTTTCTGCCCATTGCTTCTGGTCCTATGGCTTGGCACCACCAAGAAGAGACAGAATCCATCCTCTTGACACCCTCCCTTCAGATACTTATAGATATTGATGAAGTCCCTGCTGAACAGGCCCAGCCCCCTCAGCCTTTCTTCAGAAGAGATGTGCTCCCATCCCTTAATCATCTTCATAGCCCTCTGCTGGACCTGCTCCAGGAGCTCCATGTTTCTCATGTGCTGAGGAGCCCAGAACTGGATGCAGTACTCCAGATATGGCCTCACTAGGGCTGAGTAGAGGGGCAATATCACCTCCTTCAACTCAGTTTGACTTGACCTCTGGCTTTGTCATCCTGGTTAAGAAGCAGAGATTTTAAAACTCTAAAACAAAAAGGGTACATTCCAGAAATTTTTCAGAATTACCTGATTCTTTTAGTGCTTGATGGGACTTTCTTGAAAAACAGGAGAAGTTCCACTGGGCCCTCCTCTGAATCATGGGGTTACACAGATACGTTCATAGATATAACCCCTTCGGGAGCTGATGTTCAAAATGGACTGAGGAACAAACGTACCACATTTGATGGAAAAACAATCCAATTGTGCTGTAAATGGGGAAGGCGGCGAGACATATTGAGATGACCAGAATTCAGATAGAAACTGAGAAAAGTTTAGATTAAGCTCAAGAGGAAAAGAAAAGCACAAAGCCATTTTTAATGTAATTTCTGTGCAGCCTGCCTTGCTTTTCCTACAATGGTAAAAACCTTCTCTTTCCTAAGGTTTTTAGTTAGGAGAAATCGATCTCCATTATTCCACACAATTACCTCTGAACATACCTGGGCTTTTTGACTTTGTTTCTGAGATTCCCAGCTCTGAGACAATTGCTCCATTTATCCTGAGTACTTCTTTCATTTGCTCAAAGCCCGGTCCCATGCTAGCTCTGCGTCCACTCCAGCTACCTGCATCTGTTTCTCTGGAGCATTGGCTAGCCAAGGGGGGAAAAGGAGACAATTATATCCACTTTAGCCACAATTACAAAATAAGCTCTGCCTACACAAAGTGATGTTTTTAGGTATTTCAAATATGATGGCATATAAATTCTCTGTGATTCATTTACTCTTACTGGCTTAATCCACTGAAGCTGGATTCAAATTCTGTTCTAAATTAAAATAGCTGTAAAATGCTATGAAATGAAGTTCGAGATTTCTGTTACAACTCAGAATAAATAAGAAAAAAAATAATTACTGAATTGGGAAATGGTTATGCAATCATTTCAGAAGCTCCAGTCCAGCCACGCTAGTACTGCTTGTTTTATGTATTTAACAATGTTCTACCTTTCCCATTCTTTTAATGTGTCATCACATAATATTAGCTTGACATTTCCATCAATAGGCCATTTATAAATACAACTGATAATGTTTCATATCACAAGGGCACTTATGCAGACATAATTCATATATTTTTTTTTCCCAGTTCATGTGTTAAAGCTTTATTTTACAACAATAAGGTCTAGAAACACTAAAGGCAATTTTACTGAGAATTGTTTCAATAACTTGCACCACAGAATCAACTGTGCATGAGAGTATCTGTGTGTGCAAGCCCACTTGTTTTAAAAGAAAATTGTGGATCAGGATGTGTTCTGTGAAAATGAAACAGAGAGGGAAAAGACAACCATGGTTTCTTGGTAGCAGCTCAGCAACAACAAAAATGGTGGAAGGGACTTGAAAGTAACTTTCTTTATGAGAAACTATAGAAGGCAAGAATTATATAATATAAAAAGGTTTTATCAGTGAGCTTAGATGAATGAAATAGGGTTTCAAAATTACTCTAAATTAAAAAAAAAAAACAACAACAAAGCAAAACAGAAAATAAAATGTGTAACGTGCAGAATTCAGAATGCTGTTTTGTTGTTTTGCTGTCACATGGATTTGATATGTGTGGAGCAAGGCCCATGGCAGCAATTATCAATTGAGTTATCATTACAATAAATGATGTGTACAGGGCTTGCAGATTTGTATCTGTACTCCAGATACAACTTGTGTGTTTAATGCTCACTCTTTTATATTTTTTAATACATATATATAGATATAAGTAAGTGTGTACCCCTTATATGTATATGCTATTTTTCTTGGAAAAAATCGTGTTTTCCAGATACCACAGCTTTGTTGCTATTCTAGAGTGTCAATAAACAATACATTTGAAGCTACTCAGTGTTCTTGTCCTTGAGAGTCAAGCAGTTTGCATGTTCTCGTCAAGTGTGTCCTTCTAAGCCTGACAAGGTCATGCACATTGTACAGAGACCCAAAACAAGGAATACAAGATTAACAATAGACAATTTTAAATGATAGGGAACTAATTTCTTTACCCCTGAATACCATTGTCACTTGCAATTAATTTGAACTCTGAGCTCAGAAGAGTATGTACCAGATACTTTGAAAATAAAAAACTGAAACCAGAAGCAAATAAGGGTTGCTATTTCTGCTTTTATATTTGTCCTGGGTTTCTGTAGCTGAATTTTTGGTAGTGGTGGGGGCTGCAGAGGTGGTTTCTGTTAGAAGCTGCTAGAAACTTCTCCTGTCCCATGGGAGCCAATGACACTTTGCCCCAGGAGGGACATCCGACTCCTGAGCCAATTAGAGATCACAGTAACACCTCTGTGGTAACATATTTAAGAATTGGAGGTTGTTGCGCAGAAGAAATTCCAGAGAGAGAGAACTTGGGATAACAAGGCAGACATCAAGGTTGCTGCAGAGCAGGGGGAGGAGGCACCTCATGGAGCAGGGAAAGGACTCAGAGCTAAAACCCCTGCAGCCCATGGAGGAGCCCGTGCTGGAGCCGGTGGATGCTTGAAAGGAGGCTGTGACCCTGTGGGAGGCTCAGGATGGAGCAGAATCCTGCAGGAGACCTGTGCAGCCGTGGAGAGGCAGACCCAAGCTGGAGCAGGTTTTACCAGAGTGAGAGCTGTGGCCCTATGGGGGGGCCCACATTGGTACAGAAGGACTGTACCACTAAGGAGGAGTGACCCTCGGGACAGCAGATGTGGAAGAACTGCTGCCCGAGGGGTGGATTCACATTGGAGAAGTCTATTAAAGACTGTCTCCCATGGGAGGGGCCCCACGGAGCAGGGGATGGACTCAGCTGTGGTCCCCTGTAGACTGTGGTGAAGGCCATGGTGAAACAGGATGTCCCCCTGCAACCCACGGAGGCCCATCGGGGTGCAGAGACTCAACTTTTACTGCATCCCATGAAGGAGTGACACGGAGGGGTGGGGGAACTCACATTGCAAGCGGCAGCAACAACAACCGACTGCAACCCCCCATGGACAGAAGGAGGGGTGGGGGGAAAGTGTGTGTGTGTGGTGTGTGTTTTAAGACTGTTTTATTTCTCACTCTTTAGCTCAGCTTTTATCCTGTTAGTAATAAATTTTAGGTATTATCTCAGGTTGAGTCTGTTTTTGCCCGTAAAGGTGGTAAGTGGATGAGTCCTCTCCTAGTCCTTATCCGTTACCACTTTCACTTCTGCCTAGTTGCAGAAGGATTTAGGGGGTCCCTGGAGTCTGGCCAGGGTCTACCCACTACAATATTCTATTACTATATTATATTTTGATATTGGATTCTGAATTTTCTAAATACTGTATGTCACAGAAGCTAGCTAGATTAGGATGCTAGAAGGATCCTTTGTAGATGTACTTTAACATTACTGTGTTATTTTGGTTTCACCATCATAAATACTTTGCTTTTGCATCTGCTGTATTAATAACTGTAGAAAATTAATATGTGTGGTACTTCAGCATTCAGTTTTTTCATACCTTCTTTATCCCAGTCCTTCGATTGGAATGGATTTTCCTTACTGTATACTACTAATATAAGGACCATGCTATCGTTTCCCTAAATTCCTCCTTTTAAACATCTCTACCTTTCTCAAAAGTTATTCTCAATTGAAGAGTTTTCTCAATTGCCACTTTCTTGAAGCCCACAAACTATTAATACAGCAATTTTTAGGTTTTCAGATGAACTGAAATCCTTAAGTGCATTTGGCTCTTCTGTATTCACCTATATCCTTCAGAATAATCTCCATCTATTGCGTTAAGGGCAGGTGGACACATTTTTCTCTTTTGCCACCTGGTAAGCAAAGGTTAGAGTTCACCTTGTCCCAAATCAGTTTATGCTTCTATGGGGTAGTCAAAGCCCACTTACAAACACTCTAATGCAGTTTTACATTTTTGCCTCCCACCAGCATTCAAACCTGGGTAAATGTCTTTCTCTGTCAAAGCAGCAGTGGGAGGTGAAAATGAAAGTCCTTTTTTTCTTTCCCTGAGAAATTGGACTGTAAAAAGCTGTCAGTTTAAAAATGACATAGTGGCACAGCATTTCTATAAGGTGGCTCCTTTCATTTTTGACTCCTGCTGTCTCTCTGACAGTTGAAGTTGCAGCAGGAGGTAAAAACTAAAATGAGCACTGCTGGCATTTGCCCTCAAGCACAAAATTAATAATGGAAGAAACAGGGCGACATCCAAAACTGCCTCATATCGGATGTCAGCCAATGAGGTTTCAACACTTCCATAATAAGGTGACCAGAATGATGCCCATTATTCCAAATATGATCTTATTCTCTATTACTTTCCTAGTGCTGGATCTATTTTCTCCATTTTATATTTGATTCCCTACTTTGTGGGTTATAGAATATTTTAAATTCTATTAAGCCATATGCTATGACTTTATAAGTTTTCCCCCTCTGCACCCTAATGCTGGTCAAAATTTTATAGATGTTGTCTTTTTTTCAAGCTTTATACCTCTCAACCTTTCTACATGACTGTTTCACTACTAAATCACTGTTTACAGTATCCTACTATGTCCTATCCATATATATGAACAGACCTCAAAAACTATTAAATGAATAGCTGTTAGCCACAGGATAAAAAGGCTGAGGTGGCTTTTTGTTCTTGTAAACTCAAGAGCAGAACATTTTCTGCTGTAATTAAGAAAAAATGTATCATTATTAGGTGGCTGAGAGATGGAAGAGGACTCAAAATCCTTCAAACAGGGCAGGGGGTCTTTTTTCTTTCTTAAAAGACTGTTGTGTGCAAGCCTTACCAAAATTAACATAGATGGGCACAAACAGTGTGTCAGAGATGGAGTTACGAGTGTAGTTCTTTCTGAGATATTTCAGTAATTTTTCTGATGTTAGCAGCATTTTGCTGATATTTAGTATCTTACTTCTGACTATTCAGGACAGCTAATATTTCAAAGTTCACTTTACTGGGATATTGTATTCTTAACCATGTGGAGTCATACCATGTCATTCAATTCTTCTGTAGACTTAGCTTTGAGGGTAACCAGTGTTCCTTTTCTTAACATAAATTTTTACACTTTTCTGTATTCTATACATTTGCTTTCTACCTTTTCACTTCCAGCTTTGCTGCTTTTATTGGCATACACTTTTGTTTTGCAGAGATGGAGAAAGGGTGCAAACTCTCAGCAAACCAGTGATATGGATAATTCTCAAGTGCTGACAAATACACAAAATAAGCACATTGTAAATAAAGCATTTTATTTCTTCATGTGCTATTCCTTTCAGGCTTTACACCAGTCATCTAGCCCTCAGCTTAAAACATCTTTTATCTATTATTAGAGAATAAGAATCAAGAATCAGCCTCAGCTTCAGCTGAACCCATTGATCTCATTGATTTCAACATCCGTTAATGACAAAGAGAAGCTGGACTGTATAAATACTTGTAGTTTGTTACAATTACATTTAGTGGTGCCTGCTTCAATTTCTAAAAATCTTCTATTGTATGTTTTAACCTCTTGGGCAATTTAACTTTCATTCCTGTCTTCTGATTTTTTTTCCTTGAGGCTTGTTTGCAAACTCAATTCTGCGATTCTATAATCCTTCTTTAATTTTTTTTTTTTTTATTCTCAGTACTTTTTGTGCTTGCTTGCTCATTAGTTTAGTTTTTTCTAAAAGTTAATTCATTGTGGGAAGAGCCACGGAGCGTTTGGGCATACATTAATTATTTTGCATTGTCAGTTTCCCCACCTGTTATCTACTGCTCTATGGCTCTATCCCATCCACTTCCCCTTGTGTTTTCTGTGTACTTCCAAGATTTATTCTGATTAGCTGTAGTCTCTTTATGTACGTCCACACAAATTGTTTATGATTACTATTGTTTAGCTACTCCTCCACCTTCTCTCTACATCCCTAAGCATGTGTCTGCTTTTCAAATTATAAGCATGCCATTACTCCCATTCCAATTTCCTCTTTCCTGTTTTGTGTATGTTGTCCTACTCTTTCAGTATTTTATCCCAGTTTGTTTTCCCTGATTTTGCCTTCTGCTTCATGTTGTCTACTTCATGAATTAGGTAGCCATTTGAAATCTACATTACTTGTAGGGATTTGTCTTTTTAATAGCCTGTGTTGTTAAAATGTACATGTTTTAACAACATGTATTTTATATTGTCATATCTTATTTCTTGTCCATTAGTGTTTGTCTTTCTTTTGTAAAACTGAATTTCAGGCTGTGATGTTGCGCATAGATATAATCTTTTTCTTTCTTGTAACAGTGTTTACTTGAATTACTCATTTCAGATCTCAATTCGCATTCATCAGCAGGAAAAGAGTAGGACTACTATCTTTGACTATTTGAGTTTAGTTCATACAGGGTTTCCTTCATTTTGTTGTTGAACCTGAGTAAAAAAGAAGGATTTGGTTCTCTGTCATTATATGCAACTGCTCCTTGCTTAGTTTCCTTAGTCTCCTCCCCTCCTCTCCTCTCCTCTCCTCTCCTCTCCTCTCCTCTCCTCTCCTCTCCT
>VWZG01002656.1:69220-122496 GCA_013396735.1 Grallaria varia
TTTCAGACTTTACAATGGTGAAGTCCTTGGGGATAATTTAAGCACTCTGTCACTAGTTTCAATTTTAACACCTTGTCACAAAAGTTCAGGTTTCATAGGCAAGACAGAGTTCACAAGAAGTACCTACCTGGTGAAGTCACAAGCATTAGCTGTGACAAAGCTCTTCCAGGCTGCTTTTTGTCTTGCTGCCCAAAGGCAGCATTGCCTGGTGCTCTGACTTTTCTGTGCTCGGTAGGCTGCTCACCTCCATCTGAGAGACCAAAATACGCCTCAGGAAAGGGATGGCCACAGGAAGGAGAGTCACCGTTGAAGGAGCTCATTTCACAGATCCTCTAGTATGTGTTAAAGCAGTATTATTTCAGCTGATCATTATTGCTGAGAAGAGGGGAGAGAAGGGACAAAGTGAGAAAGCAAGTGTGATACAAGAAAAGGGTGATGGGGTGCTCCACAGTGAGGACTGTCTGTCTCTCCATCCCCTTTTGTCCTCAGGTCACTGAATCCCTTGAAAGGGATTCATATTTTGTGATTTCCATCCACTGCTGTCAGCTGGAGGGAGCTGCAACTATCTGAAAGCTTCACATATCAGGACTCAGCCTTCTGAGATGCATACTTTCAGAAGCTGATATCTAGGATTTAAACTCTGAATGAGCCTTTGAAGACACCTCTGCTAGATGTTGCAGCTGTCAAAACCCCAGGATGCAAAACATAAGCTGCAGCGGAGAGGCTGTTTTCACACAGCTAAGTCATGGCAACAGCAGCTGTGAAGGAGCAAGCCATTACACATATGGCAGCTGTGTTTGAGGTGGTTGAGGGCTAGTATGAAATGAGGCACAGAAGTGACCACCCTTTGGATCAAGCTGATGCATGAAAAATTGGGTTTCAGATCTGATACTTAGCAAGCTGGGAAATCAGTGACTGCCCAGAGCAGTCATTCATCCACTCTGCTCATGTTTGGTAGCATCATTTCATGATTCCAAGAGGTCTTTCTCACTTGTCATATAAAACAATGGTTGTGATATAGACACCACAACTTTGCAGAGCCTTGGTGTCTGTCAGAATAGATTGAGGTTGCTGTGCAGTCTGTCATAGGCTAAATAAAATGAGCTTAAAAGTAAGTAACCATGAGCAACTCGGCTGCTGGTAGGTGAATTCTCTGCAGATTCTCTGAGGCTTATATTGGAAAAGAGTCTACCTGTTGGTATTATTAACAGTGAAACTGAAAGAAGTTATTTCAAGAACAATGCATCAGTAATAATGTCTTTGTTGATGTTGCTAAATGTAGCATATGCCTTAGATCAATGAGTTCTGTCATGATGTAGGTGTTACTTGGTGAAGTTCTATGGCTTGTGCAATAAGGGAGGCTGAGGTGACTAGGTGATGATAATAGTACATTCTGACCTTAGGATTTTTCAATCTGAGTCTAGATTTTGAAAAAGAAGCTACAAGGCTATGCATGCCTTTCTGAAAGCATCTTGTCATTTTTCATTTTCTCCCTATTAGAAAGACTGATTGTCATTCCATTA
The DNA here is from genome assembly GCA_013396735.1 of Grallaria varia. Lineage (NCBI taxonomy): Eukaryota > Metazoa > Chordata > Aves > Passeriformes > Formicariidae > Grallaria > Grallaria varia. The sequence continues at coordinate 70,744 of VWZG01002656.1, forward strand.
TAATTTCTGCTTTGTTACTATTGATGTTAAGAGCCTGATTTTGGTATGCATTTATCTATTATGTTTTATATATAGCTATATACCTGTCAAACACTGAGTGTAACAGGCAAAGTTACTCAGAGAAAAGAGTAAAAGTAAAGAAAGTGAAGAAAAAAAATCATGTATTTTGCTATTCCTGTTAACATTGACAGGTATTTTCGAGACTCAGAAACCTAAAATAGACCTTCTTTAAAAATTGTGCTGCCCACTTTTTTTACTTGATTCCCCAGAACCTCGTTTCAGTAGGCTTTCTTTCACTAATTCACTGCTCTTCACATCAGCACCGTATTTCATTTTATGACCGCCAGCCAAATAATGTTGGGGTACTCTGGGGTCCAAGAGGACAGTGAAGTGTCCAGATAGGTCTTACAAATGGGGCCAAACAAAGGAAGAAATGTAAAACTTTCTTGAGAGGAGCAAGGAAGTAAGACTGCCTCCCTTTTGGGGATTAGTACCTAGCAGTCTATAAATTGGCTTGCATCAGCCAAGTACAGCACAAAATGTACTGCAGAGAAGAGCAGCTATTATGTACAGTAGCCTCTTCACTGATTGCAATCAATGTCACAAATTAGAGTGATTTCCTGGCTTGAGATATGTCAGAGCTAAACTTTGTGTTGTGAGTCATGCTTTCTGGACACCCAGCTTTGAGGCACTCTGTCTTACCCTAAACAATTTTCACTTTTTGTCTTTCATATTATTGCAAATGGATCTGTGCTCACTTTTAGTAAGTATGGACTGCTTATGCATCCAAATGATATTATTAAAAAAAAGCTCTCATCATTGCTTCTTTAACTTGTATTGTCATATATGTTTCTTTTTTTTCAGCACAGAATTTCTGTTTAGAAATGTCAGATTTTTCTCACTATTATCCAGAATTTTAATCTGAAATTTTAATACTTCCTTGCACTTGCCTCTTGTTGCCTTATTCTTTTTTCAAATGCCTGATGGTGACTTTTTTGTTTCAGTCAAATTTGTCCTAATACTCATGTCGTGGTCTGAACACCCCTTCTGCTGCATCCATTTGATCAAATCCAATTGTAAAAGTAATGTTTTGCACATTGTTTCCCTGACAGTTTTTATATTTTGCCGGGTGGGACTTCAGCATGAGCCCAAGGAAAAACACATTACTCTCTGCACTGCACTGAAGAAGTACAATGTAAGTAGATACACTTGGTCTATACAGGGATATTAGTGAGGAGCTCTTTTCTTGTACCTTGAGGCAATGCAGTGCTTCAGTGAATTAAGAGCATCCAGATCCATAGCATTAATTAAGAGTATTTGATATGCAGTGATTTCATGCTTCAGCCTACCTGTTACTCAATAGTTAGTGTAAGAGATCCCTGACATTTCTTACTGGAGAACAATTAAATGATCAGTAACTAAATCTTCAGGTCAACAGACAACAAAGGGAAATTAAACACAATTATTTCTATGAATGAAAGGGTCTGCACTTCAGTGTTGCATTAACTGTTGTTGAAGTAAGCGAAGATTGGAGAGATAGGTAAATTGCATAATTAACTTCCTAATACTTTATGAATTGTTAGGTGTGGGTTTGTCTGGTCTGCAGAGTTAAGTTATGCTTGCTTGCCTTAGCTTTTCTCCCAGAGTCACTTCTTCCACTTTTAAGGATGTTTAGAGTAATTGGAAGTCTCCTCTAGAGCTTTGAGCTCATTTTCACTAGATCTCCAGGTGCCCACTTCCATAAATCATTCACCTGATGACTAATTTTTCACTACTATTCCATAATATTTAATATCTTCTAAAAATGGTGCAATTTCCTCTGCAATTCACTGCAGAGGTTTCCAGAGTAGTTACCTCATTACAAAGCAAAGAGCCATGGGGGACAACCTGAAACATTTAGCTAGGCATATATGTAGAAGAATTGTATTGATAGGAAGAGGTAATGTTCTTGATATTAAAACAACAGTTGCTCTGATAAAATACGTCTCTCTAGGATACAATGGAAAGCTTCCTAGGCCAGCCCCACAGCTGCTGATGTGTCTATGCAACAGATGGCAGAACCTTCTCTAGATCCTAGCCTGGGTAGCAGGTGGCTCCAGTGCCATGATCATGCAATGCTCTCATTTCTTGCTCTGAAAGTGGCTGGGCTGGGCACCCTCCCTGCTGCAGCAGAGCGTATGCTACGCTGAGCCGAGCGTTCGGCTGTGGTTATGCATACAGCTGTCACTGGTCACAGGAAAGCAGGATGCTGACACTCTGCACATTTGTTTCCTATCTCTCTTGAATTCTTGATTTCTGAAGGACTCTGTGGGTCTCAAAAACTGCTGATCATGATGAAAGAGGAATGTACTTGAAGAAATACGTTATAGTGTCTTCTGGCAGAATGTAGTTGTTTCCTGAAGCAAATTAAGAGATTATTAACAGAACATGTTAACTTAGAGAATCTAAGTAGTGTGGTGATGTGGATCGACATCCGTAAGATGATTTTACATCTTAAAAATAGAGGAAGGTGGAAAAGGGTGAGATGAAATGCAAAATACAGCCCCAAATAAAAATCATAACCAGAAATATGTGAGTATCTTTTATTTCTTCCTTACAGGGTTTACAGCTGTCTTCCTTATGAGTAAAGGCTTATCTACCTTATTGCCAGCAGATAGTAGCTAGCAATAGTGCAATTCTTCACCCTTACATGAATTTCATGGTACTACTCAATACAAGCATCCCTGGAAGGACATGCTTGTTCTAGAGCAGTTCTTGGCAATTTCTGAACAGAGGTAGTATCCAAATTCCAACCTGTGCCTTTATCAGATTGTTCCTGCAACTTTGTTTCCTGGTATACAGGGGAGATTATTAGGCAACAGATAGTCATATTCAGAAGTGAAGAAGTAGAATAAGAGTATCCCTGCTCTTAAATGAATGCTTCCGTACTTGCAGATAGAGCTGTAATTGTATAGGGAGGTTTCCTTGGCATCTTCTACCATCCTTTTTGTTAGATTAGTTTACCAAGAACTATAATCAAACATGAGAAGATACAATCAGTGTGGCTCCTATGAGGTGGAGTTACCCAGTCATCAACATAATTTCTAGCTTGAATGCTATGTTGGAAAATCAGAGACCAAACAGGGAAGAATATTTCGATATGGGAGCAGTAGCCAAGCAGAAGAAAGTATTTAAACTAGGAAGAGCTGTGCCCGAACTCCAAGGGATATCAAAATTTTATGCAAAAAGATGGGAAAGTGTGGTGGAAAAGGAAAACATTTCCTAACTTACTTTCTGATGATAGATGAAAGCAACACTATATGATATAAGGCCGTAAAGATAGCATGACTTTGTTCCTCCAGTGGAGTTCATAGACTATTCTGTCCTTTAAAATGTGCAGTCTTGGTCTGCCCATCTTATTTTTGTCTGCAGTGGGATAGCTTTGATGTCTTTTGTATTACCATTTTAGTTTGCTTTTCCTTTTTATTTCAGTCACTTGTATTTAAATTATTGCTAAAAGAAATGCTAGCATAAAGTCTTCATTTATTTAGTTTGGGCAGGCATATTCATTTTTATAAAAAGTCTGAGGAATCCAATCCCCACTTTGATTTTGATCTTTGCCTCATTCCCTCTACTTAAAATTTATGTATATATACATATATATACATATAGATATGTTTTTTCCGTATACATTTAGTGAATAAAATGATCATTCCCTTGTATCAGAGGAGTATTTTAACCTTTAGAAATGTGAAATTAGGAGAATCTGGGGAAATGTTGCATGTACATGTAAATACATATACTATATATATATACAATACAATGAGTTAGAGAATAGCTTCATGTCTTTCATATCTCTATTAAGAAAATTCTGAACTGAGATCATGACTGAAAAGTTCACAAACACAGAATTTTCAGTGCTCATGGTGTTTTAAATACTTGCTTCAGCTCTCTCTCGTGTTTGTTTTAGTCACATGATGGGATTTATTTAAAGAGATGCAATCAACTTGATAATAACAGTGCTGTCTGAAAAAATTGTTGCTGAATGTAGTTATAAGTAAAAATTAAGATTGGTATAATTGAAAAAAATTAATAAAAGCAAATTTTTACTTTTTTTGTTGGTTTACTTTGTGTCCTTGACAGTTCTCTGTAATAATTATAATACCTATCTTTCATGCAGCATTTTTCATCAGTAGGCCATAGAATTTTACTAAAATATGGCCCATTTCCCTGTGTGTATGGATAGTTCCACTGTTTTCTCCACACTCAGTCAATTTCTTCCCATCTGAAAGTCTTTTATAAACATCAGCTCAGAATCAAGAAAATATCCAAAGCATTTTATGAAATGACAGATGTGTTTAAAAAAAGATCACTATCAGCTAGGTTTAATTAGCCACATTATAAAGAAAAGGTTGAAAATATCTTTGAGATTTTGAAATTGGAACAAGAATTTGATAATTTAGTATCTTAATTATTTAGAATCTGTCTCAGATTTTGGATGTTATAAAGTTATTTTCTAAATTCTATGAAACTCATTTAGTGTTGGATTACATATTCAAGAAGCGAACGCCACAAAGTATTACCAAAATTATCATATGCATATTAGAAATTAATAGACTGGGCATCGTTTATACTCATAAAGATGAAAACTAGAAATTTCCTAATTTCATGAAAACCAATGTTTTCTCCCTTCTTTATCACCATATTTCCTAATTTAGAATCCTGAGTTCTTAATTGTTGGCTGTTACTCTGTTCAAAACCTTGTGTTTCCAACTGCAGTGAGAATATGTCTTGACTCTTGAATGTGAAGTTTGTGAAGATTGTTGCCTTTGTGGAAGAATGTACATTAAATGCCTCTGAGCTGTTCAAGTGGTGAAACAAATATATGGAACAATGTTTGGTACCTTTTGCTTTTCAAAAGACTTTAGATCTCATATCTATACCCTCTTAAAAGCCTTTGCCATACACTCAGCAGCATGTTCTGCTTTTTTGTTAGATTCATCTTTTTGGCCTACTTTTCAAACTATATTTTAACTGGAGCTCAAACTCCTTTCCCTTTCCTACTATTTGCTGAGGCTAGCAATCCCATGCTGAGTAAATAATCTATAGTCCATGATCTACTATCCTATCAGCCTTGTTATCCTGGCTCCAAAACCAAAAATGTTGGATATCTAGCTGGTAAGTATTCCCAGGAAGGCTTCCTAATGACCTTCCCCACTGGTTACTATCATCATTGCTTATACATGGATAGAACTACCTTGCAATACCCTGACTATATTTGGAGAAATTAATTGGGAGTTCTTATGGTGTTTTTGTTAGGAAAAGTGACATTTTTGAAGTTAAGAAAAATATCCCAATTCACTGTCTTTCATTAGGTATAACAAAACATTGCTAGAGAAAATATGTTCCCAGATGTAATGGTGCTTCAGTCCATAAAAGCAGCTTGGGATTCAAATCAATCAGCAGATGAGATTATTGCAGTTATTTGGCTGCCCAGCCTTTTTAAAAAATTTTTGACTGCATTTAGAAGGCATTTAATACATGTTTCAGTGTAGTGCAAACATGCCATTACTTATTAAGTTATAAAATGTAATAAAGAAAAAGGTTTATGTGTACATTAAAAATCAAGATGATGGAAATGATACCCTACAATTGATAAAATTTTATTTCATCTCAGCTGGGGAGCCTACATATAGATGTTACACCTTAGCAATCTAATTTTCCTCTTGCAAGAAAGAAACTTTATCTGGGCTAGATGGAAGAGTTTATCATTTGGCCACTAAGGGTTTAGCAAAATTTCTTTCTTCAAGTATAAGAATGGGCAGTGCAGTCCTTTTAGTATATTATGTTCTCTCTGGATAAATACAAAATCAACAAGACATTTAATATGCAGGAGGACATGTAGAAAATCAAATTGTTTTGCGTTGCTGACTGTCCAGGCATGCAAGTGCAGACAATGTCTTTCCATCTGTATATCTGTGAAGCTGAGCTTTCCAAAATGTGTGCGCACTTATGCACAGGTCAGCCATAAAGCTGGAGCTGAAGTGTGTCTTTAATGATGCACAGGATTCAGGTGTGGTTTTTGGCTTTTATGAGTAGCTTTTTTTTTTTTTTTTTGTCTTCTGAAAATAAAATTTTCAGTTTCTTCTGTTGCCATTTATCAGGTTGCCCTTTCATATTAATCAGGAGGCTAGAAAACACTAGAAAAGATCTTTTATACACAATTTCCCTAATTATGCGCCAACCATACAACTATAGCAACTAACTGATTGATTTTACCAGAGAGGTATGAATTTCCTGTTTAAAGGAGGCAACTGTGATAGATGAAAAACCTAAGGAAAGGCCAGCATCTCAGTATAATTTGCTGAAATGAGTCCCCAAAAAGGCTGCTTAGGTACACCGGAAGGAGTTTCCTGAGTGGAAGAACCAAGGTTGAAGTGGCACACTGAGGTGCCACCTGGCATACTCGATTTGCAATGTAGATGTGGGATCCTAGAGCAATGAGCTCTTTACATGTGTGTGGTGGATGCTTCAGACCATGAACAGCTGCAAATTTAGTAGTGACAAAAATGCAATGTGTATGTGTGGTTGTATAGTTCGCTGTCCTGCCCTCTTTGTTCTGCCTTATTCCATAATTTGGGAACATCTTGTCCTCACAGGAGAGAATGGCAAAAAATCTTGATCATGCCAAGATCCATCTGTCTCTGACGTTCAGACATGCATCGCCTATGGAAGCATGGAAAATGTGTAAGAACTGAGCCTCTAGTAAATCTGGAGGGACTTTCTTTGTTCAAAACGTTTATAGTAAGAACTCATTAATCCCTCATACAGGAAAGCTGATCAGGATATGACCATTAACTTGACCTTACCTATGACAAGCCCAGTGTGGAGGACAATGCATGAGACTCAGCAATCAGCTCAGTCAGAGTAGACCTCTAAACATAAATGCTATAATCAATAGGGACACATGTCCTCGTGAAATTCTTTTTTTGTAATGCTGGACTGAAATGAGCTGCAATTATTTTGGAAGGATGTTCAGAATAATCCTTTCAAAGAAATCATTTGCTGAATGTGATGAGATTTTTTTTAAAAGGGCTTTTCAAATTTTTTTTTTTTAACATGCTGAAAAGACACACTGAAGCAAATGAATAATTGGCAGAACATGGAATATGTAACATGCTGTGTGAGAACTATATTCTTTCAAATCATCCGTTGTCAGAAATTAATTCCTATACTAGAGGCCTCACAATTGAGAATGTAATGACTTAAACGTAACTGGGTTAACTTGGGCTCTCTGTGCTGTGTAGCTGAGAAGAGATGTTATATTTTATGTTATTCAATTGCTCAGCTGAGCTTTCATTTGTTCTGATTTAACTGTTCATAAGTAGCCATCATGTACTGAGGTTGTAAATATGATTTGAGGTATTGTGTGTTTTCAGGGCTAGTCTCCACGGCTAGCATCTCTTAGACTCCTTGTGTTTAAGAACTCAAAGAGCTCAGAATGATAACAGAGAAAATTGCTAGCATCTTCTGGAAAAAAACCCCACAAGATAGGGAAAAATAGCTACATACCATTAAAATTAAAATAATTGCAAAAGTGTAATCATGTTTAGCAGGAGGTTTTCAGATAGTTCTTAATAGAAATTGTGCCTGATCACAGTCTTCTAAGAGCTACTGCAAAACTTATTCTTTTAAACTGAGAAAACTGATTTCCAAACTAAGTTCACTGATAAAAGAGTTGGTGTTGCAGATGAAAACAACACTCAAGAGTGTGAAGGCTCTATTGCCTTGCAGTTGCCAAGCGAGTACAAAAGGCAGCTGAAATGCTACAACTCAGGCTACTATCAATTCACAATCTCTTTACACAGGATTTTGTTATTTCACTAGGTTAAAGGCATCAGAAAATGTGCTTTTCTCTATCTCGCAGAGTCTTCATTCTTTGTTTTTGCTTCATGAAGGTTTTTATTTTCAGCCCTGAATGCAAAGCCCAGATAAGGATTTTTTTTTTTTTCCTGGGATTGCTTTCATCTGGCAGAGTATTGGTTCCAATTTATGATTTCCTTGGCAAAGAACCATGGCGTGATGCTTTTGTCCTTACAGCATTCCATCTTTTCAGTAAACACTCTTATGTCCTGATTTTCAAAAGAGGGAATGTGACTGTGCTGCTATCTTTATATGTCTGAAGTGGACAGCATCAGAAAATATCAAATGTGGATAAACATATATTTGGAAAATAGAACTGTGAGCAATTTTTTAACCTCAAATATATTGCAAATAGAAGAAAAACAATTTATCACTGAGCAATAAGTAGATTATTTGGTTTCACTGCTTTGTAGAGCTATTTAGATAATCTGGGGTTTGGTATAAACACATACTTTTCATTTCTGCCCTATACTTACACTGGCAAAGCCTTTCATAATGCTTAATCATTATTTAATGTGTAAGATAGACTTATACCATAGATGTTATCTACTTGAAAGAACTATAACTGTTTATATAATACAATTAATTTGATAACCATAAAAGCCTAATGTAAAAAAAAAAAGACTAATGTTTCCTAACATTCAGTAACAATTCCAAATGTGAGACTGCAACTAAACAATATATTTCAGTTAGTTTTCATCTATGAAAAAAGAAACAATAAATTTAGACTTTGTCACAAAGCGCCATTCGTTCACATTCTCTATTTAGTATTCCTGCTTCTAGCTTCAGGATCACCCACTTAGACAGGTTTTCCTAACCTACCTTCCAATAGGCAAACCTTTAAATTTGTATGAGATGACTCGGAAGAGTATTATAGCAGTGATCTACTATACAACTTCCGACTTTATTTTCTTGCTTTCTAGGGTGTACATTCCTCTGAGGTTTTTCTTTATCCTAATGTTCAGAAAGTAATGTACTAATGAAGAGTATGGGTGTTTCTGTGCAAGCAGAAAGTACGAGAATAGGAAAGCAGGAAGTGGGGGCTGAAAAATTTTAATTAATTTTAGAAGTAGCAGTTGTTTTAATAGCGTATCTTTTTTTCTCCGTTGTTGTTGTGTTTGCTTGTTTGTTTGTTTGTCTGTTGTTTTTTTGGGTTTTTTTTAATTATTGTCAAAGAAGCAGACCTGGATGCAATGCATATAAACCAAAGTTCTGTGGGAGATCTGCTGGCATCAGTGTGTGTAAGCTGTCAGTGTTCTCAGAGTTAAAGGAAACAAATCACTATAATAAATCAAAAAACAGTGGTTGGTGAATGATGACAGTGACTAATGTGTGGATATTTTGATTAATAGAATCTCAGTCTATGTACACATGCTCTTACACACATTTGTGCACTTTTCAGGCGTGAGAAATGCTTTCCCATCTTTGGTCTGAGCCTGAACCATTGTGCGTATGTTATACAGTCATCTATATTTATGCTCTAATCTATGGAGTTCATGAATGTTATGAATATGGGTAATAAAGTGAGGGCTTGAGGACTCCTTGCTTTAAGGTAAGAGTTGATGAGGTGTTTTAGCTGTTACTGATTGCATCCATCATGCAGATGAAGATGTCCGTTATAAATGCAGATAATCAAATCTTAAAGTCAGAAATCTAAACTGTTTGAATGTGTAGAAGAAAGAAATTGTTTTTATAGAACTTTCTTTTTTTTTTTTTTTTCCCAGCTAGGATTTGTAATAAATATGATGTCCAGTGTATGATCAGATAATTTAATTCTTTTTGTGAATAGTGATAATCATTGAAGTTAGTTTAAGTTAAACAGTTACAGAAGAGGCTGTATTTTCTGAAAGGAAGATGACTGTAAGGAACAGTGAAGTGTCAACTGCTTTCAACAAAAGTCAGGCAACCTTTGAGATATGGTGGGTAAAATTCATGTGTTGAGATAAAGACAGTTTAATAGGACAGAAAAGTATAATAATAATAGATAGACTATGCAAAACAATATAACGACAACAACAATAAGAATAAGAATATACAAAACAAGTGATGCACAGTGCAGTTGCTCACCACCTGCCAGTTCCCAAGGAGTGGGTCCCAGACAACTTTCCTCCAAATTTTGTGTAAAGGAACGCAAAGGATAATAAGAAGGCCTTCTGCAGGTATATAAACCAGGAAAGGAAGGTCAAAGGCCTCCTGATGAATCATGCTGGTAAACTAGTAGCAGTGGATGAGGAGAACACAGGTACTCAACAAGACTTTTTTACCTCAGTCTTCACTGGTAATCTCTTTTCTCACACCTCTTGAGTGGATGGACAGCAAGATGAGAATAGGCAGAGCAAAGTGCTTCCCACTGTGAGTAAATATCAGGAGCCTGGAAATGCATAAGTCTAAGGGAATAGGTAAGATTCATCCCAGAGTCCTGAGGGAATTGACTGATGTTGTTGCCAAGCTACTTTTCATGGCATGTGAAAAGTCATGGCAGTCGGACAAAGTCCTAGGTGACTGGAAAAAGGGAAAAATTGTACTATCTTTAGAAAGGAGGACCCTGGGAGCTACTGACCTGTCAGCCTCAACTCTGTGCCTGGGAAGATCATGGAACAGATCCTCTTAGAAGCTAAGGCACATGGAGGACAGGAAATTGAATCAAGACAGCCAGCAAAGCTTCACCAAGGGCAGGTCCTGCGTGAACGACCTAGTGGCATCTTCTGATGGAGTAACTATTTCACTGGAAAAGGGAAAGGCTACATGTCATTTATCTAGACTTCTGTAAATTCTTTGATGTGATTCTGTACAACAACCTTCTCTCTAAATTGGAGAGAGATGGATTTGATTGATGGACTGTTAGGTGGATAAAGAATTGGTTGGAAGGTTGCATCCAGAGGGTAGTGGTCAATGACTCAATGGTTGATGGACATCAGTGACAAGTGGTCACTTAGGGGTGCTTATTGGGACCGGTGTTATTTAATATCTTCATTAATGACTTAGACAAAGAGATTGAGTGCACCCTCAGCAATTTGCAGATGACAGTTGGGTGGTGAGGTTGACACATCTGAAGGACGGGATACTATCCAGAGGGACCTGGACGAGCTCAAGAAGTGGGCCCATGGGAACTTCATGAGGTTTAAGAAGACGCAGTTCACCTGAGCATGGTAACCCTAGGTATCAATACAGGCTGGGGGATAAGCCGATTGAGAGCAACCCCACTGAGAAGGACTTTGAGGTGTTGGTGGATGAGTGGCTGGACATGAGCCAACAATATGTGCTCCCAGCCCAGAAAGCAAATTTTATCCTGGGCTGCATCAAAAGAAGTGTGGCCAGAAGGTCAAGTGAAGCGATTCCCCTCCCCTACTCCACTCTGGTGAGAGACCCTACCTGGAGTACTGCATCCAGCTCTGGGGTCTCCAGCACTGGAAGGACATTGACATGTTGGAGTGAACTCAGAGGAGGACCACCAAGATTTTTAGAGGGATGGGGCACTTATCCTATGAGGAAAAGTTAATTGGAATTATTCAGGCTGGAGAAGAGAAGGCGTTGGGGTGACCTAATTGTGACTTTCCAGTACCTAAAGAGAGCCTACAAGGAAGACGGAAAGAGACTTTTTACAAGTGCATGTAGTGACAGAACAAAGGGGAATGGTCTTAAAAGGAAAAAGGTATGTTTATATTAGATGTAAGGAAGTAATTCTTTACTGTGAGAGTGATGAGGCACTGGAATACATTGCCCAGAGAAGTTGTGGATGCCCTGACTCTGCAAGTGTTCAAAAACAGCTTAGATGGGCTTTTCAGCAACCCGGTCTAGTGGATGGCCTCCCTGCCCATGGCAGTGTGGTTGAAACTAGCTGATGTTTAAGGTCCTTTCCAACCCAAACCGTTCTATGATTCTATGATTATGAGCTTCAGGAAACTGAGTTAAGCAGCAGACAGAGAGAATCCCCTGTGTTTTCTGGATGAGATAGGAAGGTGATTTGAAAGGTTTTTCATTCCATCAAACTAGTTTCCCAGAATCTCTTCAGACTTTGAAACCCTATCTCTAAGCACCTAGTTCTGGACAGCTTGAAATGTAACACCAATTGTATTAGAATTCAATTCAGAGGACATGAATTTTTTGGGTTGTGGTTTTTTCTTCTTATGAACTTTAAAGGACCACCACTTGTTTGGTATTAAAGGGATTATAAAACTTTCGTTAGCTGGATGAGATGCTGTCACTAGTGCATTCCATGCAAGGTAATCAGCAGCCTACAGAGTCAGATGTGAATTCAGACAATCACTCAGGTCTTTGCAGACAAACCAGTTATGAAGGAAATCCATAAAGCATTCTGCAAATTATGTAAATATTTGAGAGGAAGGAAAACAGTGAGTAAGAGCATAAGATGGATGGTCTGTCATATTTTTGCAAAAGTGATCTAGAGTGCTCTTCTCTGCACTGTGAAGGTAATAATCTGCTAAAAGCTGTAGCAGGAGGAAGAATAGAAAAGAAGGCTGAAACACCTCCAGTGCCCCTTTTTTGAGGAATGAACAAAACCCCTTCTGTCTGTCTTTTCATATCTTTTTTTGTCCATTTGATTGAAATGCCTAGGAAAATCAATGTAGTTTGACTACTTTACCTTCCATGCTTTGAAACAAAGCTGCGGTTTGGCAGTGTGACCATAATTTATTAAATGAACAATAGTGACCTGTGGTGCCTGACTATTCATGCTTCTGAACACTTCCATTTTCTCTTGAACAGGTTTTATGTCTAAATACGAAGCTGTTCTTCTCAGAAGACATGTTGGGTTTTCTTTAGAGAAAGTGTGGATTCATGATTTACCTCATAAATAGAAAAGGGTGGTGTGTTTTAGTTTGATCATAGAGCTGGTTTAGGATTATCTCAGAAGAATACATTTCTGTATGCTAGGAGAGGTTACATTTAAATTCTAGGTATGATTATTAATCTGTTGGATGAGAAATATGTAATAGACCTTTCCAACACTGAACTGGGTTTCTTTTCCCTTTATCTCCTCATGCTGCATAAGGTGAAATTCATGTTATGCCATAATTTTGTTGTCATGGCATAGCTCCACTATCAGCTTCTGGTTCCTTCTAAGTTTCTTGCTTTCTCAATATTTATTAAGACATTAACTTTTTTTTTTTTTTCCCCTCAGTAAGCAGGTGAGAAGCTGCAAGTTACAGAAACTGTGGCTTTCTCATAAGGAATAGATTTTCTTCTGCAAGAAAAGACATGTTTTATTCATGTTGGCATGTGGGAGAGCCAGTCAAGTACAATGTCAGTGCAGTTAAATGCAAATAGTTTGTGGTAGTTCATTAACAATATCAATTTGTTAGTGTAAAATTAATTGAGATTCTGTGCATTTCCTCTCTGTTCAGATAAGGCTCACCCTAATCTGCAGCTATGCTAGATCCTGTTGTATTCATAGCTCCCATTTATATAGAGCCTGTTAACTTAATTCACACCAGTTTGCATGAGAGCAGGCAGTCCTGTGTTGTCAGGGCTTTCAGGTCACAAGAGCTGTGCTGAATCCTAAAGTACATGCTGTTCATATCCCTTATTCCTATGTGAGAAGGAAAAACTCCCTGCTATAGTCAAGGTGCCTTTAGAAATACATTTTGCAAAAGTCACATTTGCTTCAGTCAAGGCTTGTTGATGTTGGCATTATAGTGAACACAAGTCAAAACAAGCAGAGAGCAAGTTTCAGCTCTGTTCCAGACAATATTCCACAGAAGAATCAGAAGATCATGATAAAATTGAAGCCATTCACCACAAAGTTGTGGTGCAATGTCATTTTCCACTATGCCCTGTGCTGCAAAACCAGAGAAGAAATAAAAAACAAAAAGCAAAAGTTGCAGCATAAGAAGTACTTGATCTCTTTCAGATCAGAACAACAACACCCTGAATTTCCACAAATAAATTCTACCAAAACAGGGAAATACAGCAGTAAAATCTCCTCATCGTGTTAGGGAGCAGAACAAAAGTTCAACTAACAAAGTAGTGACCTGAGGCCATTTTTCTTACGATGAATAAAATTAAGCTGTTTTATATTGTGGTAAAACAATTTTTTTGGGTCTTTTTCTCACCTTCCCTAATTGAAGTTATTAGTATTGATGTCAGTCATAAAAAATACAAAAACTGTCTCCTCGTTTACTTTAGAAAGACATTAAAATCCAGGATAACTTTTAACTTTATTCCAAAAATAACCTGAAGATGGCACAATAGGCACATGCTACTATATGGTTTGCTTAATGTCATACAGCAAAATGAGAGAATTTTTCCTAAAATCTGAATCCTTTAGAGGAGCTTTTTAAAAAATAGGGAAAAAAAAGAGAAATTTAAATCTTTTAAATCACAGCCTATCAATAAAATTATTTTACAAGTGGAACACAGGCTGTTAATTTCATGCCACCTAAAAGATTAATATAAACACGGGGGCAGATATGAACTCATCATGGCTTAGTGCTATTGGCAAAAAATAAGTTTAATTTGTGCTGTTTAGTTTTTATCAATACATTTCTTCTGTAATTGTACAACGGATAACCTCATCTGTTATCTCCAGCATAATGTCTAATCTACACCTAAATGCCAATTTTTATGAGGCCTGTTTTGATTTTGGGAGAGACAAGATTACTTGCACAATCTCTATTTTATTAAAATATAAGAAATATTGTGGGACATTTTTATTAAAAAAGAAAATAGTGTCAAGTTGTATTAGTGAATGAATAAATCTGCATTATAGATGAATTAACCGTAAATATACTCTCCACAACACACTCAGGCACCCTGAAAATCTGGAGTTTATAAAACATAGAAGTAATTTCACAGATGTACTATAGCTAAAGGTAATTCCACTTTCTATATCTAAGTATAGATGCTATGATTGGATTTTCAAAATGTGTTTAACAAAGGCCCTGTGCAGAATGCTTGTACAGAATCAACACTATGGCAAGAGGGAAGAGTTGTTTTGTGAATTGCACCTGAAAGATTGCAAAACAAGAGAGTAGTAGGTAAAAGGTTATCAGTGGAGACCCACAAGAGATTTTACTAACACCTTTGCTATTTCACATGTCCATAAACAATGAAGAAAGAAAGAAAACTACAATATGTAAGGCAATAAAAAAGAAAGGCAGTGACAGTGAGCTGCAGAGGGACCCCCTGTATTGAGTGACTGAACAGTACAAGGACAGTGAAGTCCTATATGTGTAGTTATATATGCAAGTTACTTATGCAATGTGATTTACATGGGGGAAAGCAAGCATAGCTTTAAGTGCACAATAATGTTGTATTTTACAGTAGCTGTTACCACTCAGAAAGGAGGTATATTCAGTATTCCAGTGGTGTACCTATATTGCAAAACACTGATATTTACCAACACCTTCATTAGAAGTTGATAACAATCAAGACTGGGGCCATATACACAAAGGAAAAAGGCACACTAAAGAAGAGGGACTGTCCTGAAAACAAAGCCTGGCACCTATGAAACTTTTTTGCAGCTGCTATCTACTGTGGCAGTTTGTGAATTCCTAGGAGTGGACATAATCTAACTTCAGAAATGCAAATATCAAATGTCTAGTTTAAATAGTTTTATTTTGTCTCCTTTTACAGCCAGTGTGGACAGCCATGCTTTTCCAGAAGGGGATTCATTCCATCCTGAACAGACATCTAAGGTAGATAAAATGCTCAGCTCTCCGTAAGCTGTATAAGGAACCCAGACGTATTGTAACTTACTGCTTACACTGCTCATCTAACACTTATGCAGCTACAAGTTAAGTAGTGCTGTTGCTCTTCTTCTTGTGCTGTAATAATTTAATTGGCTATTTTATAGCTGTGTGGCTTCACAGTAACATTGCCCCATACCTGAGGACATGTGACTGTGGGAGAGAAAGCGGGAAGGAAGAAGAGAGAATGGGAGCTTTCTGGTTGGCTTCCTCTCTGAAGCCAGTGTACTGGAGACTCTTGACAGCAATGAACAGTGCCTAAGTGCCTTTCTGGTGCTTAATCCCAAACAGGGCATTCTCAGTGGAGTCTCTTTAAATCTCACCTCTAGGAGCTTTTTCACTTTGTATAAATATTCATGGGAGCCCTGACTGAAATGCATGTTTCCCAGGAGAACATAGTACCCACAAGAGTCTCAAATCCATCTCACTCTGCAGGCTCGTATATTCTTTTCTGTATTTTAAATACAGTGAAACTGCTTCAGAATGGGAAGTGAAGGGCTCTTCTTTACAGGACATCTTGTCTCAGAAAAAGGAAAATGTGGATCTCACCCATGTCAGTGATCTCCCTGAACTTTAAAAATCCCTTCCAACAAAAACCATTGTATGATTCTATTTCAATAAGTTTTTAATAGCCTATATGAATGCTGTAACCTTCAGTCATTGGATGGCAGTACCTGTGTTGCACCTATTTCTGAATTTTTTGGAGAACGATGTCTTAGGACATTAGATTGAGGAATGATTCCTTGAAGTGGAAGGTAAATGGGAGAAAGGGCTTTGAGATGGTTATCACAGTTTTTGGATAAAAACATGAACATGAGTCACCATTCCTGAAGGCAGTTAAGAGACATGTAGATGTGGCACTGAGAGACACGGTTTAGTGGTAGACTTGGTGGTACTAAGTTAGTGGTTGAACTCAATGGTCTTAGAGGTCTTTCCCAGACTAAATGATTCTATGATTCTATACTGACAGCATAGCTCAGGCAAGGATGAAGGGGGACAGTCTTGGCTACAGTACGGATCCTGAACAAAGGAGCGAGGGCAAGGCTCCTCTTTGCTTCCAACAAAAAAATTGATAGTTTTTCCTTTTTCTGCTCTAATATTTTACCATCTCCACACTATTCTATCCTCTTGCCAGGATTTCTTCTATTCTTCTGAAGGTGGCTGAAACAAAGCTGTCTGCTTTCCATGGAAACTAACTACAACTGCCTATATTGACAATTAGGATGCTCAGCTGTGTGGGGGGTGTAATTTCCAGCTGTGGGGTGGTAGTAAACAGCTGGGGATGGTAATTTCTCAAACTGCTCCAGCTACATTAATAACATATGCCTCTGCCCTAAGGATTTTCAGTAAACCAACTGTATTTATTAGCAGTATTTAGAACATTTCTTACTTCAAATATACAGAGTAAAAGCCAATACTGCAGATTTTGAGGGAATTTTATTTTACTGTAAGCAAAAATGCCAAGTATTTAAGGACAACAGCTGTGGCTACTCCTGCTTGAAAGAATTGCTATTACCAGCTGGGAAAGGAGAAAACAAAATATTATGAAAATTTATACAGATCTATAGCATGCTTCCTGAGTCCTCTTAAACTCTGTCACTCTATTTTCCTAAGAAATAAAGTCTGTTAATAGTGACGTTAAGATTTACAATATAAACTGAGTGCAGTGCAAGCCTAGTAGAATTGAGGCCTCTCAAAGTTTTCCTGAGAATTACTGTGTGCTGATATAAAACTTTCACATTAGTGGGTTTACTACAAATATTCAGTTTTATGCTTCTACAGGCTAACCTTTTGGAACATTCTTTTCTGGATATATTTCCTCTGGGAAAAAAAAAGTTAATATACAGAATATAATTGTAACATAATGCATATAATGGTCTGTCTCTTACAGTAATTGTATGTAGGATCCTATGAAGCTAACATCCTGCTACTAAGCTATAAATAGCAAGTCCTAGTCAGCTGTGGAAACTGATTGCAGTGCTGTTCTGCACACCTGTGGCTGCACAAGATTCAGGACTCCAGAGGATGGGAATGGCAGCATGCAAATATATAAGGCATTTGGCAGTGGCACTTCTGCTGTGATGAGATTGCTTATGGCATGTAGGGCAACTAGCACTGCTAAGTATCTGTGAAATAAGGCCCCTGATTTAGGGTCCTAAATATAGTTTTTGTGATTTGCTTCAGGCTCTTAAATTTTACTATTTTGACTTAGTTGCTTGCAGACCATAGTTTGTAATTTCTCGTGCAGTGTTCACCCAACGTATAAGAGTTCATGCAAAAAGAGTTGTTTCAGAAATTCTAATAGACCCCAAACTGTCATAAACATGCACTGTATAATAGATAGTGGTATTATTATCAGGAATTCTCAAGAGAAATCATGATTACATTACCTGCTTTCACTGTCTAAGTTTTTCACACAGTTAAGAAAAAGTCTTACTCATGACTTCAGAAAACTAGTTCTTTTGAACCAAGCATCATTTGTAATGATTTTACATGTTCTGTTGCTATATGATAAAATGTATTTGTTTGATAACTTCGGTACAGTAATATTCGAAAGGATTTAACAACCAATGTTTTCATCTTTTGCTTGTTCTTTTATTGTTTCAAAATATTTTTGAAATGGAACAGTAATAATAATAATTCATGTGTATGCTTCCTTTCAGTTCAGAATCTCAGAGTATATACGCATTAATAAATTAAGCCTCACAGCAACTCTGTAATTTAAGAATATTTATATCCACATTTGACAGATGGAAAAAAGAGGTACCGAGAATTATTACTATTTGCATTTACAAAGGTGTGATTAGGCTGTACAGAGGAGAATATGAATACAGCATCTAGGGTACTCCAAAACAATGGAGAATTTTCAAGAATAAGAAGTATGTTCTTTTGAAACTGTGGTCCTGCTCAGGATATGTGGGCTGATGGACTGAACAAGCAAGTCAGCATGGCACGATACTGCTCTTTCAAATGTATTGATTTGACTGTGCTAGTTAAAGTATCTCACCGCTGCTGCTCTTTCTGTGTTATAGATCAGCATTCTGAAACCCTTCTCAACAGCAGATCAATATTTTGATACTTCACTATAAACTAGTCCCCGTACTTGTATTCATGTAAGGTGGTGTTTTTCAAGGTTATGGATAGTCCACACAGTGCCAGTAACACTGCAAACATGCACAGAGAAAGTGACAACTGCTCATCTGCCTCTAGTCAGTGATTTTAATGCCAAGTGAGCTGTTCCTGACTCAGTCTTTTGGGATACCAGCACTGGAGATGGAAGCAGCTCCTGATTTGTGCCAGGCAGCATATGCACAGCAGCTGACACTTTGGGCAACCCTCACGTACAACTGAAAAGCGTCGTGTGTGCTGCTGAAGATCTGGACTGGGAGCACCTGCTCTGCTTAAGGTCAGGACTGGACTTGCTTATGCAAGTGCATACTGACAGCTCTGATGCCTTGCAAGTTTCACGCGTCTGTGCAGAATTGCCATGTGTCCCAGTGGACAGAGATTCTGCTCAGCTTCATATTCCATATCTGAGCCAGCTCACTGACTCTTGGAAATTATTTGGGAGAGATGAACACATCAGCATCAGGTCAGCATTAAGTATTATGACAGCTTCCTTCTAAAAATCATTGTATCAGTCCTTAAGGCAGAACAGAAGCCAAATAACATTTTTGGCATCAGAGATACACTCCTTTACTGTTTGCAGATATAAGGAAAACATTCTTCTGTTCTTTCTCAATATAGAACTAGGACATTATGTAAAACCTTGAATGGTAAAACATGTATCAACACAAATTACTACAATGGCCCTTTAGTCTTTGATAAACTATTAATTACCATCCAGCCGAGATACATAGAAATTATTGCATCTAACAGCACATGTCACTTAGTGCTTTTCCTATTCTTAGGACCTGAACCTCTCATTTTAATGCACCTGTAGAAATGAATAAGTTTGGGTATATTAGAAATCCTAAATTAATTCTTGCAATTATTCTGTGATTGACTAGAGACATCCTAAAAAAATTACTCTAAATGATTTAGATTTATTTGAATATTCATTTTGTTCTTAAGTTAAGGGTCCTTTGCAATAAATAGAGGAAAAAGCACTATAAATAAATATCCCTTCATGATTTACATGCAAGTTTTAATTGTAACAGGAGGAGTTCTACAGTTTTTTTATCCTATAGGGGTTATGTAGTCTTATATAGGTGCGTGTATATTATATGTTAATCAATTATAATGTCTATGGGAGAACTATATTTATGGGTAACAGTCTGTTCATGTTCTTACTGGACGTATTTTTGCTCAGATTTACTCTTATGTTTCTTTTATTTTCTAGCACTGGAAATTAGCAACTTCTTGGAAAAAGGTGACTAAATCTCATTAGTCCAATTGACTTTAATTAATTCTATCCTGTCTGAAAATAGGACAAAAAATGTCATGGTGTTTCCTAAAGATATAAGCAATAGCTCAGAAATTTGAGCATAGTATATTTTTAAAAAAGACTAGTAATAATTTTTGTATAAAGTAATGTGATTTAACTTTTAATCTCACATGTGCCTTTTTCCTCATCAAGGTAATGAAGGAAATCTTCATTTCTATGTTTGGAGTCTAAGATGGGTAAGATAGCTCTTTTTCTGTAGACATCCCTGCTTTGCGCTGGCTGTATGTTTGTATCCTGTAAGGTTGTGAAAGATATCAATCTGAATCATCTGGGAGTGATAAGAAAAGATGTAGAGAGTAGAACGGAAAGCATTGTTTTCTATTCACTACCTCCTTACTCAGTTGCGAGGTGTCAGGGCTGTGATTTACAGTGATCTCAGTTCAGTTGGCTGGGGCTTTGTCAGGTAAGCTACCGCAGCAAGAATAGCACTACAGTCAACCTCCTCCCCCGCAGTCCTGGAGTGGCTCTTTCTTCTCTCTTCATTTTCCACATTCAAGGGTTTAAAGTAGGAAATATAAACTGGTTCCCTTAGCTTTATGCTGTTCAAGGACTCCCTGCTCTGAGAAACACTTAGCTGCTTGTTTAAAGCATTGTTAAGTGCTCATTGTGCTATGGGAATTAAAACACATTTAATTAGGTCTGAGGCTCTTGCCCATTGTTTTCATTTAAAAAATATTTAAGCTATTGATTAGGTGGGTTGGCTCTTCTCTATTTCCTGATTTAGAAGCCCTCTTTGAGTTTCCCTGGTATGTGGGATTTTTTTCCCCTATATAAATGCTACACATAAAAATAAAGGCACATCAATTATATCACAAGCAGGATTATGAAGAATGCAATAATCCAGTAATAAGAAAATTAACTCAAACAAAGAGAAACATAGTATTTATAATTTCATTAGTTAAACTGCATTTTCAAGCCAATATATTGGAGTAAACTTCTTTGCAATTAAGTTGACAAATCAGGATTTAGGTCTATGTTACTATGTCAAAAGCATGGAGTTACAGAAATGTCGCTTCCAAATTCCTTTTTCCCTTTGCTTTTCTGCACCATCTGGTTCATGGATATATAAAAACAATGAGCTTATTAACCACCTTCTTCCAGTGCTTTCCCCAGTGCATTCCCTTGTCATTAACATCCCTCACTTGAGCGAAAGCTTTTTTCATTGTTTGCCTTTTAGTCTTTGTATGAAACAGAATTACAAAACTTTCAAGTCAGTTTATGGAAATCACTTTGGTGTCAGTGAACTGATGAGTGTCTCTTTTCTGCTTTTGACATATCATATCCTCCTACTTGAGTTACTTGGAAGAGTTGTCCACTGCCAGGGCTACGTTGTCCTTGAGTATTCTCATTTTTTTTCAGGTTTCTCAGTACCCTTCACCCTATAACTTTAGTTGATCTTTTATATGTTAATATTTTTTTTTCTATCTGTCCTAGTGGCTCTCGCACCACAAAATATGTCAGTAGTTAACAACCTCTTTTTCTATGTCTCAAGCTCTTTCAGCTTGTCACTCTTTGCTTTTTGTTACAAGTTTTCCTATTTTTCCCATTTTCAAGTGCATTTACAGTACCACCATATTCCCTGACAGCTGAGGCCATGTCTTTTGTCATTTCCAACCCATTTGTCTGTGCTGTTCACTCTTCATGTCTAGGTTGTTCAAAGCACTGCTGAAGATTCCATCAATTTTTTATTTGCTCTGATGCAACTAAAATTTCTCCCAAATTTCTTCAGTTTTCTCACTAGCTGTGAACTCTTCGGAAAATCTCATTCAACGTTATCTCATCCTCCTCCTAGCCCTCCCTAGTGCTTTATTCAAATCACTACTTTTGAAACAGCCCAGTGTTGTCATATTGCTTTTTCAATCCTTTTGTTGTTATTGTTGTTGTAATGTATTAAATTTATTGTGTGCTTTGCTTTCATTGTTAAGTATTTAAGAAATTAGATCCCTGTTCACTTGGCCTTGCATTCCACAGTCTTGTTTTCCCTCTCTTCCACTTCACCAGTGCACTTTTTCTATTTCCTTTTGTACTTTTTCCTTGTTTCCCAATATTCCCTTGGTTTGGAACATTTTTTCATCTCAGCTATAAGGTGTCTAGCTTTTTACTTCAAGTTTCTCCACAATGTCTTAAATATCCTAGACCTACTTTCACAGAAACTACAGTCCCATTGAAATCACCAGGTATTAGTCTTTGATGGGGAAACTGTGTCAGTCAAACTCCATTCTTAGTCTACTCTTAATATGGCATATCCAATACCAGTATTTAATTTATCTGGG
Source organism: Grallaria varia (assembly GCA_013396735.1). Classification (NCBI taxonomy): domain Eukaryota; kingdom Metazoa; phylum Chordata; class Aves; order Passeriformes; family Formicariidae; genus Grallaria; species Grallaria varia. Next base: position 93,072 of record VWZG01002656.1, read on the forward strand.
GAAATATTCCCAATTTGTGTTTCAGAAAAAAATTAGGTACACCTATGTATGCAGATGTGATCAGGACAATCAATGGACAGAAAAGTGAGAGAATTTATTTTGAGGTTCTCTAAGTGTGTTCCCTTATTCTAAAATACCATTTCTTTGCTTAAAATATCTATGTTTTCCTTAATTATAATGCATGAAATGAAATACAAATCTCTTTGTAGTTACTCAGTGTGCCAGTTTTTGACTTGGCATGTGTTGCTTTTTCTGTGGTTGTTTCATGGTCAGTCATAGAGTGTCAGGTTTGGTAAAGGCAGATATAAAGAGTTAATTTAATTCTCTAATAAGCACACTAATTTCTAGAACTACAGACCTTTCTCTAATTTATTTTGCATTACCTGTATTCTGACTATAGCAGAGATTGAACCTTAACACTTCTGCTCTGAGAGAGGAATCTTTATACTCACCACTACTGTGCCTGACACTGTGGCAGGTTTGAACAGGCGCATGATGATAACTTTCTTCGTACAAAGACTAGGTATTTTAAGAGCAGGCTAGGAGACGAAAATAATGTTCATATGCATCCTTGAACACAACTGTAGCAGATTACAGCATGTATTTGTATTTGGGTTTTTTACTAAAAGAAAATACACTCTGAAAATAAACTCGGAGCCCTAGCACTAGAGGTCACTAAACACAACAATTTCAAAGGGTCTGTAAACTCTGCTCTGATTTTCTTTTCTTTCTTTTTTTATTTTTTTTTCAAACTGAACATTTCATTTACATTACTACAGTTAAAACCCTCAAGAAACAGCAGTAGGGAGAAGCCATCTGCTCCTCTGTATAAATGGGGAAGGTGACAATGGTGCAACTGCTCAACTGAGGCCATCCCTCATGATGCAGGAGCCTATGCCTCACTGATGAGTGATAAGCAGAACAAGGAAAGGATACTCCAACTTGCCTTTGTAATCCAGGCATGATATAAGGAAATTAGTTAGGTTTTCAGACAAGTAGGTGATTATGCCCTTGTGAGACAAGGAGGAGGTGGAAAACTTTAATTGCCTTAGAAAAATAAGCTTTAATTCAGAGGCCAAGTAATAGATTGCATAGGAAAGGTCAGATATTAATGCAGAATAATGGCTTGAATATTAAGAGATGTATCTTTTTGAGAGACCTTCTGTCTTTGATGGTAGATTTTTCACAAGACACATCAGTACAAAAAAAACCCTCAAAAAACCTGCCAAAGTGACAAATGCAATGAAATTCTCAACCAGGAGGCAAAAAGATATGAAAGAACTTTTGGCTGTCTGGCTTTGGATCTGTTGAAAAAACTAATATTGTTAGTTATGGTTGGTTTAAATGGCTTTCTCTAAACACTTTATGATGCTATCTTTCATGTCTTTAACATGACTTTCCTGCAAGGCAATGAATTTAGCACAAGAGAAGATGTGGAGAAGAGATTGTATAGGGAGAGGTCACTCTTGGGAGGAGAAGGGAGAAAAGACAAATAAGGTCACCTTTCTCAAAGAACACATTGGCCTGCACAATCTGCAGGGGAGCTTAAGATTCCGACTTTGTATCATCTATCCCCTGGTACCAGCAAGCACCTAAGAATGTCACTTAGTGTCCTGGTCCTTCCTTCTGCTGGTCCACATAGGAGCTGATGAATTGTTATGCTGCCAGCTACTCTTTCAGTTCAAGCAGTGCAAAGCTCTCTCATTCTGATACAAACCCTGGTTGCTCTCAGTTTCCTACCATGTGATAGAACTAGATTTTTTTCACTGAAATTTTAGGTAATTTCGGAAAAGCTCCATTATAGGAATTTTATTAACATCAAGAAGGAAAATAATTTTGTAGTCAGGACATTTCTGAATTTGCTTTACTTTTCTAATCATACTATTGCCCTCTGCAAATGCACTATGCCGTGGGCTTTAACTGTATAGTATCTGCATGCTTTTTAATAAAAGTGCATGTTTTTAATACAAGGTCCATGTCATTGTACAAGAGGAAAGAAATATGCACTGAGGAGAGCATTTGGTACAGATGCCAAATTAGTAGACCTCCTTGACCTTAATTTCTTTACTCTTCAGCTCTCTGTAATCTTGAAGGAGTGTTGTGAACAGTGGTTAATTAATATTTTTAATTGTCTTGGTACTGTGGTGATGAGCATCAGAGCAACTCGAGAGGAAATTAACAATTTTGTCTTGAGAGAAGAGTTTGACTAGTGTTCAGTAAATAAGGCCTTGGGTCACACATTGAAGAATGGGGAGATAACAAAATATTGAGCAGTTGCTCATTATGTGAACATTCTATGCACTGAGCAAAGCAGAGGTCCCGTGGAAGAGAAAAGTGGTTGCATAATTAGATTTTGTCATGAAGCTTGTGCACAAAGAGGATGCAGAAAAATGAAGGATTCACAGGAAAATTAAAGATGGACATTTCTTAATGTTTAGAGCTTTTCTCAATAATCTTACAGTATGCTTTCAACATAATTTGGATTTTTATGTGTGTGTTTGCCTTATGTGTGTGTGTGAAAGAAATTTCCCATGGCTTTGAAATGCATCAACCATTGAAAGCTGACATGGTGAATCTTGAATGAACATTCAGTCTTATATCTGTTGTATCTGGCCTTTCCAAGGAGAATTTTAACAATAAATAGTAAGTTGAAACACACACTATGTCTTTCAGAATAGCTCACACCCTTTACCTTGAGCTTAAAATCAGCACTTTGTAGCTCTTGGATTAATCTGACAGTATTCTGAAAATGTAAATTTAAAAAGAACTGTTCCCTGGGAAAGATTACCTCTCAAGTAAACAGGTTGGTGTGATTGCAAAAAAGAAAAAAATATTCCAAGCAAGCAGACAGAATTTATTTTTATCAGATGATAAAGGATTTATAATGCATAGTCACACTTACATTTGTGATACGAGCTTAACAAGTTTTTCCTTTTCTTGGGCAAAGTGGTATTCCTTTGAAATACTTCCTGGCTTCTCTGTCACTAGGTCTAGGGGAGGGGTTATCACACTTTGAAAGTGTGGTGAAGGAATGAATATCAGTTTTTGAGCTTTCATTTGACAATGGACATCTTAAAGGGACTTGGAAGATGTAGAGTTGTGAAGTATTTGCTTGGATTTTAAACTGAAGCTCAAAATCTGGATAATGCATCTTTGTTGAAGAAAGGTATCCTCAATTTTTAGATGAAAATGAAAATAAAAAAGATACCATTAAAATATGTGATACCACTAATACCTAGGTAAAGAACTGAAACTAAAGGCTAAAGAATAGATTGTTTGTATATATTTCCAGAATACAAAGTAAGTAATAGGAAATGTTTTATATGCTATCACATGAGATACATTGTGAAAACTTGTTGGATTTGTGGCGGCTTTAGTGTGCGTTTTGTCCTTAATTGTCAACCAGAGTTTACACTTATAAATTGTAAGCATGAACACACAATCTGTTGGCTGCTGCGAAGAAGAATTCAGAGTACTTTTTTCGTTGTTATGCAAGAGTCATGGCTATAGAAAGCAAAAGTCTGAGCTGTGGTAAAGAAACTGTCTGTAGTAGTTCCAGACATCAAAATCTGTGTTGAAAAAATAATAGGTCTTATCCTAGTCTTCCTATTAATATCTTGACTTAGTTTTTATGACTAAGAACTTTGTACTTGATACTGGTCATTCCGCAATATACTTAAATATCTTTTTGCACATGAATACACTCAGAAAAATTATTCACCAGTCTTTCAATATAAAATTGTCCTACTAATATTGCCCATGATTTGGCAATCCACTTCACTGCATTGTATTTCATAAAGCTACAGGGTTTCTTCTTTACTTATAATGTTTTTTTTCAAAAACCAGAAATAAATTTTTATGCTTTGTGATTTGAAAATATGTTCTATCTTTAAAAAAAAAAAAAAAAAAAAAATTGAGCTACTTTCTTCTGAGGGAATTTAGCAGACTACATGGAGCAGGAGACTATATCTTTAGGAATGCTTTCCACTGTGTTTCAAGACCAGTTTTGAATGTGTGGCGATTTCTGTCACATGTTATTAAGGAGTATCAACTGGATTTTCTAGATTATTTTTACAGTAACTGCAACAATGGTTATATTTATTTTGTAGTTTTTTTCCCAGATAGTTTATTTTTATCTTGACATTTTGCCCATCCTGTGAATCTCATCATGGGGAGGAAACTGCAGTTTGCCTCAGAGCAGTTCCATTTCGATCTCTAGGTGACAAGTTGATATTTCTTTTCTCTTGAAGAAGCTTTTAATATGATGTGTTAAATGTCAAGGAAACGCTTCAATATATATTGAACTTTGCTAACCTTATTTCTCTTAATATTAATGACATATTGACAGCATGTTTTGAAAAATGAGCACTTACCACAGATGTCAGGATCCCATACTCCTGCTATTCCTACAGGAATCTCACATTCCAGTTATTATTGTTCAGAATTGTAGGAACTTCTACAATGGCTTTTTTTTTTCCAAAGGCTTTTACAGATTTGTAAAAATTGCATTTTGTAAGTATTGCTTCATTATTGGATGCTGACAGTGCTGATCTAGTAGGTTAGAGATCACAGGTTGGTTTTGTCAATTTGTAATTTACCTTTGAAAGATAATGTTAATTTGGGATGTGAGCTTTCTAAAGCTAGTTCTCTTAAACTGATTTATTGATCTTATAAATCTAGGTGACTAAGTGAGGGTATCCCATAAGTGCTATTACCTGTGAGAAGCAAATGGAATTTTTGTCCTGGAAAACAGCAAATATCTGTATTGGAGTCAAGGCCCTGATTCATGATAAGCAGTGCTAAAGGTCTATAGGAGAAAACTAAATCTATGAAGACATTCACAAAGGAGAATCAATAAGTTCTCAAACAAATCTCACAATATGCACCCTATGTGATGAGTGGACTGAGTTGCCTAAACATTGGCATCTGGAGCCATTTGCAGTACCACAGGCTGGAACACTTGTATTTTTAAGAATCCAGTTTAAAGATTTTGTTGTGGTGAGAGTGACTATTTGCAAGGTGTGAAGAAATTTTAATATTCATTACTTTTGGGAAATTTCTTCTCTGTTTGCATCCAAACATAAGTAGGTTCCAAGCATTCAGAAAATCGAAATTTGGGTGTGCTCTAAAATAACTGTAACATTTGGCAAGAAATGCGGTCATTCCCAAATGTCAATTTCTGCTTTACTGTTACAGTTCCATCTGAATGACCTTTATATAAGTTGTTAAAATATATGAATTACAGAACTTAACTATGGAGCCTAAATGTATGTTGCCTTTTGCCAATAATTTATTTTCTCCTTCTTTGTTTCTGTTTCTGCCTTTGCTGAGTTTGCTGAATAAATTATCCAGGATTTTCCATTGACTGTCTCTCATTGAAGGAAAAGTCTAATTATTGAACTTGAATTCTGCTGAATGGTTTTACTCTTTAATACCAGATAGTATAATGCTAAATGCAGCTTATGTCCATTACAGGCAAGCATGTAATCTGAATTACTAGGAAGTATAATTTAATACAACTGTGGTGATTTAAACAACTACAAATAATTCAGTATTTTTTCTTGTAATTAAAAAAGAATTCTGAGCTACAGATCTAGAGATGTATTAATTTAGATTTGGTCATGACTGTGTTTTTTAGCAATTTGTTTCATGTACAACAACAACAAAAAAATCATTAGAAGAGAAAAGCTTTTTTCATTCCCATGGGAAGTTTGATACATGATATAAGCATATTACACCTGTCTATGGAAAAGCAGTGCCTGCGCCAATTTATAGTGTATTGTACTTGCTTAGAGCATTAAAAGCATCTGTTTAGAACGGAGGGGATTAGAGTTAGCAGCAAACAATGTGCAAAACCCATTTATTTATTTACTTATTTATTGTGAACTATTCAGAAAGATCTATCCTGTCTCTCAGACTCTCCATGAATATTTAAAATTTAACATAAGGATAAATATTCTTAGTAGAAAAAGTCATGATTGCCCAAAGCCACAGCATTCTATCGGTATCACAGATTGGTTGCTTAGATCTTAACCCCCAAAGTGTAAAGACTAATGTTGAGTAATCTGGTGTCTCAGGCTGCCCTCTCAGAAAAACTCAATAAACTATTTGTCTTTATTATTCACAGTTGCTATTGCAAAACAAATCCAGGGCAGTATACATTTATGGAATGTATATGTTTATGGATAAGGAAGGAAATGTCAGGGATGATGACAAAAGTGTTGCACTTTGAGGGATGGACTTTCAGCCTGAAGAATGCTCAGAAGAAGCTGTGAGACGCCTGTGCTGTATTTAGACTGCTAGAGCTGGCTGTGTATCTTGCTTCATGTGGTTCCCATCACTGTTTTGCTTTTGCTGATCTTGGGACACACAGTGGAGCACATATGCTGAATAAATTGCATATAGCCTCAGAGACGTGTCCACATACTGCGGGTGAGAGGAAGAAAACGCGACAGTTCAGTGCTGGCTCCTGGCTCAGTCACCACCAGTCCTGGAGTTGGGATTGTCAGGTTGTCACCTCTCACAGATACTGCCACCTCTTGCAGACACTGCCACTACCACTGCCACTGCTACTACCACTGTCAATTCTCTTTGCACATGCAAAAGTTAGTTTTAGTTTTCTGAGTGTATTTCAGTTTCCCGGAGAGTGTTTTATACTTCTATCATGAAACAGGAGAAAGATGGAAGAACCCTGATATCCCTCCAGCATGGTACAAAGTCAAGGCTAGGGTTCTTCAGTTCCAGAATTCAATGCTTGGGATCAATAGGAATTGAAGAGTCAGTATGTTATTAATTCTCAAATTGTCATCTCCAATGCACTAGCTGTAAGATAGAGCAACTCTAAAAGAATTCACGAAAGGTAGTCTGGATTTACGTGAGTGTATCTGGGGCCAGTATTTGGCTCTGTATTTGTATGCAAACAAATTGATTGCCTCAGCTTTCTAGAAAATAAGGCTTCACTTAGTGGCAATGCAACACAATTGTTTGTGATTTTTTTTTGCTGGCTGGTTTTGTTTGCTTGTTTTGCTTTGCTTCATTTTCATTGTAGTCTCCTTTAAGTATTCAGAAAATAATCTGTGTCTCTTTATAATCTTGCAAACTGGATCAACTGTTCTTTTTCTCAGTGTTTCATTTAATATGAGAATGATGGAGAAGGTGGCATTGTTACTTTAATAAAATTAACTTTGTAGCATTATTTCAATGCTTTATAATAAGTTTGTAATAAGGGACAACTCTGTTTGTACTAAAGTATATTGATCACAGTTTTATTAGGGCAGAATCACTTGGTTTTATTTTCTTTCTTTTGTTTTTTAATAGCCTGAAGTCAACCATTTTGTAGCTGCCCTATGATACAAATAGATGCACTCCTGGGTCACTGATTAAAATCTGTGTGTTTTAGAAATGTGTTCCTAGAATCATGTTGTCTACAAGAGTACCTCTGAACTTTCAGTATCTGTGCTGTTTTCACTTCAGAGTGCAAGCAGGAAATATTCTGAAGCACAGATAACTTATATGCATCTTAAAATACTATTTATGTGTGCTAATTAGTTTTAACCATGGGAAGCAGTATTAACAGTATACTTTTCATTTTAAACCAGGCTTTCCTGCGCTCCACTTGATTAATTGTCACAGAGTATAGTTTTATCATACTTAAAACTGATTCTAGCCCATTTCCCTGTAGTAATATATATTTTTTTGGCTTTGGAGAAATTAATATTCCTCAAAATCTAATTAATGATCTCCAAAGAATCATTTGCATAAAGGATGTTAGAGTTTTACAGCAATTATGCATTGTATGCAACTCATTAAAAGGTCCATTTTCATTACTGGATTTAGTGATGAGGTGACAGGCGTAACCACTCCAAATGGTCAGGCAAAGTGCAAAGTGAGACTGGGAAATTTTCAGTCTGAAGCCATCAATATAGCCAAGTTTTTTCTCCATCATGAAATTTTTAGAAAGAAAATGGCTCTGAAATTAACAGTAAGGTCCTTTGAAGGTTACCTCTTGTCTGAGAAAAATGGTGACATTTTCTTTCCATTCAAAGAAGGATGTATTTGATAGTGTGCTGAGGGATCCCGCTTATGGGCTGGATCCTGCTACCCTTCATTCTCACTGAGCAATATCACCATCAATCATCACATGATTGAATCATCCTCAACCACAAGATATGATACAGTGTACGAAAGGGGGGCAGCAGTCGCTGGTGCGCTGTAGAGCAATGAAATGAGATCACAAGCGCGCCAGTTCTTCTCCAAACCTGCATCAATCATTCTTCTGATACAGGGAGAAATTAGAAGTACCTATCTTTTATCTTTTTTTTTTTTAAGTGATACTTTGGATAAAAATTTGGCTCAGAAACTGATCTTTAGTTCTGTTACGCTGGAAGTGGCTCTGCATAACAAACTTTAATATGTTTCATTTGTCTGAGGCATCATTAAAGCCCGCCAGGCTAGCTGTGCACAAGGCAGCATAATTCATGGCATACAGAAGATCCATTCATTATTCCTGCCATAATTACAGCAAGAGCATTATTGATAAATCAAACAGAACTAATAGTTCTTTTGAAAAAAATGCAGTGTTGGAGGCTTTTCTTTTTGAAACAGGAAGATACTGTATGTAAAATCAATCTCCCAATCACGCATTTATTGGAACTTTTGAGATGCAGAACAAAAGCATTCCCACCTTTTCCCTTATTTTATGTATATATTTCATCTCAGGCAATAATAATATATAAAGTTTCACACGTTACGGCTCAAAATATGCAAAGTATGTGTTTTCTCTCAGCCCCACCTGCACGTTCCCCAATAAATCAGTGTTAATAATATCTGAGGTCCTAATACAGCAAAACACTTAAGCACATACTTAACCTTAAACACATGAGTAGTCTCATTATAATCAGCAAGACTCCTCATGCTTCAAAGTTAAGCTCATATTTAAGTGCTTTGTTGAATCATAGCCAAAATGAAATAGTACAAACCAAGGTGTTTTCTGCATTGAAATGCAAGTACAAACACATGGCATTAACACTGTGATTTACCCTGATGAAAAAAAGCACTCCTGGAAGTGTGAATTACGAGAACACTATTAATTCGACCTCATGTGGCTTTAGTATAGCGATGCATGCTCCATAGATGGGATTTTCAAGGCTGAATGTATTTAGAAGTGTTAAACACAGGCAGATAGAAAAATAGTTATCCTGGCAATCACTCATGATTATTGCGTCCACTACGATTTCTAACATATCCAATTATACCTGCCTCTATTGTTATCATGTCCTCAGTATTTTTGTGTGTTTTAAATCCCAGAGAGTGTGATTCTGCCAGGCAGGTAATATCATAGCATTATTTGTACCACGGGTCCGTGGCAGAGTCCTAGCTTATAATGACAGCAGAAATACTAACCAAAATATTTTATATTGTACTGGAAGGAGGTTATCTGGATTACATAATCAAGTCTTTGTGGGGTTTTTTGTGTAAAAGCACCTTTGTCTTGAGATTTTCAGAGAGGTGTGCAAACTTGCTCCAAATGCTAAGAAATAAATAAGAACACATTTTTAAATCCTCAAAATAAAAATTTTTGATTTTTATATCTGAAAAGATGCATCCAATGTATAGTCCATTTCTGAATACAAGTTATCCCACGATAATCTCACTGGACTTTTAATATTTTACAAGTGTGATCTAAGGCTAATTTGTATCTGCATATAAAATGAAGGCAATTAAAGAAGGAGAGAGGAAGGAGAATCTGATGTATTCTCTCTCCTATTATTCTTGATTAATTTGGATAACTTTAAAGGACGAATTAGTTTCCCTACTAGGATATTTGAGGTAGCATTTCATCCTTCTGGGTATACTCAGTTGTACTTTAATTCTACTTTAACCTAAGTAGTAATTTCAGAGTTTGTATGCTTCTTGCTTATCATCATGCAAAATGTTTTCTCTCAGGATGGTGATCTTTGAACTATGTTATGGTTATTTTTGAAACAAGTTAGCTAGTATTGAAACAGAAGCGTTAATATTAAACAAAATTTTTGTCAACAGTCAAAAGTCTATGCTATCTCATTGCTACTTCTAAAATTTCAACTCAGTTCATCGTTATATAGAAGGTGAACAAAGGTGCTACTAATATCTGAGTTACTGCAGGCTTCATGAACTCTTCACAAAAATATTCCAGTGCTGATAGTCTCCCAAAATTCAAGAGCTTTGCCTGTTTTTTGACCTAATTTTTTTTGTGTGTATATGCCCTGGTACTATTTTTTTGTTTTTCATTTTTCCCCAGAACAGAAAATGAACTGCTCTGTTCTCAAACATATGCCACTGTAGGATGTGGCTTTTGTATCTGAAATATTTACTTGGAGTAGCCATCTCATTTGCTAAGGTCAGAAAATGCCTGAAATTATACACCCCCACACCTCCGCATCTCTGAGGTTCTGCTTAATTGGTGTGAACCCAACACAAGTTCTTGTGGACCTGAGGAACAAAGGAAAATCAAGACTGTAAATAATACATCTCTCGTAATACAGCTAAGGAGAAAGCACAGAAGGCAGGACCTCAAAAGGTAAATCTTTTGGAGGGCAAGAATGAAAGCTGTTGTAACAGCAGCCTTCATATGAATACACCTTTTCCATCTTCACTGGGAGACATGACTACTCACCCTCTTCTCCCATACATATATACTAGATAAAAGGTGGGATGCACGGCAGCTTGATGATGATCTGGAAAAGCAAACTAGGCAAAAGTCTGGATGCAGAGCTAGCTTTGCAATAGTTCAAGCTGATAGGATTTTTAACCAAAAACGTTCTTCATTCAGGTTCCCAGAACACATCTGCAAAAAGATATAACACAACAGTAGCATTGCAGTTGCTATCTCTGTGAGCAACAAGCAACAGCTGTTTCAGAGAAGTTTGCTGGAAAATTTTTTTTAAAAGTTCCCAATAGGGAGGAGTCCTTGTATGGCTGAAATATAAGGGTTTACATCTCTCCTGCTTATTTTTTAGTTTCTGTCTTATGATTTTTATTTTCATTGTTCCTAAATGTTTCTAAATTCTTAGTTTCATGTGTATTTTATAGCAAAAAAATTTCATAGGATATTTTTTCCTTTTTTTCCTCAGAAATTCTTTCTCTAATTGTTTACTACCTTTTATAATTGTGAGGGTTTTTTTCTATGGAGAGAAAATTATCCCATCGTTTGTCCAGAATTTTCTATTTATTTCCCTTATTTTTCTGGGATGTATTTTCCTTCTCACTGAATTAACATATCCTGGTCCTCCTGGTTCCCCTGCAGATTATAATTTAACTGAAACCATAATCATCTTTGTCACCACCACATGTGGTTCCTCTATTCACAAAGTGAATGAAGTGAAATGAGCATGTTTTCACAGGTAAATCCATGCCCATTTTCTGCAGCACAATCTTTTTTGTTCTGTGTGCATCCTGACTGTTTGCTTTGCTGCACTGTGGCACATAGAACTGATGCATTGTGTTCTCTATTATCCATTCTCCTGAGTTACTGTTAATTTATGATCTAGTCTTCATATGAGTCATTGGACTCATATTCATGCATTCATGGAGAAGAATGAAACAATAAAATTAAACTTTTCTTTATAGTTGTTCTTACAGGGAAATTATAATTTCTAACTTTTGCAGCATATTTTTCAATTTCTGTCTCTAACTAACATGACAGTTATTTAATTAATGAATTATCAGTCCTTGAGAACATTGGTCAGGGAAAGAGGTATTAGTCTTAAAGAGTTATGTAGTCTTTTATTTGGGACTGCTGCGGTAAAGACAAACACTATGCACAAATACCTCTCCCCTGAACTTCATAATTTGGTGAAGATGCTTAAGGCTGTAAATGTTTTAGACTGTCTCCAATGTCAGTGGGCAGAGATGGCCACATCCAGAAGACATTTCAGATCTTTGCTGAGTTGAATTGCTTCCTTCAAGTGACTTTCTGGAAATGGCCCAGGTAACTAGTTCCTAACTTGACTGTGTCGGGCAAGTGCAATCAGGTTTTGTTTACAGTCACCAAGCTAGAGCACCCGTTTTCTGGAAAAAGCTCTGACCAAACCACAACTAAGTCTTAAGTGAGATCACTAAGGCCTGTGCTGTGTTTTCAGCAGCATTAGTGTGAATGACTGATTTTAAGCAGCCTTTAAGTAGTCTCAGAAATTAAACTAAAGCCTGTTTGAAGTCAGTGAAGACATTCCAGTCGACAGCGGCTTTGCATGACACACTTAAAAGTTAATGAATGAACCACTGGAAGAGCATTTGCTAAAAATAATAAAAAGGTTACTTGAGGGAATTTTTTGTTTACTTTAGTATTTGTTGTCCATTCATGTGTTGTATAATTTGATTAAGCATTTATTATTTCTTGCCTAGTAGTATATGCTATTAATTCTTACTCCTCAGTTGTTTCCAAAATATTCATGTTCATTTTATCTATTGTTCAGTTATACTTTGTTGTTGGATGCATATCACACTTCTCATGGAATGGACACCTAAATATTAGTAATTTGAACATAGAAAATCATGAACAAATAACAATGAATAGAAGGCCAGTACAAACATGAGACTCTTAAGATGTGCAAATAGTTTTCTGACTATGAGTGGTAACACCAGTATTTCTGAATCATTAGATCAGAAAGTTGAAGAAGACTGATTATAGGAGGGAAAAGTGTTTGTTAATGTTTTACTCTGTGATCTAGAGAAATATGCATATATATTTCCTTTTATTGTTTCTAGTGTATCGTAGAATCATTATATAGAATGCTTTGTGTTGAAAGAGACCTTAAAGATCTGCTAGTTCCGACTCCCTTGCCACAGGCAGGGACACCTTCCAGTAGCTCAGGTTGCTCAAAGTCCCATCCAACTGACCTTGAACACTCCCAGGGATGGGGCATTCATGGCTTCTCTGGAAAACCTGTGCCAGCGCCTCACCACCCTCACAGTAAAGAATGCTAAACACATGTATGAATGTGTCTGTGAGTGTATAGGAGAGGTTGAAAGTATATTTGTCTAGTTTTCTCTAGGATTCTGGATTATATGAAATAAAACATAGGGTGTTTTCAGTGGAAATGTTTAAACACTTCAATTTGTTGACTTGGCCAGACAGAGAGACCATATTGAAGCTTAGAAATATGTTTAGACCTGAATCAAAATGACCACACTGATGTACAAAAGTATGTAAGTTTGAAAATGGCACAGACAGTTTCCAAAGTTCAAATAATGTTATATATTCCCAGAAATGTTAGCCTGAGCTCATTTGAAAAAAAACAAAGGTTAGATTTTAGATCAAGCAGAAGGAAGGCTGGAAAACAAATCTTCTAAGGTCTTTGAATGAGTACAAATGTAGAAATGCAAGGTGGATAATCACTTATGTGAACATTCTGACTTGAGAATATGAATCTGTCATCATGTAGACAGGGCTGAAGAATGTGGTATTTCAATAGGATGTCAGTATAGCAGCTAAGTTTTTAAACCAGTATTAGCAGGAATGTGAAGGATTGAAATTATTTGAATACTACTAGTCTCTTTTCCCTAAGGAATAAAGTTTTTTTGCATATCACTTATGAAACAGTACAGTGCATCTAACTCCATTTAGACATTAACATTAATTGCTAATGGTTTGTCTTTACAGATTCTAAATGGTGGATTTATTGAGTCATCCTGAACTTGTTCCTCCGGGGGTATGTAAGAAGAAGCTTGCGTATCCTTAGAAGCAAACTGCAAATCAGCAGTTTTAGTGCTGCCTCGCACTGTCTGTTATGGTAGGTTTTTGTTTTGGTTGGTTTTTTAAATTCTTTTTTTTTTAATTACTAACATATATCAAGTTTATGTTAATTATATGAAAACATAACTGAAATACTGAGTAGCATTAAGGAACTTAAAGTAGTTAACCTAGTTCTAAGCTGCAAAATGTTGGAAGACTCAGCACATTAAAGTAGGTGCAAAAATATAATGGGATACTTGCTTTTGCTGGTATTCAGCTTTTTTATGAAAATAAGTTAAGCTTGTTTTTCTAAATATAATGAATCTCATTCAAATATTATCTTCTTTTTCCTCTTTCTCTCTCACCTCTATAGATTTCTATTCTGTTCTTGTGCAATCATCTAAAAAAGTCACCTTTACTCAATTTGAAATGTCACTTGAATTTGTTCATGTTTCCTTAGATGTTTCCGCAAAGCATTTATTCTTCGATCTGCATGATGCCTTTGTAGGTTTTTATTCAGAACAAAACAATGAAGAGCAAACATATTTTCTGCAAGAGAGAAAATGATCAGGTAGTCAGTTATCCTGAAATCAGTGCAAAATGATTTCACGTACCACTCACCAACATTCTCCCAGGAGCGTTACCAGAGCACTGGTGATGGTCAAGGTAATTTCTTGTTTTGAATATCTTTACTGTTATATAAAACCCTGCAACATATTAACTTACAGAAACTTTTAAATGAATGAAATTAATTTGTTTTTGAATCAAATCCCCTCTGCTTATGGAAGGATGTGAGCTTCTTTATTCCATAAGATGTTTTAAATTTATAACCAGGAATTGCAGTGTGTATGGACTCAATAGATCTAATGAAAGGCTACCCAGTTTCACAATTTGACAGAGCTGAAATATCCTCCTGTTGAGTTATGGGTAAGGTGACAGGAGGAAAAAGGGAAATGAATCCACAAAATTATTCTAGGTATTGTAGAAATACATGAATTAACTTGTATTTTTCTATTTCTGAAAATGTATGTGTGCAGTGATTGTTACCGAAAGCATTCTAAAAGAAGATGCATAGCTTCCAACTTAGAAGTCTAGTTGAAAAAAAAAAAAAAACATAGAAAGTTACAATGCAAACATTTTGTTTTGCCTGTTAAGAGATAAGAGATAGAGAATAAAAAATGATCAACACAAACTACCAGTGAATACTTTCAAAAAGAAGTATGTCTAGCTTCTACGTTGCAAAACTGCTTGAATAAGAATGCAAAAGTCATGACAAATCATTTTTTCCTATAATGTAAAACCATAATTTTCTCCTTAATTGGTCCCTTTGAAAAATCTTTGGTTTTGCTCAAAAAGTGATCTTTTTGTTTAGTTTTAATGAGTAGGTGTGTCTCTGAATTCTCCTATGTTGACAACTGTGAAAACCTTTTGTCTACAGAATGGGGGCAGTGACATTGTTTGTACCACCAAGGTGCCATGCTTATACCTTCATCTCAAATAATGACAGGTTTGTTCTGTCTCCTTGACTTATCATTTCTTTAGCTCCCTGTCATGAGAGAGACCTAGTGTATAGCCAATTAGTATCCGATGTGGCAGCAATGTTTTTGAGCCTGCATATGTTTGGCCTTTTGGGAATTGAGTTGAGTGCTCCATACTCCTTACAGAAGACACCTTAGCACCTGTCTGATAGCAACATGAGTTGCTAGTTCTTTCCTGCTTTGACCTGGATGAAATCTAAGCTGAAAACACTATAATCAAAGTACTTGTATTCCACTACAAATCTATCAAGCCTTTCAATATTTTTGGAAATAGATTGTCAGAAAAATTACGGAAAAAGATCAGGTGGCATATTTTTGTTATCTCTGTGTAACAACATGATGTTAAATTTTAAAAGAAAATTAAAACAGTGGGGAAAACTTCTTTTTGACAGGTAATGTTCCTGTCATTAGAAATGAAAAATTTGTTGCAAAGGTATGCAGCACCTCCTTTCTGAGTTAAAAAATATTTTGAAACAAATTATTGCTGTCTGCTTATTTACATAACAAAACCAAGCATGGTTGGGCTAGGAATTCCAGAAAGCAGGTATACTGTAGTGAACTCTACTGAGTCATTCGGTAAGAAAAACCTTTGCAGTTTTAGCTCTCAGCAGATATTTAAATTTAATTTTAAACATTCAATGCATAGTGTTTGCGTCATCCTGGTTACTTTTAGATGGAATGAAAAATGGTGATTCTGCAAAAATCTTATAATTTAATTTGCATTTAAAGTCCTCCAAATGCATTTTAATTAACATTGTGTTCCACATCACTACTGACTGCAAAAGTGGTCTTAGTCTGTACATTCTTTATGAACGCTATTTAAACCTAAAGTAAACAGTAGAGATTTGTACCAGAGCTCAAATAATTAATTTCTTTCCAATGGCATAATAGTCTGTGGGAATACCTGTGTCATGTCCTAGTAGTGACTGCAATTAAGGAACGGAGAGTAAAGCTCTGGTCACGTACTCACATGTAAGAGACCGAGAGGACTAGCCACTAATTTTGCATCTGCCCCACCTCGCATAGCAAGCTAAATGAGTGTGAGAAGGGCCAAGTGTAATGTGACAGGAATTCTCTTCCTCTGCAGAAGAAATGTAATTCTCAGGAGGCACAACTCAATTTCCACAGATACCAGGGTCTCCAAATCTGAGCTGTCCTTAAATAAAACTAAATACATTCTCCAGTCTTCCTAAATGTTGTTAGTGCAAAATTTTATGCTGTGGTCTGGAAATGTCTCCTCTCTAATTGTCTGAGATTTTTGAGCTGGTAAAAAGGAGTATAATCCTACTTTTTCTGCTTGTCATGGAAGAGAAAGAGGGGAGGGGGAAAGGCCCATCTTAACAGGCAAGTGGGAAAGGGGTCTTAGGACTAAATGTTGGTTTAGGTACCAATTTTTTAATGATTGTATGGGTTTTTTCCCAGTAGCAATGTCAGTTTAAACAGAGCCCTATCTCCTTTAAGTCCTTTTTTTTTTTTTTTTNTCTCTTTTTTTTTTTTTTTTTTTTTTTTTTTATCCTTTCCCCACTCTTTTCCCTCAGCTGTAACAAATTTTTTTCGTTAGATTGCACGGAGAACAGAATGCAGTGAGTGACCTAGGTTAGAGATACTCTTGCAGGAGAAATAATAGCAGGTTTCTAAAATCCGGTTCACAGAAGAGTTTACACATTTTACAGTTAATGTCCTGATGGGAATTGGTTTCCAAGAATGAAGATGGAGAGTGAAACCCATGTTAGTGGCCACAGCTACTAAGGAAAAGATTCATGGTATTATGGAATCCCTGTGTTTGTGTTACTGAAGATTTTAGCAAAGATTTTAGCAGGTGTTTTGGGTTTTTCCTGAGCGAAGCCTAAGCATCTCCTCAATCTCCTAAATTTCATGTATTTTCTTTCTTTTCTTCTTACTTGAGCATGGACTATTCATTCAGGAAGGTAAGTTATGTGAAAAGGAAATGAAAAAAAGATTGAAACTTATTTAGTTGTTCAGACACCTATTAAAGCTTAAATTACATGGCCGTGATGCTTAACTTAAGGCTAGATATCTATCTAGAGGACATGGACATGTAAGAAAGGGTTTATAGCTTTGTCTCTGGTGTATCAAAGTGCCACTGAAGTAGATTGACCGCAGACTAAGTGGACATAAAAGTTAGAACTTGTTTTAACGTATGCTGAATGCAGGCAAATCTCTCATAAACAATAGCTGCTGGTAGTAACAGAAAGTACTTCTAAATACAATACCGAAAAGGTTAGAAATAGGAATGAGCTCGTTTGCATTATTTATAACATTTGTGAACAAAGTTCTTTTCATTAACTGTTGGAAGGGTCACCAAAAAGTAACCGTAGTTACAGTCAAGCTAAATTGTCAGGTTTTTTAATCTACTTTCTGGGAAAGGAAAAATATGTAAGAGTGATACATCTATAGAAACTCTCAGCCAGGAGACTATATTAAATGTATCTAAGGTCGACACTGTTAAATGATAAGGGAAGTGTTGATCAGTTCTTTTTTTTCTATACTTTCCTTTTTCTCTGCTTGCTTATAACCTTTTATGGAGTCTGGACGATAGTAAGGAATGGACACAGATGCTGCAGATCCCATAAGGCAGTGTACATATTTTTTTACATTTATTTAATAAATAAAATAAGAGAACATTTCAAGTCACATCACAAATAAAATACTTAATTTGCAGTTTCCAGTGGGAAGCAGCTTGTTTTGATTTATTTAAAAACATATATGAGAATTGTCAATATTCTTAGGAAGAGAGAAAGAGGAGCTGAGGAGGAAAAAGAGCAGAGGTTTCATTATTTCATAGCAAAGCTTTTTGATAAAAAATTCTTTATCATCATGCTCGTCTTGAGCAGTCAGAATGGAAGATTTTAAAGAGCTTGTATTTAGTCCTTTGGGTACTCAACTTTTATGGCTCTGTAGGAATTCACCTCTAGCATTCCTCATATTTCTTAATTGACAGCTTCACATGGATTTATGCTTTTGATACTATTTAGTTTGATATTGCTTACATAGTGTTGTTCTGACTTGGAGTTCTGATGAGACTGATGCTGTACTGGGATACGGGCAATACAGTTGTCCTTATTTGAGTTCTGTAAAAATTGAATTTGAGAGGAGTGGGTTGCGAATGCTACAGTCCTGACTCTATACTCCAGGATTCAATTTTTGTATTATAAATGTCAGAAATTTCATAGATGTCTTCAAATGATTAATGTCTCTTATTACACTGAAAGGCTGGTATATGTTAAGAAGCAGAGAACACTGGTTAGAGCCATCTGGGCAGATTCTTATAGTAAGATGGGTGAGGGCAACTCCTGTATCACGGTTGGTTACCTATTGCCATTACTGTCCACACCAGCATTTTTCAGTGAGCAGAGCACGATAATACACTAGCTACACATTAAGATATTGAACCTCGTTGTAGGAATCCTGTAGATAACTATTTTAATAAGAATAATCCCCTTCCAGGAATATAGACATGTGCCCTTAATGATGGGGGTTATCTGTCCTACATCAGTTCTGAGTGTTAATGCTGACACAAACTATTTCTGTAGTTCATTAAAGTAATTTCTTTTACCTAAAGAAAAGTTTCTGCATTGATCATCTTATTCCATGCTGTCTATGTTATCCTTGTCATAAATAATCTTAAACTCTTTGTGGCAGGTTTAATATGTTTAAAGGCTTCCAAAACCCACTGTGATTATCTAATCTAACCTTTTTCATAACAAAACTGTAGGACCTGGCAGTATTCATTTCTGTTGAAACCTAGATAGCTTCATTTGAACTAGAGCACACCTTTTGAAAAAAACAATGACCCGTATTGAATAAAAGCCTTTCCACAATTCTTAGAAACCTCAACATTAATTATTTTCAGATGTTATCTCCTTTCTAAGTTGAAATTGTCTGGTTTCAGTTTCTAGCCATTGAAGTGTGTTAACCTACATCTGCTAGAGTGAGGTGCTCTGTTCTCTGTGTATCCATGTATAGGTTGTGATCAACGCACCTCTTTGCTTCTCTTTGAGATAAATACACTTAGCACTTGGAGACTTTTGGTCTGTACATATTTTTCATCCTCCAGTCATTCTCTGCTCCTTTGGTAACTCCTTTTCAACTTTTTTCTTGATCTGAGGATATAAGACTAGACATGACAGCAATCAAACTTATGGTAGGTAGGAGTGCTCTTATTTGGTATTCACCTACTTTTACATCTAAAGGGTTGTGCTATTCTATTGGATGGAGCATCATATTAAAAGCTCACATGCAGCCTATTAGTCGCTGTAGCTCTTTAATCTTTCAGAGTCACTATCTAATAGAATAGACTATAGTAGGATGGAGAATTTTTGCTGTTACCATGACTTATTTTACATTTGTCCTTGTTGAAATGAACTCAATGTTGAAATGAAATGTTCATATCTCCAGAATATCACCATATCCAAGTCCTGGCCTTCCAGGAGACTGATAATGAGGTTAAGCAGCAGAGAACAAAGAATATATGCCAAGAAAAGATTTCTAGAAATGCAACAAAAAATAAAGCTGCTTAGCAAAAATTTCCTGCTCTTGGTGACATTCTGAGACAAGAATTCCATGATTATTTCATAGCATTTTTGTTGTCTAAATGAGACCTCCACTAGCAGCCAGTCAATCACCTTACTGACCCCTATACGTCGCAATAATGTTATGGTCTTTTACACAGTTGCTACGTCGACATTTTGCAGACTGTGTGCCTCAGTGTTTGATGCTGTATCCAAAAATATATGATGCACTTTCACTTTAGACTTCATTCCTGCTAACTAGAAGCAAGGTTTATTTTGCATGGAAAGGTGTGCCAAAACAAGTTATCAGAGTATTAAAACACAAAAATTACAAATAGCAGAACTGAGAGGCAGAGGAGGTTTCAGTGTGCTGTTCCAGAAGTTTCAGTTGCAAAATTAGCTTTACTCCAAGTAAAAAATAAGCATTTTTCTCTTGAACATTCCAGTCTCTCTCTGATTTGTCTTGATAGTGATCTACAGTCACCTGTGTACTTGCAAGCAGAGTACAGATTATGTAGCTGGTATCTGCTAGCTCTGCTGCATTCATTCTTCAGACCAAGCGTTCAAAGTAATACCTTCAATTCATAATAGATCAGATCCAAGAAACAACAATATTTTCCACTGGTAAATAGTGATTGATGTCGAAGAAGGATCCTAATTCTGCAATTTTCAGTGAATTTTTTCCTCATTTTATGTTCTTAGTTATTATTGGCTGAGAGAGAAAAATTGCAGTGTGAACTACTACAGGAAGGATGATCCAAAGATAATGTTCAGACTGAGTAAGATAATATTTCCTCATGTGAGAAGCTGGTATTTACTGTACACTGAAGATTTTCCTTGACCTCAGCTCACTGCCAGACAGAGAAGAAAAAGCATTGAAAATATGTTTGAAATTACCAAAATTTTAAATATGAGAATTTCCTCACTTTGCTGCTGACTTCTAAGGGGCACAACTTACATGCACCTCCTAATGGATTCAGTACTGTTCAAGGAATTCCACTCATAGAATAAATGCTAGATTTGTATTCCTATGAATCAGGACAAGGGGTAAGTAGGATGCTCAGAAAGGCCAAAGGAGATAGTAGAAATTATATTAAATCAATGATTTCTGGAGGCAGAACAGGATGTCAGGAAAAAGACTAGGTGCCGTAGATTGAGAGTGAAAATAAAGACAAATGTTTCATGGTGCCAGTTACTGTGGGCATGGCATATACAGTGTACATTATGATGTTAAGTGCTTAATTCTAAGCATGACCAGGATGTCTTTTGGTGGAAACAGACCTGTGATGTTTGCTCATATACTGTAGCTGCACAACAAGCGAGGGAGATCATTGAAGTCCAAATGTAGTTTGACATAGCTGTCAGTATACTGGCTCCAGAGTTCCTGGTGGAACAAACGGCAGTACTGTGAGGTGGTCAGAGCCTGGGGTTTTGACAGTATCAAAAATGGAACTGTCAGCATGACTACACAGATGTAGGTACATCAATGCCATCAAGGCCATGACTTCACAGAACCTGTGAGAATGAGAATTTTTTTCCAATTATGGTACTAAATGGAGGAGTTTCTGTCCTTGAACAAGTCATTATGAGCTGTCCTTGTCATTCCCATGGCTAGTCCTCAGTATGCAATGGAGAGGTGTCTTGCGTGTATGTTTTCTTGCTTTCCAGATAAGCCTGAGAAAATACAATGCTGAGACCTGTTTTGTTGCATACATTCATTAGTTTACTATTGTTTCTTTAAAAACTAATTGTAATTATTTGGTTTGGTTTTCTTTCCCTGCTGTATACTCATTCCATGAGACCAAAAGGCCTCTTTCTGGCAGAAGACAGAGCTGAGTATTTGTTGTCCTTTTAAAAATTCATGGTATGCTTTGCTAGACAGGATAAATGTTTGCTCTCATTATTATATCTGTATTTCATTTTTAAGTATTGGCTTTTTCCAAGTTGCTGCTAGTGAGAATGCTGGCCTAAATTCACTTCAGAAGGAATTTCAGATTTCAATAGGTATAAAACTGTTAGCAACGCTGAGGAATGGAAGGAACATGCTAAAAACAGGGACCTGTTACTAGTATTGTTTTAGGGCTTGGGATAACATCAGGGACAAATCCTTTGGGACTAGTCTGCAGCAGAAAAAGAGTCAAATTTTGCAGCCTAGGGAGGAGTATTAGAGTATTATCTATACTTGGAGAGAGAGCAGTCCCAGATTGATGGCTTGCTGAGGAATGGAGAGAAGTAAAGCTGTAGGCTGGGCTGAATAGAATTTGTTCTCATTGGTTGTCTTGAGTTTCTTTATTCTGCCACATATAATGTTTCCCCCCAGTTTATCTTATGGAAATGATTTAGTGGCATTAACTGCTTACTAAGCTGTAGTTGGATTTTGGTACAGTTTTCTGGGCTTAAGTGTCTTTTCATTACACAACTTTTTTTTTTTTTTTTAATGGGCTGCCCTTTTGATGGTGTCTGTAACTTCTGCCTTTTGTGCAAAACATCTGGCTAACCCTTTGAGAGGCCCTTCCCATGCATCACAATTACCTGTGAGTTGAGGGCTGGAGCTAGCACGCGTCTGAACTCCTTACCAAAGAGGAATGAAGACAAGGGCTCACATTGTACAGCTATCCCGAGGTTTTAAAAATCACTGTGTGGCTGTACCTTTAAACCTTGGCTCTGCCAGGCTTTTTAATATATTTTCAACCTGCTGCTTTTGAAGAGTGCATTTCCCACCGCTGCATTTGCTGAACTTGCACAACAACATGGCTATGATCCTTCGGCAAGGTAACAGTGCACTGAGGCAGATTTTTACGTATGGTGAAGTGAGAGCCATCAAAACTGAGCTGGCTGAATGGAGTGATTAACCAACCGTCTATGAACCCACAGATGACCTCCAGGGCATTGGAGCTCTCAGAGAATAAGCTCTATAAACAGAAAATAGAAATCTGGACAATTGTGAAATGACACTGGAGAGGAAAATAGATTTAATACCTTGGTCGCAGCTACACTATAAAAGAAATGGATTAAAAACTGCCTTAAAGAAAAACTTGGCATGATCCATATGAATCTGTGAGACATCCTGGGCTCAAAGGCTGTGTAACATGTTTGTAAAAGTTTTTTGTGAGGGTGGTAAAGGAATTTTAGAGTAGAAGTTGGGTAAGAGATTAGTTATCGGTGACAAGCCTGTGTTAGGATATAGACAGAAACTATGCAATCCGTCCTGGATCTGAAGTGTCTTTTGTTGGATTAATTCACATTTTAAGGAAAGATATTTTCACATTAAAGAAAAGTTGAACCCCTTGTTTTTCAAATGCTATTAGAAAATAACTAAAAATATTAAGATTATGATAAAAATTATATCCTTCTAAAGTTAGATCAAATTCAGTAAGAGTATATATAATTTTTTTTTTGTTTCAGAGAGATCAGGGAGGCCACATGGATCAATATAATGGGAATAATTAATCCATTTAGCATATCAACCAAAGGATCACTGAACAGAAGCTGCTTTTTATTCAGCAGCTACAATGACTTTGTTTGTCTTGGAATATGATTAGGTGCAGCACTGTAAATTTTGCAGATTCATTCACAGGAGGTACTGGCATTGTGTATATGCACGACACAAGGGAGCAGGGTTGAACCCTTTAATTCCCTCAAAAAGAATTTAAAACTTAACGTGTTTATTCTTAGATGAAACATTTCACTGGACCAATAGACCCCCCTCCCATTTTATTCAGTGTTTTCTTGGCAATAAATGCCTGATAGTGCAAATTACACAAGATATATTGGGGGTGGGGGGCCCTGGAGGGGGTCAGCTAACATCATAAGTTGTTGCGTGAGAATTCAGTAGCACTGGTGTGGACATGTGAACCCCCTTCCCTCCTTTATCTCCTTAGCAATAACCACCAGCAGTGGTTGTGATGGCTGCATCTGGCTTACAGATAAAAACACAAGAGCTAAGCATCTTGAATCTTGCTCAATAGCTGAGGGCCATAAATATTCCTCAACATATAAGGTCTAGCTGAGCATGCTCCATCCCAAAACACAGCTGGTATGCAAATATAAGTAATTTATGTTACTCCCTATAAACAGCATAAAGCCCAGGGCCCACTGTGCTCTCCTGCAAGGCAGCAGGCTCCACATCAGGATCTCCCCTTAAACAGGGATGCCTTTCAAGTTTGCTCCTCAAGGCTGAGAAATTTCTTGCTGCAATAGAGTCTCGGTAAGTGATTGACAGCATGCAGAATTTTGAAATATTGGCCAAGTGATACAAAGGATTGATTGTGCATGTATAATCATTTAGACATAAAGCATTGACCAAGTCTAGAACTATGTCTGAGTCCATCAGACTCCAAGAAGGAGTTTAGAATGCAATGGGGTCCTTTCTGAAATTTATGACTCAATGGGAGGGTCTCCCTGACAGTTTTGTATGAAACTGTTCTCTATGTAGTAAATAATCAAACATACCTTACTAAACCTGTCACGTTTACTATCAAATTTTAAGTCACTGGTTTATATCAATAAACAATATTGCTGCTTCTCTATTACAAGTCAAGTTCGTCACCCTATCCATGGCAACTACTACGAATACAAAAGTACATTCTGAATGTTGCAGACAGATCCTGGGGCTGTTATCAATATTAGAAGTTTGTGGGTAACTAGTGCACAATGAATAGGTTTCAGAATATAATTTTGGAGGGACTTAACAGTACTTTAGCTTGGTTGGCATGACCTGAATAGGGTTGTAAAAGGATTTTAAAGAAAAGAATTACTAAATAAATGTGGAGAAGAACACTTTAGAGTCTATTAAATAGTAGTAAGACATGAACAAGACTTGATAATAAGTGCTATTGAGTTTATATCTGAAAAGTATCTGACACTGAGGACTCATGTCCTTCCCAGTATAGGTCTAATGCTTTATATATTTTATATATAAATCTCCTGGTATTTGGATTAAAGCAAGTCTTGACTCACTCTATGCCTCACATTTGTATTTGTGGACTGATTTATGTCTTCTTGAATGACCTCTTTAATGAGTTGTTTTCCTTTCCTCATGTTTCCTTTCCTCTCCAAATTCTCCCTCCCTGCTTTGAAGAACTATTTAATTCCTGTAGCAGCTCCGAGGTGACAGATCGCATAATCCTCAAAAAATAGAGTTTGTTATTGATACAGGCAATTGATTAATAAATCTTTCTTGTGATTTTCTCATTTGCATTACGAGGTACCTGTCTGTATGATCTGTTGTTCTGAGGACATATTTGTATGGTTCAAATTAATACTCATAAATAAAATTCCCTGCTTATGTTCAAAACTATTGGTCCTTGTAATGTCAAATGGTTGTATATATTCTAAGTCTAGCCTTTAGAACTCTAGTTATTTCACAAAAAGTTGAGAACTTCAACCTTTTATAACTATATGTGTGTCTTTTATGGTGAAAAGAAAAGCCTGAGGATGGCTCAGAGGCATCTCAAGAAAATATTTCACCATTCTTACTGCTTTTTTTTTTTTTTTTAATTAAAACAGTATTCTCCTGATATCTTAAACCAGTCTTTTGTGATTTAGAGAAGGAAGAAAGAATTCTTAAGCTATGAGTCTGAACCTTTGGGGCCAGGTAAAGAGGCCTTTTCAGGCACTCTTCTCCCTCTGTTCTGTGTATCTGTAATAAGCTACTTAACATTCCTCTATGAGTTTAAAGGAGTAAGCTTTGTTCTCTCCTCTATCTATTTTCAAGTAAGTCACATAGAGCTTTCAGGAATAGCATCTTTCTGCCTTGTGTCAAAGTCTCTGTGGCATGAAAGTGAAGTCTTTCTAAAGAAGAGTTATTACTGAAGCATCTTATAAGGATGTCAGAACAAAAGGCAGCTTCTTCATTTCCTATTATTACTTGGGCCTACATTAAAATCTTTTCTGCTTTCTTACTGCCAGGAGTTTAGACTCACGGTCATGCTCATGTCTCTACAGTGTGCGTCTGTCTCACCACACTTACAAAACATATAATTATTTTTTCCTTCTTAATTAAGAAATGCAACCAAAGAAACCCAAAATTTGAATCATGAAATGGACATGGAGCCTCTTTCCTCCGTCGCTGTCTCATAAGCTAAAAAACCGCCAACAAATAAATTAAAAAACACAAACAAAACCAAACACCACAAACAAACCCAAAAAACACCCCCCAAAAACCCCTAAATGATCATGCTCTAGGACAAAATATCTTTTAAGTAGGGCAGGTATATCTGACGTTTCTGGTGTTTTCGTTTGTTTCTGTCACCTGTCTTCCTGGGGCTCCATCGGTCTCTTAAAAAACAAACTGTTCTACTTGTCAGCTTTCATCAGCAAAAGCAAACACATCAGAAACTGAGCTTGAAAAAAATTTTTTGCCTGTGATTTGTTTATTTACACACTAGACTTGAGCTACACCTTATTACTTTCTATACATGATGTTTTTTCCATGCAGTTTGGGATTAAAAAAATACATATATATTTATTTTGGGTTTGAGTGTCACTACATACCCTGCGGTGCTGTAAATATCAAACTAAAGTAAGAGAAACTCAGGTTTCTGCACAAAAGTAATGATTGCTGAACTTCCAAAGTCCTGATTTCTGTGTTTAATATGAACCCCTGCCGCCTTGGGCTCCCAGAGAGATAGAAGTGGTTTTAAAAGCCTCAGTTTACATCCTTCTAAGTATAGAATTGTTTGCTTACTTTGCCATAATTATGTCAGCACTTCCACTGCCAACTCTTTATTTTCACAGATATAACTTTTGACTCTAGAAATTATTCTGGCTGAACCTTTTAATTTAATGTTGATCCATATGCTGCCCTGCTGCAAGCTGAAGTTATTATGCAGGAGCCAAGAAAGGAGGAGAGGAAGTAGCGCTTAATACTATGTGCTTTCAGTTGCTGCTCCTATGATGAAAAGGAAATAGAACCCCAAAATCCATTTGCAAAAAGGCAGCTCCTCCTCTGTAGCAGTACATGTGCCAGGTGGTGGCACACACACTTAACCTTTGGAAAGCAGAGCCTCGATGTGTCTCAGCGCAGGCAATTCTGTCCCCGTAATTACAGGATATAATTTGTGCATCACAGATCATTTTAATCCTTCTTCATGCAAAGGAAGGTGTTTATCATTCACCTGAATTTACTGCAACCTTTCCTAATAATTTTAACCCTAATGAATTGTATGTTATTTCTTCTGGACCTCTCTCTGCACTGTCTGACCCTCAGCTCCTCTCTTCAGCCCTCTCTGCCAGCCTTCCAGATGAGATTACACCTGGGGGAAAGTTCTGAAAGGGGTATCAACAGTTTCTCTCTGTAAGGAGCATGAATCTGGCTCTGCAGCTCTCTTGGTTTTCCCTCTGCCTGAGAAAGTAGATATTAGTCCAGGATGCTGCATATTTCTTTGGCATTTCCTGACTGTGGGAGCAGAAGCACTACGGAGATGGAAATCCCATGTGTGTCTGGTGCGGTGCCATAAATCACCTGCAGTGGTTGTAATCCACTTAATGGGAAAACGTAAGCAAAACTTTTAACGTGTTGTCATTGGGGTGTGAGCTTCTTCCTTTATACACAGTTTTTACTCTGAGTTCTGGCCAAGCCTCAACTACTAAAGAAATACAATATTAGATGACAAATAAAAATGGACTGATTAGTCCATGAAAGGGTGATCAAGATAGGTAATGAATGGGTGTTACAGAGCTTATGTGCCGCTTGTGCTGCTAAATAGACAAGTTTCAGCTGCAAAGAATATTACTTAGGACAGTGAGGTAAGTGATCACAGCTTACAGCTTATCTTCATGCCAAAGGGCGTTTCATGGCAAAGGTGTATTGTGGAAAGGTGAACACAATGGTTTTTGGGATGTCTTTTCCCAAGCTTACAAGAGAGAAGAGGATAAATCAGGGGAGTTTTGTAGAAGGGGAAAAAAAAAAAAAAGCAGCACTAATAGAGACAAATGGTACCTATCCCTGAGATAATTAATAAAATTCTTATTTTGATTCAAAGAAAATACAGAGAAGAAACAAGTACTTTAGATTCAAATTGATCCTTCTATTGATCACATTGATACGCCAGTAAGCCAACAAGTAAGGAAAGCAGACTTAAAAAGCTGTGGATTTTTCTTAATGTTACAGATGAAGAAGACAAAGAGAATTTCTTTAATCTACTGAGCATTTCAATAAAAATGAAATATTTGCTGGTTCATCCAGGCAAAATGCCAAGTGTGTTTCTAAATTTAAATGCTAAAAAATAAATTTTTAACTATCTAAGTAATAGCTTGTTAACAACCAAAAGAGGTTGAATGTAAGTTTTTGACTGGCTGTTTGTTTGGGTTTTTTTAATTCATCTTTATTTAAAAAGAATATTTCAGTAATTACTTCCCTTCTCATGGAAATTAGACAGGTAACTTACTAATATAATAAAAATTTCCAATGAAAATGTTTAATATAATACAAAATAAGGATAACCTATGCATTTATAATATAGGTTATACCATAATATATATATAATTATAAAATAAATACTATGTATTTAAACTGATGAAATTCAATCTAATCATAAATTACTAAAGAAATATCAAAGCATTTATAAAGAATTACCATTAATCAACAGTATGAGCCTGGAAATAAAAATTATTCAGAGTATTTACAAAGTTAATCTTGTTATATTTTTTAAATAAAAAAAAATCTGCACACTTGGCATTTGTTTATAATTCTTAATGGGTACAATGCTTATGTTCATATAGCTGGTAAAAAAAAGTCAGAAATAAAATCCAGGTGATATAGGCTTTTATTAGAATTTTTTAACTATCTTGCTCTCAAGACATGAATATTAAATTACTATAAATATGTGCAAATTCAGCAGCTGCATGCACCTAAATGACAAATTTAGTGACAATATTCACAAAAAGACCAAACGGCAAATAGTTCAGGAAGTCAGTAAATGTGAGTTATTCTACCTTCTTTTTCAATATCTAAACACAGTAAGCTTCACTAAAAATTTTATTCAAGACCCACATATTCACTAGTATAGCATGCAGTAGATAATGATTAGCAGAGGAATTCTGACAAGGGAAGCATTTCTTGTACTCTCTCTGAAAATATAAAATAATTTCATTCCACTACAGTTTTGACAGAAAAGATACAAAACCTTTATAAATATTTTGTATTAAATACTGTAGGAGTCATATTCACAATAAATTGTCAAATATTTATTAAAGAATACGTGGGTTTCTGTTCATGAGGGATACCTTAATCTAACAGTCTGTCAGAGAAATATTGTAACGATACTTGCAGTAAGACTGTACATTTTGGTTAACACTGGTATTGTCTCAAAAAAGGAGGGAAGAGGTATCTGGTCACCATTTACCATGGCAGGCTATTAGTTGTATTAACTGGACTAAAAAAAATACAGGTGAGAAATGTTAATGGTCTGAAATTCTGTGGTTTAGTTATTTTTTTCATTTTAGCACCAATTAAGTCTTGTGAACTTCAATTGTGTGTTGGTGTTCTATTAATTCAAATGGTGAACCAAAACTTTTTCTTTATGTAAGAACTGAGGCACCTAACCAGGTATACCTTTTTATATAACATTATATATTGCTTAAACTACAAATTCTATTTCCCTGAATGTGTAGTGTAAAAAAAAAAAAAAAAAAGGAAGCTG
>VWZG01002656.1:122540-142711 GCA_013396735.1 Grallaria varia
CATCCTATGCTGGAGATGTTTCCTAAGTTTTTTTTTTTGTTTGTTTGTTTCTCTTTTTCATAAGTGTTACTGCAATTCCCTTTATCTGCTTTGTTTAAGGAGAAAACGTCAGTCTTAGTCAAACCTTATTTTTGTTCACTGCTGCATTAGGTTACTAAAGTCCTTTATTTGCTTATCCAAAAAAATTGTAGGTTTTTTTAGTTCCTTCCAAGGAGCTCTTGCCATACCTCTTGGTCTCAACGAACTGACTGGTCGGTCCCAAGCTTCAGTTTGCACTTCTGAGTTTAACAATGCAAATTGTTTCCTATGACATTTCAATTTTATGTGCTGGTACCATTTTTGTTGCACCTATTGGCCACTGAAAGAATACTCAATGTGATTCTGGCTGCGGTGCATTGACAAAGATCAGACAGGCATTAGGGAAAATAACAGAAAACTTTAGTTGCTATCAGCAATTCCTTGGGGATGCCATTAAAATGATTAATGACAAGGCACAACCAGACCTCAGTAAAGGATTTTGGTGGATTCTACAAAAGGTCTGTGGTGTGTTCAGCACAATGTGCACCAAAGCTATCCTCTAAAGGACCTTCTGACCTTCAGCCATGCTCACTGCTCCACAAAGTTTCCACCTACGGGGCAGCTTGCTGGGGTTCCTTGCCATCTCTTCTTGTGCAAAGGTGTGGTGGGGCACAGAAATGGAAAGAAAATGGAGGGGATGGAGCATGAGGAGATTCCTGAGGTTTGTGTTAGAGGCAGTCTGTCTGGAGTCTGCTCACCCTGCTTCTGTAGGGTGGTGGAGGAGTTCGGGGTGGGGGAAGAGGCTGACAAGGAGTTCTGCAGCCACAGGATGTTGCCAGGGTCTTATCATTAGAAATGGGGTGAGGTGGATCTCTAGTCTGGTCTGCTTATGTGTTCACTCTGGCTGTTTATATATTCTCAGATAATCTGGTGTACACTTGTCCTGACGATGGGCTGCAGCTGTTGCAGCATCCTCTACATATTTCTTCTGCCTTGGTAGTGAGTCCACTTGACCATGAGCAGGTAGAAAAGGCATTCTGGAGTCCCCATGATCTAATGAGAGTGCAGGTCAGTCTTTGTACAATTGTATTTGCAGAGAGAATATTTTAACCTAGGAATGTTTTAGGCTCCTGCACCTGGTAAATTAGGATAAGCCCGTAGCTGAGACACGTTTGGGTTGGTGATACTTGTGATCAAAATATGACTGAGCAGTACAGTCACAGAAAGACCATAAAATGTGTTTGATGCTATTACTGTTTATCAGGAAACAATAATTATAATTAATTGCATTATAAAATAAGTATACGATAATATTTATTTTTAAATCAGTATGCTAGAAGGGACATACATATACAATTTTTGCGCATCCATTCAAAGAGCTGATTACATTTTTTTGTTACAATATTATCAATTAAATTATGTAAACAGCACTCAATCATCAAACAGCTAATTCAAGGGTGTACATCAGAAATAAAATATCTTGGTGAATTAATTTAGGTGAAAAATCTTAACCACACAGAAAATCCAGAGGCTGGATCATGAATTAAGAATCTGAGAATGAATAAAAATATTTCCTGTATCAAAAAATATCCAAAACCGGAAATTGCTTTTGCTTGTGTGTTTATCTTAAATGCCTCATTCTTTGTACAGGCTGATGATTGTTAACATTGAATGCTTGAGGGTAAAAGGGGTTCTTTATACACACAGAAGTGATTTCGTCCTTTCTTATTTTGAGATTGAGATAAAAGCATTGAATTAACAAAGGTGAAAGCAAAAAGACTTATAAAATGCTTGAATTTTTACAGCAGTAAATGATATTGATTACCAAGAAAAACTTTTAAGAAATATGTAATTTGAAGGTGATCGTTACTTTCAAAATAAATAAAACAGTTTGTAGCTGAAATCGGGGGAGAATCTAGCTGGGAAATCTTTGTTATTGATGATATGAGTTGAGGATTATAATAAAAATCTGAAGTAAAGGGGAAGTAGGGTTATTTTATATGGATTTCCATTGAATTGTTTTTGCTTTATAAGTGCAATTAAAATGATACCTTTATTACTTAATAAAGTATAAGAAGTTAGACAGGTTTCCAGACAGGTCTTGGAAAAGAAAATCATTCCTATTATGTATTTCATATAATGTCATTGAACCTCTCATGTGGTTTGTAACAGTAAGGTAATGACTCAAATCAGTTTAAAGATTTGTAGGGTAGTATTTATTTTCTGAATTTGTCTTCAGTTTTGAGTTCTTCATGTTTCAGAAATAGTTATAAGGAGATAATGTACTGTTCCATCATTTATTGTGCCTTCATCATAATTCCCTTTGTTTGAAATGCTGTAAAAGTAAAGTACAGCACAGGGCAGGGGAGCTTGTTAAAAACAAATGAAAGAATATGATGTTGTCTCATGGTTTCTAGGGGAAAACATCTCTTTAGGGGTTGAAAGACACATCTCTGAGTATTGTGTTGGAGCAGGACTCTCAGAAGTCATCTTAATTTTATTAGTTTAACAAGAAGTTTCATTTCAGAAGATAACCTTTGTAAAACTTCGCCATCTTTTGCTTTCCTGTGTATCATTCTAGGAATCTACATTCAGCGTTCAGATCTTTGACACTAAAAGGTTCCTGGTGCTTTGATTTCTGTCAGGAATCCTCCAGGGCATGTAAATGTATGCTTCTGGGCACACCTTCAAGCACACATATTTTGTCAGCTTTGGGCTCAAGCCTAAACTCTATTGGGAATCAGTGTAGACATTCCCATTTCCATTTTGTGTTTTCATTCCAATTGTGTAGGCACACTTGGAGCATGTTTACTGTAGTGGGGCATGAAAAAGTGCAATGAAACGAAGTGTCTTTTTAGTTCCTGTCTTTTAATCAAGAAGTGTCCTTCTGCTCCATCCTATACTATAGCAATTAGGATTCTGGTAGAAGATGGGAGACACTTGATTTTACATCAATCATGTGTCCTAAGAAATAACACAAAGAACTCACCAAAAAGTACTATTTCAGTATGGGGAAATACCTTGATTTTTCTTTTGAGTACACATTCTTTGTAAAAATGATTGCACATTCATTGAGCCAAATAGATGAGACAGACATAGGAAACAAAAAAGCAACTGAAGTTATGGAATAGTATTTCTAGTTTTGGCTCAAATTAATACATAATATGAGGTACCATGAGCAACAGGCTAGAACCATTGTGTTGTTATTACTTTATCCCTAGGCTATACAGAGAAGTTAGCCTGACTATTAGGCAGTTGAATATAATAATTTCTGGTTGAACGCTTTGAGGAAGAGATTGGACACAGAGATCCAGAAGGAGAGTTATTGTATTCCTGTCTTTCTCCTCCTACAGTCTGGAACAGGCAGAAGTTCATCTTTGGCAATCTTGGTTACTGTGAGCTTCTCACTGGTTTTTGAGCTTTCTCTTTTTTGTGAAAGATCCCCCATACCCAGGAAGACTTCAAGATCCTAGCAGATCCGCTCTTCAGCTTAATGCTGCTATGAAGCATTCTTTTGAATGACAGTATTTATTGCAGCTTGTTTTTCATCCTTTTTCTTGCTTACCATGTACTGACACATTACACTCCTAATACCTTGCAGGTAACAGAGAAGCAAAGTCAATCATATCATGAGAGCTCGGCACTGTATGTCCTAAGTCAGTGATGAATTTACATGCAGCTTTGTTTGACACTTTCTTACACTGGATATTGAAGAGTACTTAGAGGGTATTAAAGAATATTTAGAGGGTATTAAAGAGAGTATTTAGAGACTACTAAAGAGTGTATTTAGGGAGTATTAAAGACAATATTTAGTACTTAGGGGTTTTGTATTGGAGAGAACTGGAATCAGAGCTTCTCTGTTTATCTGTTTTCCATGGGATTTTTCAGGATGATGTAATAGATTCACACCTGAACTACTGGGAGAACAAGTTCAGAAGTACTTGCCTCATGTTTAGGTGAGTACTTTGGGAACCATACACAAGGTTTGAAAGGCTACTAATTCTCAATTTTCTTCAAATACGGGTCTAACTCATTACCCACTTCTCTGTTATTAAAAATGGCCTGCCAGATTCTCAGCTAGTGAAAACTAGTAATACAGATTTAATACAGATGAAAAGTTGGCAACTGGATGAATAAGTGGATGATAAAAGGCAGGTTTACAGTGACTGCAGTCAGATTATGCTTTTTACTAGAAGATAATTTGTAATAAAGATGCAAGATTTTAAGGCAGATGTTCAGTGTTTTTCAAGGAAACATTTGTCAAAATTGACCTTTCCTTGGAAATATCTACAATTACCAGCTGATTCACAAAAGAATAACATCAGGAAAGAAAAAATTGTGCCTGCCAATTAGTATGGTTTTGCTGTAGCAAAGACTTCAGACATGTGAGAGTCCTTTTGACTGTTGCATTGTGGTTGGAAATACACATAGGACTAAAGAGGACCCCAAGCAACATTCCTGGTTCACTGCTATAGTGACATAAATGAAAGATTTCTTTCCTGCATGCTCAAAGTAAGACACTCAAGTCCTGAAAAAAAAATAAAAATCCATTGTTTCTTTTACCCAGAAAGGGAATCTTTATGGGGAAATTCCTAGAAAGGGCATCCAAGTCCTTTCGGCCATGAAATAATGCTCCATGGCACATTTGCACATCCCCACGTGTTAGGCTACTGCAAGTGATCAAGGGAATGACATCACTGGTGCTGGAGTAACGCACACTCTTCAATTCCACAGTTCTTCAACTCCACAATTTGAAAGCTCTCTTTCTTAATCCCTTGCTTGCACAGGAGAGGAAGGCTATAGCTCTCCATTTCCTACAAGAACATTTTTATGAATAATTTCTAACCAGTTTCGTGTGTGTGTATGAAGTAAACTAGGTTTTGCGCTATAGCATAGGATCTGGATCTTGAAAGTCTGTGATATGTGATTTTGACTGTATGATTTTGGTTCACAGACATCTTTGTCAAAAATCATTGGTTAAAAGGAGATGAACTTGAAATTGTAGCAATAATATTTCAACACAAATTGAGAGCAAATTTATTAATTTGTATAAAAAACTGAAACAGAGTTTACATTAAATAAAATTCTCTCCAAATGCCAGGTTAACTAAATTCAATTATCCAAAAGGTTGTGGAAATAATTTAAAAAGGAGTAAGAATGCAAATTATAAAGCTAAGTGAGTACTGGCAAAACAGACAAAAAAAATAGAGAAGGATAATCACTAATCAAAATAAACCTCTATAAAGCTTTAACAGGAAAAATAGAGCTGAAATAAAAACACCTAAGGACCAAAAGTCTATGTGCACATTTAAATCTTTATGATTTATACCATCATTCTGCACTGATTCCTTATCATGAATCTGATTAAAAATTTTTATATGAAGTAAGTATTGCACTCAACATGAGATAATTCTGGAGATAAATAAATCACTTGGATTTCAGTGATTACCTAGAGACAAATTTTTATGACCTGATTTCTTACAGTGCAAATGAGCAAGGGAAAGGACCAATCAGTGCACATGTGTATATACATAAATATATATGTGTAAATAGCAAATTGATTCAAAATCTGAAGAGTGTGACTGACTATTACTGGTAAAGAAAGGAGACAGACAGAATGGGAATTGAAAGGTGAAATTCTTTAAGAAAAAATCATATATCTGAACATCTATACAACTACAGTGAAAAAGAGGACTGGTTTTGTTAAATGTCTATGCTTTTTTCAGGGACTAATAATGACAGAAATTAGAAATAATGAAAACCCTGGAGGGTTTTAAGGTAAAATTAAGTAAGGTAATGACTCTTATAAATCAAAAGACTCATAAGGAAAAAAAACCCAAACCCTAAAGATACCAGAATAAAATCAATAGCTGGTATTTCTGAGATTAAGATGAATCAGGTTTTATTGTATATTAGATACAAAATTAATCTTTGACTTGATATGAGCAAAGTAATAAGTGGAGACGGTAAAATTGTTATCAGTGATGTAGAAAATGCAGAAATGCTGAATAAATACTCTTTTCTTTACTTGGAAGAATGGGGATAATATAAAGTACTTTCTGGTCCATTAGTAACTGGAAAGAATAAAATGAACTACAGGCCAACCATTTACAATCTCCAGATCGCAATAACACATGCTCAAGAGTCCTAAAATACTGTGCCAAGTACACAGTACCTCTGTGGCCTACTGGTGTCCTGGGTTCCTGTAGCTGAATTTTTTTTTGGTAGCGGGGGGGGCTGCAGAGGTGGTTTCTGTTAGAAGCTGCTAGAAGCTTCCCCTGTCCCATAGGAGCCAATGACACTTTGCCCCAGGTGGGACATCCGGCTCCTGGCCAGGACCGAACCAATTAGAGATCACAGGAACGCCTCTGTGATAGCATATTTAAGAATTGGAGGTTGTTGNGAAGAGTGACCCCGAGGGGTGGGGGAACTCACATGACAACCGGCAGCAACTGCAACTGCCTGCAACCCCCCATGGGCAGAAGGAGGGGTGGGGGGAAAGTGTGTGTGTGTGGTGTTTGTTTTAAGACTGTTTTTTTTTTTTTTCCCCTCACTATTTAGTTTAGCATTTATCCTGTTAGTAATAAATTTAGGTATTATCTCACTTTGAGTCTGTTTTTTGCCCATGAGGGTGGTGGGTGGATGACCCCTCTCCCTTCTGCCTAGTTGCAGAAAGGGATTTAATGAGTTCATGGAATCTGGCCAGGGTCAACCCACTACAACTGGTGAAAATTAATAACATAAACTGAATATTGGCTATAGTGTAAGATGCAAAAGATTGACAATGCTGTGCTACGGTTCAAAGGAGGCAAGTGACAATCTCGGCTGCTTAGTCTAACAGGCAACATATGCAAAAAAGTGATACAAGATTTGATTTTTAAAAGAATGAATTGAAGAAAGTTTATACAGATAGCAAGAAGGGCTGTGGTTTTA
Source organism: Grallaria varia (assembly GCA_013396735.1). Lineage (NCBI taxonomy): Eukaryota > Metazoa > Chordata > Aves > Passeriformes > Formicariidae > Grallaria > Grallaria varia. Next base: position 129,492 of record VWZG01002656.1, read on the forward strand.
TTGAAATCGGGGCCTATCAAACATATCTGATTCTAAATTTTACAAATTTGTGTGGCTTATTGATAAAATTAACTGTAAAAACTCTGAGGTTTCTGGTGAACAAGAAAAACAGCAAGTGAAGACAAAGAAACGTAGCAAAAAAACCCAAGTCTGAAAGATAAGTAACAACACAGATAAAATTAGAAGAAGTATTTTTAGTGGTGATAACGGTTGGACAAGATCAATTAATTCTTCATTTTGGTATGCAGCATAACCAGATGTTATGTCTTTTCTGAAAAGGTACCTCACCCAAGCAAGGCTCAGACAGAATGGTGATTTAACTAGATGCACTGAGTGGCCTCCAACTCCAAAAAGTCAGAGCACCTGTTTATTCTAGTTGCCAGTTGTTGAATGTGTCAATAGGTTACTTTTTTTTCCCATTTTCTAACATTACTCTTGCGGCAAAAATGATCCTTAGCTTCAAAATATTGAACCTCAACCCCAAACTGTGGTGAAATAATTAAACAGAAAGATTGGAAAAGCTATTTGGAAGAGAATACAAAATAGTAAAGGAATAAAAATCAGGGAAAATGCACTAAAAATTTGGTACAAGATCACAATTTTCTGAACTGCCAAAAAAAAGACATGTGCTGGACAAATAAGATCATAGAGTGTGATAGGCCTGAAGCCTATTTTATTGCTAAGAACATCCTTGCAAAAAGCTAATGTGCTGTGTAATGGCCATAACTGTATTAAGAGCTAGCAGGAGAGCTAAAAATATCTCTTATCATTGAATTGCTCTGTATCATAGGAGATGTCACCTTGAAGGTAGTAAGAAAACACCTATTTACTTTCTAGAAGATCAGGAAATAAGTCTTTGCTGCAGCTAGACAAAGTGGGCATTTCTCAATTAAGCACAATGTAGTTAAAGTATAAGGACTTTGAATAGTTTTGCTGCCAAGAATTCCTAACGGCCTTGTTCACTTTTATATTTAATGGTTTGCCAAAATGACTATCTATTCTTAAGAGGTTGGTGTGTGTAACTGATGATGATTATAGTACAGGGTCAAGTTTAAGAGTGGCAGTGGAAAAGCAATACAATATTATATACAGCAACCCCTTTTTTCCCTACAATATATACCAACAGCCCTCAGAATGGGTTTTCTCCCTTCAAATGTATGTATTCATGTCTCTTAGAGAATCACTGCTGGGTGCCAGTTCTGCACCACTAGGATTCAAATGGGGATAAATGATAGAGAATGGCCATTGCTTCCTAAATATGGGGCTGGAAATGATTAGAAAGACAAACCAGAAGAATCCCCGTGGGATTTTATTCATCATTGGAGCACAGAACTGACTAAGTACTAAGAAAAGTAAAATAAAAGCATCACTCATATAATTGCCAATTCACTTTGATCTCAGTTAGTTAATTTCTTTTTTTACAGTCTCTGTATTTTGTGTTTGTCTATTTTCTGGTACTTTGGAATAACACGACTGACTCCTATAGCAGCAATGGTAACGAGCCTGACAATGGCACTGAAGATAAATACATTTGCAGTGTATATAAGTTTGGCTAGCTGTGCTTGAATTAAGTTTTAATAAAAAGTAAATTTAGAAATAGTTTCCCTTTGGATATTATCACCAGTTGGAATAAGATAATTAAATTAAATGATCATGGACTCCCCTAAGGAAACTGCAGTTTCCTTTCAATCAGTCTCTTAGAGACCGTGACTTTATAAGAAAGCAATGATTACAGCTTCTAAAAATGGATTTATTTCTAGACACCATTTTAAATAAAATATTTGAAGTAAAATTTAAAATAACAGCAAGGAAATATATGAGAAGAACTTGAATTTGAGAAAATATATTTCTGCTGTGGTTGTATCCACTTTGGCAACTGGAGGCTTTACTTAGAGAAATTTTTATGTAAGAAGCAATTTGCTCAAAGTGATGTTTTCTTGCTCAGATACATAGGGGCTTTACTCATTTCCTGAAGGCTTATCTTACTTAGTCCAATAGTCTAATAAATTAATGACCTTGCCATAAACTTCCTCACTGAAAACTGACATTCGTATTTGTATGATTAAATAAAACATGTAACGAGGGAAAACTCAGAAAAGAACTGATTATAATTCAAAGAAACATCTCATAGATTTTAGCATCTTTACTGACAATAAGAACCCATGTGTAATGATGATGTCAACTACAATCTCAGTTAATTTGATCTTCTTTTATATTAGGCTGGATGATTCAGAACTATTGTAACAAAATGAAATAATAGTGCTACATATTTCAGAGTGGTAGATCAGAAATGCAACTGCACTTGGTTATGTTATCAAACCATCACGTTGACTGTTATAATCACCAGGGAATTCCTCAGTAGTATATAAGTGTCTGAAGTAGATTGTAGGCAATAATACTGAAGTAGTATGACACCCTTGGACACCAATGTAAACATCTGCTACTTTCAGTTAACTTGACTTTTTAAGAAACTATATTTTGTACTAAAACATGTTTCTAAAAGGAACACTGATAGGCTTCCAAGCAGGGTATATTAAAAATACTGGATAAAGTCTTTGAAGCATGTTCCATTCAGCTGTTTGTTTTTAAATTAGCATGTGCTGTGCAAACAGCTGGTGAGTGGCTGCATGGCACAAAGAGAGGGAATTAGGTAAGTGGGGGTTACTCAACCTGAGAAACTGATCAATCTCCACAAGATAATCAGATAATAAGATAATTTGTTTTAGCCTTGTGCATCACTGTGGATCACGATCAACACATTTTGAAAGGTTCGGTCAACTTTCCAAGAAGTTTGTTCATCCTCTTGGGATTTTACTGCTCAGGTGTAAGACCCCTAGGAGCTTGTTGAAGGGGTTTTATGTTAAAGATATACAAGGCTTCAAAAATCCACCTGCCAAATTCATTAAAAAGGCCTTCAGTTCTTTTTATACCTTGAGAGAGGGTACAGGCAAAGATACTACACACATTCCTCAGGAGGTCAAATAACACACTTTTACTGGCAAACTTTAGAAAATAAGGGAACTTGACAAAACTTTAAAGGGCAACATTCAACTGAAATAAAACATTCTCTAAAGCAATGATTTAGCACATGCTAACCCATACAACTTAGCAAAATCCAACCCATCCAAGTCACCCAATTATCAAGAAAGGACATTAAGAGAAGAAAAAGTAAAGAAAGAGAGAGAAAAAGAGAGAATTATAGTTATGCTCTTAAGTCCTGTGCTATTCCAGCCTCTCTGTGTTCACATGGTAGGGTAGCGACAACGTGGAGGCTTCATGATGTCTGCTCTGTGCCCCTGTGGCCACCACCCTGAGGCAGGACTTCTGGACCACTGGTCCCTCTGGGGCTGGACTGGGGCTCTGAGGCAGTGTGTGGGGCAGTGCTCCTGGTGTGCCAGTGACTGACAGCTACTTCAGGGCTCGCCAAGGAGCCTTGAAGGAGCTGGAATATGGATCAGTACACTATTCCACCTTCTTGAAATTTGACCTGTCCCTTCTACCCCCTCCAACACAGAACTGAGTTGGTTTGAACCAATAATTAATATAATAATCCAGTGTCTCACAACAGGGTACTGTAGCGTGCCAGTATAATTTTGTTATTCCTAGAAATAAGACTCAGTCTTTGTGCTGACTTTGCAAACCTTCACAGATGGGTTTGTCAGACTCCGCCAAAGCTTGGGGCTGAGTTGGTTTAACTGGAACTGCAATTTTGCTAATGGCCCGATGTCTGTGCCTGGTTTGTTTTATTTTGATTTTTTTTTTTTAAATTGTATCAGTAGTAGTCATGACTACTTATGTTTTGGAGAATGAATTATTTAGGAATCTAACCTTGGGTGTAGGCTAACGGGAATGGGATAGCAGCAGAGGTCATGAAAGTGGGGTGTGTTGTAGGGTGCAATGCACAGGAATGAGATGATAAGAGAGAAAGCCTAGACACAAGCTAATCACAGAATATTCTGAGTTGGAAGAGCCCCCCAAAGATAATCAAGTCCAGCTTTTAAGTGAGTAGCCCATATGGGGATCAATCCCACAACCTTGGCATTAATAGCACTGAGCTCTTACCAGCTGAGATAATCTCGGGGTTTATAATGCCAGGGATCTGTAAACATCTCACTAGGAGACAGTTTAAGAAATGTGGACCTGAGAGCTGAGAAAAATTAATTTTAGAGAAACAAAGATAAAGACCCACAAGTATCTAAAGTTGTGGAGTCCCCCTCACTGGAGATATCAAGAACCATCTGGACACAATCCTGTGCAATGCCCTTGTGGTGGTTTCAGTTTGGATGCAGTTCATTTCCTTCACAGTGGCTAGTATGGGACTGTGTTTTGGATTTGTGCTGAACGCAGCACTGATAATGTGATATCTTTCTTATTGCTGAGCAGGGCTTACACAGAGCCAAGGCCTTTTTTGCTTTCCATACTGCCATGCTGGCAGAGACTGAGAATGCATGCATGGGAGTCTGGGAGGAGACACAGCCAGGACAGGTGACCCAAACTGAACAAAGAGATATTCCACACCATATGACATCATGTTCAGTATGTAGAGCTGGGGGGAAGAAGGAGGAAAGGGAGTTTTGGAGTGGTGGCATTTAACTTCCCAAGTAACCATTACACATGATGGGGCTCTGATCTCCTGGAGATGGCTGAGCACCTGCCTGCTCATGGGAAGCAGTGAATCAATTCTTTCTTTGTGGCTTTTGCTCCCCTATTAAACTGTCTTTATCTCAAGGCATGAGTTTTCCAGCTTTTACCTTTCCTGGCTGAGTGGTACTTGACTGCTGGCTGGGGTTAAACCACTATGGTTCTCTAGGATGACCCTGCTTGAGCAGGGAGGTTGAACCAGATGACCCACTGTGGTCCCTTCAAACCCGACCCATTCTGTGACTCCGTGAATAATATACAGCAACTATGGAATGAGTCAGAGAAGACTACTTTGACAGTTACTATGGTTAGAGTAACTGTAGTTCCAGAGTGCATGTGTTATTGTGTAACAGTGATTTTTTTCTGTGTTTTGATCTGAACTAATTATTCCTTTATTAGTTAAGATTTCTATAATTTTGCCATTACATTTAAGGTGCGGTGTTTTTTTGCTCATTACAAGATTCTGAGAATAACTGTGTATGTGCTTGGCACAATGTAAAGACTTTTGAGTAGCAATAGGAATTTGATATGCATTTACATAAAAGTCTAACACTTTTAGGTATGCCAGTGGTGCTAGAGTTACCTTCTTGCATGGATATATATAGAGTGCTCTAGTGGGTAGGATAGCTAAATCTATTATCTTTTACTCCAAATGAAAGCATAAGAGTATTTTAAAAATGAGATTATTTTTCTTTTTAAATGTCCTTGCACTCATACACTCTTACTAATGTCTAGTGTCAAGAAACATGGGAGTTTAAATGAGTGGCAAATGGCAGCATAGGACGGCTGGGACTAAGAGTTCTACTCCTGTCTGGAGGTTTTCTTTTGAAAGGAATCTGGTAATAAACAAGATTCTCAGGAAGGAATAGCACAGCCTTTTGCCTCCAAAGGCACTTATTTTTAACAAATTTACTATATTTTGTTATATATAGCTTAATGACCCCCTTCTCATGCTTGCCTGAAATCCTTCAGTGGACTAAAACATTACTTCAGGGTAACATAAAGACACACATACATATAGGTGGAAGGAATATTTTCACACAAGCCTTTTTTCTCTTAGAAACTCATTTTCCTAAGGAGTAAAATTAGTCTGAATTTGCAATAAGATATACTAGTATAAAAGATTTAATAAGTTTTCACTATTCAATTTACCAGTGAAAAGTATTTTTGTGCAACTGAATATGACATACATTTAGGGAAGAATGTAACTGAAAGATCAGTCACATCCCAAGTGTTAGGAGCAATTTATATTTTCAAGCAGTGACATTCAGTCTCTCATTTGCAGTAGGACATGAAAGTCAGTAAATAATGTAGGACTCTCGTGATTAGTTGTGCAGGTATAAACGGTGTATGAGTGCATGCACATTCCTGCATCAGAAAAGTAACACAGAGAAAGCTGCATGATTTCCGATGCTGAACTGTAATTTGGCAACTCTTTTCTAAATTTCTCCTTTTACTGATGCCTGATTTAAACCTTCTGTATCTTTACTAAGATTTTCTCTCAAGATTTTACAACTTGGCCATTACCCTTCTCACTTTATTTTTATTGGTATATATCATTCTGTCAATGTCTAGTATCTAGTGCACAGATTCTTTACTTGCAAGTGACAAGTCTTTTATCTGTATTTCTTCCCTCAAGAGAGGAATAACTTGACTCTTTCATTGCTATTTCTGTCACCATAATACTTTCCTTTTTTCAACAAATTTGCTCAAAGTCAGAAGCCTCCTACAGTTCAAGCATACTCTGATACATATCCAGAGCTTAAATATTCCTGTGCATATTGGAGCAGCATGTAATTTATAAATATTGGTTTTGTTTCACAATTAAAATTTTCATTCATAAGAAAAGCTTTTAGGTCTTGTGGATGTGTAGATAACCCTCATGGGTGGGCTGAACCGAAGAGTGACTGTGCCTAGACCTGAAAAGAGGTTGCAAAAGAGACATGTATGTGTATGTAGGTGTATCTCCAGTGTCCTTACTTTATGCGGATTGAGGAACAGGATAAAATGTGACCATAAGGAATCTACTTAATTCTGGTGACCTGAATCTCTTAAATCCTTATAGATTTATAAATTTCTGAATGGAGACTGAAATCCGTCTGCTTTATTCAGGCTGTTCTAAGTGTGAGGTGATAAAAACTGTCTCTTTATCTTGAAGAGCAAGTTGAATCCTGTATGTAGGAAGATATGCAAACAAATGCTGCTACGCTCAGTAGAAGAGGAACAGACAGCCACAGCTGCTTGCACAAAGCATGCCACATAGGGAAAAAGGATGAGGTGCCATCCTGGGAGGTGTTAAAGGCTAGAAACTCCCAATGAAGCCTTCCATTCACTTAATCAAATATAGACCTCTATTTCACCCTCCTCCCAAGGCAATGTAAAGGCTAAGCTCTTCTGAAGAGTTAGTTAGAAGAGGAAGGATATTTTTAAAGAGCCTTCATAATTTTCTTTCTCCTGAAGCACAGGGGATGCACAGGGGATATCTTTTATCTGTTGAAGCTGTGGGAGGAAAGCATGACTTTTTTGAAAATTATGTATCTAGGTTCCTGATTATTGCACAGGCTTGTAAAAATTCCTGTGATAAGTCCAGCTGTCTCTCACTGACAGTTCTGCTACAAGTTCTTTATAACTGGACTATAAGCAGTTAACTCTTGAAGAAATCATTTCAGCTCTAGTTAATTTTTAAAAGCTGACTATATGCAAAGGTGTATTTATTGCATAAATTGGTCTGTCCACCAGTGGCTTGTCATTTATGCCTCGCTGTATCCTGTAGTATATATCTGTATAAACTAAACAAAATTGTGTAATATTGCAAAGGCACTTTCAATCTTTCAAAGTATTGCCCATAATGACCTTATATCTTTTTGTTGGTCTGTGTTCTGATTTGTGACTGCTTTTAGTTGAGTTTATATGATAATATTTTGTTTCCAGTCTTGTAATTACCATATACTTTGTATAATAAACTGAGGTAATTTATCAGTCCATAAACTAAAACTATTGAAAACTAATCAATTTGTTCTGCTTCTCAATATTTTCTGAACAGTATTGACATTGATTTTGCACTGCATCTAAATCACACAAAAGCCCATGGTTAAATTTACAATGTATACAAAAGCAATGAGTGATTTTCACATTTCTTCAATCTCTGTTAAAAAGTTCACTCAGACTAGAAAGTGGTTTTGTATCATGGTCCTTAACTTTCTCATTCCAAAGAAATCCTACTTTCTGGAAGTAACATTTGGTTTCAGTGCCCTGAATCCAGTTTCCCCTGGCGTTCAAGCTGATGTCCTCCAGTCTCTGGTTGTACTAAATTATATGCACAATCTGTAAAGTTTAGAACCTTCTGCACACATTGTAGCAGAATAAACAGGCCCTGGATTACATGAGGGGCCCATGACCCAGGTGCACCCAATGGCTGTTTCTAGAAAATTGCAATCCAAAGTCAGGTGCTCTGCCCATGAGCTTACCCATTGCATTTACACTGCAGAGAGAAACAGTAAGGGAAAAATGGAATTATTATTTCTGCTTATAGTGACAGAACTTAAGCACAGAAAATTTCACTCTGTTTCAATAAAGTTAGGCAGACATTTAAGTAAACACTTGATCTAATTCCTATTCAGAAAACTTACATAAGTGTATTCTCAACATAGAAATGAATGAAGTAATTCACAAGCTCTAATGCCTTTCAGAATTCTGTTGTTTTCAGTTGCAAATCCTTCTTATTAAAACAAAAAAGAAAAAAGAAGTATTAGTTATTTTTATCTATGCTTGCAACTGCACAGCTGAGCTTGGTCCCAAATGGTTTGTTTATGAGCCACACTTGAGACATGAACCGAATTAACCTTCTATGATTGCTAATCTAACCTTTACCATAAAAAACTCTCTAATGATGAATTTACACATGTGAAAACATGTAACTGAGTGAAATTCATGTGTGAAAATTATTTTCTTTTTTTTATGTATTGAAAAGTAATATTTCAAGAAGAGAGGGTCCTATAGAGACTGAAATCACAGTCTAAAGTATATCTGTAATTTAAGCTCCTCTGAGGCACAGGAACTTTTTTTTTTTTAATTTACTATGGAGGCTGCATATTTACTATTTTACTTTTGTTTATGAATCCAGCTATGAACTTCAGTTTATGAAACCATTTGGACTGCTACCGACCAGCTTGCACATTATTGTTTTCACAAGCGTAGCTCTTTCAGGTTTTCAGGTGTCCTCATGTCTCTAGTATCTCTCATGTGGGCATTAAGATTTTTTCATGTCCTCTTCATTCCATTCCTCCACACTGGTGTGGCATTATGTGCCCTCCAGTCCTCCTGTACTCCTTGCCCCTACTGTGCTATTGAATTTGGTCAACAGTTTTTCCATTTTTCTGCCTGCCTTCTGCAGAACTTGGAAACATAATTCCTCTGAGCCTGTAGCTCTCACTGCTTTGTATAGTTCTAATTCTCTAATTATCAGTTCAGTGCACAATGGGAAAGGATTTCAACATTTTCCTTCCTTCATTTGGTTTCTGTCCCCTTCTCAAATTTTTTTTTCTTTTTTCTTATTTTTTCGGTCACATTAACCTGCTCATTCTCCAACTCCAGAATATTCCATTACTTCCCTTTTCCTGTTTGGTTTCCGTAAATGTGTAAGTAGAAGAACTTTTTAGAGTATAACTTTATTTATCCTGTTATCTTTATATTATTAGTTGCTTCACTACAACCATCCTTGTTAATTTTCTATAGTCTTTAATGTTTTCCTATACACTAATCATTATTTTTTCCCCTGTAATTTTAAGTGCTCAGTAAAGAATATATTTCTTTCTGAACACCTTTGGTGTTATTTATGCCCTTAGTCATCCTTATGCATGACGTATTTTTATTAAGTAGCATTATTATGCTAAGTGTGTCTTGTAGCTATCAGGTTGGCTTAAGGAAGTTTTATTTTTATTCTATTTTTATTTTGATTACAAGCACAATCTTTCACAGATTCTCTTTTACCTTTTCATCTTCAAAAATGTTCTCTGTGTTAGTTACTTCGTACCAAAAGAACCAGTGCCTTGTTATTTATGTGGAGAGTTGGATGTGAATGCTGTTTGGTATTATATGTGTGTATCTACTTGTTCTTCCAATCTCATTACTGCACTTAAAGTACTCCAGGTTTCACCTAGAAAACAAAACCCACTCTTTTCTTATTAGTAGTTTGTCCTTTTTATGATTTTCTTTTATTTGCTCAGTCAGTTTATAGTCTACTTGCCCTTTCTTTGTTGAGAAATTATAATAGGTTTCTGTAATTACAATAGTTTGCAGTTTGAAACACTACAATCCCAGTCCATAAAGAATTAAGCTGATGTAGGTTTCACCCTATCCTAATAACCAATAGTGTTAAGTAGATCTAATCAAGATGCATACAGTTAGAAAAATTTGTCTTCTTCCATTAGACACATATGCTAAGTGATATAAATGCTGTGGTAGCCCTAGACAGAGTTGTTTCACAATTCACTGAAACTTGTCAACTGTATTGCAATACATCCTGAGGCCAAGGAGATAGGTACTGACCTACTCCCCATTATTCTTTGGAAAATGCTATTCTAATGACTTTAAACCTCTGCAATCTGCTCTAGGTGAACCTGCCTTAGCTAGGAGGTTGGATCTCTAGGTGAACTCTAGAGGTCTCTTCCAACCCCAAACATTTTGTGATCCTGTGAAAGGGTTATTTTGAGTTTGGTACAGAGTCACATGTAATGAGCAAAAGAAAAGCTATCTAAAAAAGCAACATTCCTGTGTTTGAAAGACTATGGTATTTCAAAGAGTACTAAAGATATATGTAGATATTCAGTATCATTCTTTGATATTACACAGCTGAAGATCATTATATGAGTCTCTCATGTGTGCAGAGTTATTAATTCCAATATATGTTAAGTATTGCTGCTGAAAAGCTACCTTCTTCATATTTCTCCCTTTCTCAAGGAGATATATTCCATTGAGTCTTTGTGTTAACTTGGTTGCAGAAAATGTTCTGCTATGAGATTTACTGATTTCTAGATTGTAACGTTTTCTGCAATATTGTTTCAAAGTAACTGCTGCTGAAAATTCAAAACATTGAATTTTAACAGAATTTTCAGGGGTTTTTGCAGGTGAAATTTCACAAAAGGTAAAATGAATACAAGAAAAATATTTAATAAAAGCCCACATAATTTTCTGTTTTGTGAAAAACAAATTAAGAAAAATGCTGGTGTAAGAATTCACCAGGCCCATTTTTCTCAAAATGCAGGAGATACAGAGATGTTTTCCTGCTTTATGTCAGAATGTACCTTAGCCAATGGTTTGTTGTTTATTTTCTCTCTGTTCATCATTCCTTCTTAGACTAAAGATAGTGGTAATAATCACTTGCTGCTTTCCAAAAAAGCTCTGTCACAGTAGAGACAAAGATTCAATGTTTTGAGCTTGAAACTGTCCTGTTTCCATTTCACTCCTTTGAAAGTATAAATACATAAATAGCTGTGGCTTTCTTTGATGTGGATCACTATTCACACATAGTTTATTTATGTCTGTCCCTAACATATTACTAGCAGCAATGTTTTCCTTCCCCCACTGTTTCTGTTCCTTTTTTAAAAACAATAACAATCTTAATATGCCGACAATCCTGGTTTTGACACCCTGTGAAAAATAAAATTTCTCTTAAAGGCAACAATTTCGTACCATGGTTTGACATCTCACTCATTTAAAGCTAGTTGAAGATTTTAATTCCTTTTCTATGCAGCCTCTGACTTCTCAGTGTAACCCACTATAATAAACCCATACCCATTATTTAATGTATTTTTATTCTTGCTTTCTTTTGGACATATTTTCTAGTCTATAAACATTAGGGTGATTAGTTCTATTTCTTTTTAGACTTTTATGTGTGCCTAGTTGCAGTGAGCTAACAGCAACTTTTAAGAGATTGACTGCTGCTTACAAGGTGTGCTTTTATGTGTTAGTTGAGTTTGTAATGATAGGACTCACCTTGTTGCTAAAATGTTTTCTGATGTAGCAGACCATGCATAGTGCAGATGGTAGAATGCGGGAAACAGATAGCAAACTCAAGAGACACTAGAGAATGTCCATAAAGTGCAATTCATTGCTGTGAAGAAATCCCAGAGCTCTGAATAAGATGGTTTTAGATCTGGAAACATAATGTCATGTGTAAGGTAATTGAGGACCCAGGCTTGGCAGTATTCAATATCCTGTGGATATATTAGAACTCTTGGCATTATTTCAGTCATCTCTAGCACAGCACTGCTATGAAACATCTGTTCTTAATATCCTGTCCCTTTCTAATCTGTGGGATTAATGCTGTATGCTTGAAGTACTACTGTGCAGGCTATGTTCCATATAATTGGGAGGGTAATCTGGATGTGTGCAAGTGGGTGTGCATTTTAAAAGAGTTTAAAGACACTTATGGGAAGCACCCTTTCCTCCATGACAAACTGTCAGCTATAGATGACAGGCCCCTGTCTCACTGCAGCCTCTTTCAGCTGCTAGACAAGCCAAAAACAAACTTTCACCTGCAGGAGGCCTTCTTTGGGTTGGTGGGACTTTGCACAGCATTCAAGTCTGTTGTCCGTAATTACCATTACTAAATTCCTGGCGTCGGAGAGCAGCTGGCAACACTGTTATATAACATGGGGCAATACAGTAATTGCAAACACATTACCCAAGTAATTCTCTACTTCTTTCCACAAACTGAGCAATCAATCGCAGTTTCTCTGAGTGTAAATGATTATTAGTTACGCATTTGCCAGATGATTTGTGCAAATACATTTTAGCTGGTGGCTTTGCAGAAAACACATTGCCCCATCGTCTAGTACTGTGTGTAATCAATTAACCAAGCCAATAATGTTGACTTATATTCTAATATTTTCAAAACAATGGGATATTCATTAGTATGAGCATGTAATGACATTTTGATTATAATTGATAATATTTTACATGGGCAAGGGTTAGCTACCAGAAATAAAGTGAAGTAAGAGTTCTTTTCACTGTACTGTTATTGATTTCCTGTATCTGTATTTTCTGAAGTCAGTGGAGTGTCTTCATTGTATACTAGAGGAGGGTCTATCCCATAAACTCTTCAGTTTCTTCCTTTGAGATCAGCCGTCTGCTTCAGACAGAAGACGTCAGAAACAATTACTAGGCTGCAGCAAAGTGTTTTCTTAAGTACTGCAGTTTTGTGTTTTTTTTTGGTTTTTTTGGGTTTTTTTTACAGCTAATCATAAAAAGAAATGTGCAGGAGGTAAATCAAACAAAGAGGGATTCAGAGGTAATAAGTATTTCAAATTGTGGGATAGTATTGTGAAGATGACATTCAGGTTGTTTGTGTTTGTGGATGCCTAATATTGTAAACCATTACAATTTAGACACACACAAATTGAACAAGGCATAAAAGCATAACAGTATTTTTCTTTCATGGTTGTACTGACATGAGAAAAGTACTTCAGATTCACTATCACAGTCTATAGTATCATCCACCATTACTCTTATAAAACATGTTCTGTGCAGACCCATGGAATGTAATTTACTTTATGCTCTGCTTTTTTTTTTTTTTTTTT
>VWZG01002656.1:144491-164167 GCA_013396735.1 Grallaria varia
TTTTTTTTGAAGTTCGTTATCGAATTTTTATTAAAAGCAAAGAGAAGGCGAAAGATTGACATTCTGTCACCTTGTCAATAATATTTAGAAATACAGCAAAAAGAACATATAGAAGGAACAAACTTTCATAACAGAAACATGCAATGATGCATAGATGGAACATGCATTAAAGCCAATTTTGGAAAATGGATTCAAACATCTTCTCTCCCTTTAGGAGTGCCTCCGTTTTATCCCAAGAAAGGAAACATGTTTTTGTTTCCCAGTTAGAGATGTGTTAACAGAAAAATACTTTGAACTTGAGCTTTATAGGACAAGACTTGAAAAACTGTAAATTTATCCTAATACATGCAGGGCAATTTCATCCATAAATCATGATTAGAATTCTCACAGGATTTAAGCTTGCTTATGTTTACGATGTATCTTGATTCCTCTATGATGAGATTATTTTATGAATTTTCACACCCTTGATTGACACTCCACCTGTATAAAATTTCAAAGCTGGAAACTTGATTTTTATTATTTTCTTTTATCCTAGCTTTAATAACCAGAGCTCGATCAATTATTACTTTTTTTTTTTTTAATATGTACATGATTTACTTGAATCATGCATATTGTCCACTATTAACAGTAGTGCAGGAATATAAGGTCAGACTTTTGAGAGATTTTGCCTGATTCTCAGTGAGTGTAGTCTGCTCATCCTTAGGTTAGTCTTCATCACAATCATGTAAAATCAACATTATAGCCGTAGCTTAATTCAGCTATCAGAGGTATCTGTTGCACAAATCAGCACACAATTTGTCACAAATCTTTTTACCCCAAGACCAGAACAGATACGGGTCATGCGTCAGGTGAATTGGTAAGCCTCTGTGGAATTCCACTCAGCACATGTCTGCAGTACAAGTAGTTTCCTCTCATGAACAGGAACATCAATTAATTAGATGTGCTATCAGAAAATCAGCCCCCAAACTGTTAATCTGGATGTCTTAATATCCCCACGCAATCATGTCAGAAGCCATGGCAACAACACCACTAAACATATGGGAGGCTTATCAATGGTGTTCAGTGAAATTTAGGAGCTTTTAACAAGCCAACTAAAAATAATTGCTTGTAGTCTAAACACTTACTTAAAATGCTATGTTTGATGTCTACCAGGATAAAGGGGCAGACTGCATATGCTGTTGCTAGCCAGAATATATGTCCAGATGTGGAATAGAGTTGATCAACAAGTAAGTACAAAAAATTTTATTCTTTGATTTCAGAGGTGGAGTGTCTTTTTTTGTGTGTGGTTGGAGGTTGTTTGTTTGTTTGTTTTAATTTTTTTTTTTTTTTAAGAGAGTGCTAATAACTTTTGTCTGCTTGTGTTTTGAAGCATTTCTGTCTCATGGACCAAAATGGCTTAGTAACAAACTGCACATTTTTAACACTCAACTGTTCAAAATTGGAACTGTTATGCTTACGTGACTAATAATGTTTAGAAAATACAATGTGAATGTTTGAATGACAATTCAGTCAGTATTTTTCAAGGGAGGATTTTAAGGATATAAAATGAAAGAAATCAGACATATCAAATTAGTCTGATTGACAAATTTTAGGTTCAATCAACTACAGTCAGGGATACAAGTGAACAAATGTCTTTTATGTCTAAAGTAAGATTAAGTTGCCATGTACATATTAGACTCAGCATTGAAATGTTCAAAAATATTTCCAAGAAAATTAGCATAATCGATTTCAAAAGAACACGTTTAGTAAACATGTATGTACAATTACATAAATAAATACAAGCTACTTGAAATGAGTCATTGTGAAGGGAAAATTTACTTATTACAGGTTTTGAAGGTGTCAACAAATGTCTGTAAAATGGTCTCATTGATAAAGCATACTGGATTTCTCCTATGCTTCTATAAACATCCTTCACCAAAGACTTTAAGGAATTTAGGCGGTGATTTCAGGAGTTACCCCACATAGGTTAATCATTACTGAAACTGACTAGTCAAATTGTTTTAAAATTGGCTAAGTGACAGGAATATACCTTTCTGGCAAGGAGGGAGGTCACTGTGCACTTTTGTAAGGGGTCAGTATTGGAACCTGTGCTGTTCAAAACAGTCATAATGACTGGGAAAGGAAGCTGAGCAGGTAGGTGGGAATATTTGCTGATGATACAAGTTATTCCCAGCAGTGATGGTGATACAATACCATAATTACAGGAGAACATAATGAAGCTGAGCGACTGGCTAAGAAAATGGCATATAAATCCCATTTCAGATAAATAGCAAGCAATGCACATGGGAAAAAACATCTTAATTTCGTACAAGAAACAGTTAACTCTGAGGTGGCTGTTACCACTCAGGACTGAGATCTTGTGGTAATACTGGATTGTCCATTGACAATATCAGTTCTATGCTCAGTAGGAGTCCAAAAAGCATACCAAATACTATTAATTACTGAAAAAGAAATAGAAAAATCAATGAAAGATCCTTATTATCCTCTTGGCAATACTGTGAATATTGCAGTTTTTAATGGCCTCCACTTCTCAGATTATTTTGCAATTTGAAAGTCAGAAAAGTAAGGGCAGGAGATCAATGATGAAAAATATACGGTGTCTTCTCTTTTAAGAACAACTGAGTAGGGTAGGATTTTTCATTTAGGGAAAAAAAATCACAAGAATAAAGGGCCTCTGAAAAACATTAAATATTTGCAAAAGTAGGTGCTTTTCCCTTCGTGGACAGGAAACCTGTAGAACCTTTTGCTGCAAGATATTTTGGATGCTGGCAGTTTCAACGGAGGAGTGAAGAAGGAAAAAAAGATTGCTGATGGTTGCCGAACAGGCAAAGTACAACAAGGTCAGAAAATCATTCAAGCTAAACATTTAGACTCTGGGAAGTGATGTTGGATGGAAGACAGCTGTGCTTGCCTTTTCTACTCTTCCTTTAGCAGCAGCCTAAGCCCATAGAAGGAGATCAGGATACTAACCAGACCCTTGGTCAAAATCAGTTCAGCCACTCTTATGCTGAATGTTCTGTGCTGAACTCATTAGGTACCTCAGTTTTTGGTAGTAAGTTCCCTGCATTGTTTCTCAGAAGATGCAAAAGAGTGTTTTAGTAGTGAAAAGATATGTTCATCCCTTTGACCTGCAACTCTAACAGGTTTTCTGAAAACGTTTGATTCAGACTTAAGCTCTCTGCAAAATTCAGTAGTGCTCAAGCTTTTTTTCAACACAAGTAATTCCATTCCCTTTTACAAATTCAATGATTACAGCATTAAGTCAGAAGTGAGAGAGAGCAGGTCCATATTTCTCCTTTTACTAAAAGGATGCACATCTAACAGCTCTGGCAACTTTGTAAACAGTAAATCTGGTGTGAGATATTTTGCATCAACTTGGGCACTTGAAATTTATCTTGCTACCTTTACCTGCAGTATCTTGTGCATTCACCACATGTAAGACATAGAGGAGCAATTTGAATCTACACTGGCCTTATGAGGTTTCTATGTTTCTGGAAGTTTGACCATGACTGCTGAAGAAAAGGACACTTGCAGCATACGGAAAGAAGCCAAAAGGAGAGTCATGGAAAAGCAGAAGCTCTTGATGGACCATCCTCAGAATCTGAAGTTAAAACTTGGATAGGATGCCTGGACACTCTAGTCTGGCTATAAGATATTTTATTTAAGTAATTACAAAAAACTCTTTATTTGCTATTCTGGGTCTAAAGTCCCTGGATATTTGCACCAGATTTTAAGAAATCTTCACCATCTCTACTTTGGTGTTGCTCTTTGTGCTCAATTCCCCTCCCCTCCNCCTCATAGTAAACAACTAACTGTAGTGGCTGAATGAACTGGATGACTAATTCCAGGCTATCTGGATACTGAAGATCTCTGTATCAAGATATTATCAGTCAATGGCCTTAAAATATACATGAAGGTTTCAACTTTCAACCCCTGAGCTGCAGATAGATTTCCTTTGAGAGCAATAGTAGATATCCTTGCTCATCATCTTGGCACTGGGATCCAAATTTTCACCTCTATGCAAAAATCCTGCTTGCTCTTTATTATTGCATTGATTATAATCAAATGATAATTAGCTCAGTTGGAAAATACCATGAGAAGACAAAACTCCTGACCAAAAAAAATAAGGAAACAAACTGAAAAGTATACAAAAAAGCAGTATTAGGACAACATTATGAAGTCAAACAAACGATCATCTTGTGCGTGTGTACCTGTGTGTCCAGAGAGAATCCCCAGCAAAGTGTGTGGAAAACATGCAGTGAAGAAACAGTGAAAATAATAACTGAGATTAAAACAAACGTGATTGTTTCCTGTAAGAAGATACTCCATTATCTAACATGAGTGTGAGATTCTCAAAGTGGCTAATCTTGAATATCTTTGGACTTTTCTTACATACCCTCCAAACCATTTTAGCTGCATCAGCTGATCTATTCATAGTGAAAACTCATAGCTTCCACATGAAGTCACAAACTTCTCATAAATAACTTCAAGTAAGTGATAGGAATCTGTAAGAATAGAATCTCAAAAGACAATTTTGACTACTGACAAAGTTGTGAATTTTTGGTAGAGCTATAAACTTGATGCCACATTTTGAGGAAGAAACAAGTCAGCTAAACATGACAATACTATACACTGCATATTCTATTCACTTTAGTGTATTCTGCTGAAGACATACACAGGAAATTAAATATTTGTCAATTATTCAATTGGACACTAAGACAAAGCAATCTTCAGAGAAATCTAAGGAAGGGAAGAAGAGTAATGTATGCATGTCTACTTTTGAAGAAAACATCTTAGTAAATAATTTTTCATGCTGCATAGGGTGCCAGCAGTTCAATACGATGTGTATAAATACTTGCATTATTGGAATGTTTCATACTAGTGTCTTTAAAAGTGCTTATAATATTGTCAGTGCATGGTTTTGTGCATAAATACTTACTTATATGGAATCACACACTACAACTGTCAAAATAACTTATAACACTATCTTAAGTAAAACATATAATAGATACTTATGGAAATTAGAAAATCTTTATGCTTAGATTTATGCTCTACTTCAAAGTGATAGTTCAGTTCTGGAACCATCTATCTCTAGAGTTCAAGATGTGCTGAAATATCCTATGAACTGATCTCAAATCTGTTGCTCTCTTATTATTTCTAACCACCTTCATAATTATTTTATGAAATTTGTTGAGTCCTTATGAAGGTATTCTATATCATTAATACAGTAAACACATGCAAAAGAGTAATATTTTGGAAACTTAATTATAAATGCTAGTATGATAATACTGAGAAAGTATTGGTTTGTTTGGTGCCATAAATTTCACAAGAATAATTCTGGAATTTTCAGCTCTCAGCCTGGACTAATTACAATTTGGAATGTTTCTTGACCTTTGTAACACCTCAATTTTTAATCTGTTTTCTTAGATGCAAGCATAAATATAATATATCTATCCCATAATTTTACTAAATATATCTTAATAATTTTTTATAATATCTACAAACTGATTATGAGTCTTTACCACCCTGGAAATGTGCAAAAAGATTTCAAAATATTTCTAAAACAGAATGATGGTCAACTAAATTATGGGAAGTAGACTAACAACTGAGTTTGATTTTAGAGAAGCCTCTGAGAAGTGGTTTTGTCTTCTCTCTTTGGTTTTTAAAATCATTGTATCTCAAGACAAAATGAATAGTAGAAGTTAAGGATGCTGATATGTGGGACAAAATGTTGTAGATCTCTTTTCAGTGGTGCATTTGGCAGAATGTTCCCATGTAAATGGGAAAACTTACTCCATCACTCTGCTCCTCAGATCCCTATCCTGATTCTCCTTTATCAGTCTCTTGGCAATCAGTTCCATGCTCTTTAACTACTATTTTTTGTTGAGATTTCTATATGAAGACAGCATTTTGTTCGGAATTTGGATTCAGGTGTGTGTCAGACTTGATTTCAATCTACATGTTCTTGTAACCATTGTAAAAGCTTGAACCAACTGGCTGGCATGCATTTCTTAGTTGCTGCACTACAGGTGACTTTTGCAGAGCAGCAGAGTGACTATTTCTCTCTCCTTTCATTCACATAGTTTTGCCTTTTTGTTTGTGTCTTCAGCTTTGCTGTGTGCTCTGGTGATAATGATGACACCATTTAGTGTGATCATGAGAATAGCCACTGAATTCTTTTGTGTCAGAATCTTGCAGACAGTGAGAGAACTTTGACTTAGCAATGGTTGAGAGAGACTGGGACATTTCGAAAACTTTTATGCCAATCAAGCTTCATCAGACAGATTATGAAGAATTACACACATGAAACAAATTTTGAGACACACTCCACTATTGTCATAAGCAATATGTCTGCTGCCTTATTTCATTGACCACATTCCTTCTAATACTGTAAAGTACAACACACAATAAACAGTGATTTATTTCTACATGGCAATATGCTAACTACTGATATATCAATTTAATTTCTTCCTTGCAGTTATGGAGAGCTTTGTCATGACTCCTGAGTTAAGAACTTTGATTTTACATTTAAATCAAGTATTGAACATATTTGCTGTCTTTGAGCAAGACTGCATATTCTTCACAGAATTACATCATTTACTTTTTTGGGCAAAGAACTGATATCATTAACAAACTTATATTAATTACAGACTGGGTCCTTTAGGAAATTTAGCATCTGTGCCCATCCTTTCTGTGTCACTACAGATAACAGCAAAGAATAGTCTTTCTCTGTGTCTGTAGAATTAAAATTGATTGAAATCTCATCTAAATTCTGCCTACATGGTAATGAAATTTACTTATTAATTATTATTGTGTTTGCAGTAATTGCACAGACAACAGAGATTTTCAACAACGGCTCAGCAAATTGTTGAACACGGCCATCGTGCCAGCAGAAGGAAGGTGAACAGTCACCTGACTGCTGTGCAGAAAGCAGACTGGCCCCCAGGTGAGGTGTTCCCCGGGACAGATTAACCACGTACACTCTGTGCAGGTTCCGTGTGGCTCTGATGCCCTGCACCATTCACTGATTTCAGCAGTGCAGTGAGGGATGTGGAAAGGGAGCCCAGCAAGTACAGGGCTTGGGTTGTTTATGCTTTCAGCTCTAAATGGGGAAACAGAGCCCGACAAGTCAAGACTCAGGTCGGCTTTTCTGCTCTCCGGTTCAGCAGCACAGCTCATGTGTCAGAGCAACCTACTTGCTTTCCACTGGCCAGCTGCATCTGTGAATATGCACATAAAGGAAACAGTAATAACAAAAAATACTTATTTTTAATAATTTGCATTTTCACTTGGCTAAGGATAGTGTATACTAGCATGCCTTCTCAATTTCTTTTTAATTCTGCAGGGAGAGAGAGAAAAAAAAAAAAAAGAGTCCCAAAACAGGAAATGTATCAGTAATTTAAAGAAGTAAAACTTTACAGGAATTCTGCAATTACTTCCATAGTAAGGATTCAAGGCTTCCAGATTAAAGTTCATTTACTCTTACAAGAATTCTAATAATTTTAAAATGAGAAGTGTGAGATTAAAGTCACCACACAGTCTTAATTTGGTCCAACAGTAATACCTAGTGAGAAAAAATTTATCCTTATAATAAAAAATATGCCATTAAAAACCAGCTAAATCTAACCTCGAGTTTCAAACTTTAAAATGTATTTTTCATAACCATATGGTTATTACCTCGTGTCACTATAAAGCTGAGATAAGGTTATTGCATGTAGCATCGTAATATATATTTTATCTGGGAGTTATATACATAATTCATATTTATTAAAATAGTTTATTAATATGTCCAAGGTGAGTCAGTTGACCCTGAAACCTACCATTTTAGGCTTTCTAACTGAAGTTAATAGGACTGTTCATCTAGTGCTCTTAATGCAAGCAATGTTACAGAGATCAGAGTTAGCACATCCAGCATGCACTGGGATTTTCTCTCCCCCTCTCCATCTTGCAGTCTTTCTTTCTCTGGCTGTGCAGACCTAGTTGGGATAGTAAGGACAGTGAGCCTTGCCAGGGCAAGACACAACCTACTGTTGAGAAATATAATCTGCTTCTGTAATTTAATTTATTTTACTTGTAAATATCTTTGGAAAATTGCAGGATTTTTCATCAAGGTTCAGAGTTTGATATGGATAAGCCACATTTTATAATAAATTAAAAAGACAAGATTGCATATTCTTGGGTGTAGTTCTGTAGATCTGTGACCTGATCCCTTGTTTATTGGCAAAAGAAAGCCTACAGAGAAAAAATAACACCAAGAAGTCACAAAGTAGATACTCATTTAATGAATATTGTCATCCTAGAGTAATAATTATTCAGAAGATATTCTTGCACTTAGGTGGGCCATGGGGCTGGAAAAAGGAAGATAGAAAACAGAGCTTTAGTCAGTGCTCTTCCTATATGAACGAGTGTAGCTTACTCAGTGTGAGAGCAAATTCTGTGGCAGATGCAGCTGTGGCAAACATGTCATCGTCCACCATAGGCCAACTCACAGAAAAGGTTCTCCTTTCTATTAAAACTTTTTTTTTCTTACTTGCTCTTTTGTTTCTGAACTTTGGAGGGCATCCTAGAGTTCAGAGTTGATATTAATCTAATCTTGGTATTATTATGAGGATAGAATATTTGACTGCTCTCATTCATAATTAATGACAAAGGTGTATAAGAGGGCACTATGTCTAATTAATGATTCCTGTATTTCAAAAGTAAAGAAACTACCTTTGAAAGGAAATGAGGCATCAGAACTTCTGAAACCTACTTTTGATAAGCCAATAAGAACAGATAGGAAATTATCAAACACTAGATGCACAGCTAAGTGGGGAATGATGTGGGTAGGCTTTGGCTTCTGGGATCCACTGAATGACCAGATTTGATACTGGCAAAACCCCTCGCCCTGTGGTTAGCTTTGTGAGTCTGCTCAGCTACTCTTTCCTCTTTTGCCACATGAATCCAGTCTTGCACTCTCTGGCCTCGCAGTAACAAATAGTATTGGAAGTGTGGAGGACTTAACTAACATGATAAACAAGAAGGATGTGGACTTGTTGGAATCCAGAGGAGGGCTATGAAGATGAAGACTAGAGCACCTCTCCTATGCAAAAAGGCTGAGGGAGCTGAGGCTGTTCACGCTGGAGAAGAGAAGGCTCCAGAGAGACCTAATAGCAGCACTCCAGTACCTAAAAGGGTCCAAAAAGAGAGCTGGAGAGGGACTTAAGACAAGGGCAGGCAGTGACAGGACAAGTGAGAATGGCTTTAAACTGAAAGAAAGTAGGTATAGAGTAGATGTTCTTTATTGTGAGCATTGTGAAACATTGGAACAGGTTGCCCAAAGAAGCTGTGGATGTCCCATCCCTGAAAGTGTTCAAGGCCAGGTTAGATGGGGTTTTGAGCAAACTGGTCTAGCAGCAGGTGTCCCTGTCCAGGGCAGTGGGTTGGAACTAGATGATCTTTAAGGTCCCTTCAAACCTATAATCCATTCTATCTTTCTATGATTCCGTGAAAAGAACCACAAAGTCTCCTACCTTATTTTCCCAGCTGGCAATGGATGTACCTCCTCATAGAAGAAAAAAATCCAGAAAAGATAATGGAGAAGGTGATTAGGATTAGTTACCAATAACCATATGAAGTAAAAAGAAGCCATATTTTGTCTACCCTAGTTTAGCTGTCTCAGCTACTTTATGATGCAGTGAGGCCAGTAAAGCCCTAGCAGAGTTGTAGATATACCAAGTCTTGACACTTTAGCATATATTGCTTATTGAAATAAGAGATACCAGCAGAAGCACTTATTTGTGAATATAGTAAAAATCAGTAAGAGAATTTTAGTCGCAGAGTTATGGCAGTAAAATTAAATCAACTAAACACTTAAATGCCAAGAAATTTAGGTGCAGAGAATCCACCAGGAAAAATATGTAGGCAGGAAGTTAGGGTTTGGTGAAGATGCAAGAGAATCAGGACAATAGTATAGATTGTTGCAAATGGTCTTCATTGATGATTTGTGTTTTTTGGGGGGGTTTTGGTTTCTTTTTTTTTCACAGTAGCTCTTTTTTTCTATTCAGAATGGCATGTAGCAGTGGAACTGATAGAAAAACTAAACATGCAAAACTAAACATGCAAAAAATTTTCAGCTATATGTGAAGAGGTAAAGCGAATTTCATTTTAGGAGCTAAAATACCTGGGGAAGTAGTTTTTGAGCAGAAAAGGAACTTTTGCTTTTGTGCTCTAAATATAACAAAGGTTGGGAGCAAGAGGTTGAGAGGTTATAGGTATAGCAGTCTTTTCTGTATGTCTGTTCTGTGTAAGTCTACCTTCTTGAGTTGACATTGTTCGGTCCATTCATAATTCTTACCTGAAAAACAGGCTACTCTTTAATGCTAAGAGGTTAATGGCATTCTCATCAAAATTAATATTTTCACTCAAAAAATCTTAAAACAAAACCAAATGTAAGTCTCTTGAGAGTGACCCTTAGTCATACAGTAAGGTGCTCTGTGAGGACCTCCTTCTTCCACGAGTTAACTTCTATGAGTTAACTCACTTTTAATGTGAAGTAATTTTGGCTGGGGCTCACTCAACATGAACCCCATGAATTTGCATGAAGATCTGGAGCAAAACTACCATGTTCACATACCAGAAGCAGGGAAAGAAGGCCAAGGGGTTATTGCTGTCAGAAAGGCACACAGATGGCCCTGGAAAAAATTGAATGACAAACAGAAAAGGTGGTAAAAGACATCTGAGACAGTATGTGAAGATTTTACTCAACCTATAGACTTTGACTGTTCCAGGTCTAAAGAGTAATGACAAAGATGTAACAGGTCAGTGTTACATCATTGCGCAAGGCGGATATTAGATGATGTAACTGGGTTGTTCTTGACCTTACTGCCCCACAGCTTCCTTTTAAGTCCTTCTGTCCATGTGAGATACAGCTACTGCTCACTGCTTTCAGTAATAAGAATAGGGGAGGCAATCAGGACTTGCAGTTTGAAAACTCATTTGTTTTCCTCTCAAAAGGCACTTTTATCTGTCACAATCCAGAAAACCAGTATACAGCATTTGTTACAGTGGTTTTGTCTTTCATATATCACCAGGAACAGCAAATAAGATAGGATGAGATCATCAAACCACTTGCTGCCTTGGAAAAATGAATCTCTGTAGAAGAAACCTACAAAAAATGTTCTTTATAGAGCCAGTCCATACAAAAAAATGTTGCATGAAATGAACAAGGAGAGTTGCCTGCAGGTAAGATAGCTCTGGATAATTGAGATCTGACACATATTGCATATCTCTAAAAATAATTTAATCACAGTCTGATCAAAATTTCACAAATCAGATAGTGCTTTACATTTGCTTGAGGCTTATGACAGTTAATTATAATTTTGATTGTACCTTCATGCTTTAGGCTTCTTTATATGTCAGCAGGATTGCTCCTCTTATTAGAAAGAAGTATACTGTGCTTTACTTTTATGTTGCTTTGATGAATTGCCACTAGAGGACAGGAACCTGGTGCCTACTCATTTGGGTGTCTATGTTGAGTAATGACTTTGAATGACAAACATGGTGCAAATAATTTTTTTTTAATTTTAACTGCATCACATCATTTATAGACTGATTATGTGTGGTTAGTCAAAATATACACAAATAAGACAGCTGTGCTCTACTTTTGTTTTACCAAACCTAGCAAGTATTTTATTTGCAATAAAGAAACTGAAGAGCCATCAAAGTTGTATACAACCATCTGCTTCAGGAATTAGTTTCATACCAGGGATTTAAGGCTTGGTGATGTTCTTCTGTGCAGGAAACTGAGTTTTTTCTTTTTTTTTTTTTTTTTTCCGAAGTATGCAGTTGAGTATTAAATGTATTGTAAACAATACATAGCTTGCTTCCATCTCCTCATTTCCACTGGTGAGCACTGCTCTTCTGTATGATGCAGGTCTTACTTGAGAAATAAATTGTACCACTAGTGCTTAGAAAAGTGCTGACTTCCTGATTAAATAATAAGCTCACTGCTGAATATGATACATAACATGTGATAATAATAGCATAAAACATAATACTGTTGAAGGCTGGTAGATGAGAGATCAGGCCAATGAAGCCAACTGTGGTATCTGCTATACTGAAATGTTACTGCTGTGATACCAGCTCCAACTTGTTAGACCGGCAGGAAAACCCATTAAAGTCCCATATATTAAAGTATTTAAGATAGTCCTGTGAAAGTAAAATGGGACTTACCACAGGGCTGTTGATTTTATTGTGAACAACATGATATTAGGTGAATGTTCTCTACAGAGACTTAGAGTCTTAAAGTGGCAATTAGGTTACTAAGTCCAAATTAAGCATCACTGTCATTCAAAAAATCCCCTTTCAGCTGCTGCATTTCCTTTGTCCTGAAGTCCCTCAGCATTGAATTTTCTGCCAGGACATGTATAGAGCTGCCTAAATCTTTAATTACCAGGCTTTTGCTATATCCTTAGTCTGCAGGGGATGTAAAAATATGGCACTTTCTCATTGTAGCTATCTTAGACCGCCTGAGCCAGGAGGTGTGATCAGAGTGTACCATGTGTGTACTTGTGATTTCATGTCTTAGAAGGCAATGACTAAGAAATAGAAAAAGACCTGGGAAATCTTTTGAGGGAAAAGGAAGAATTAGATGAGGACAGACAGGCTTCTTTCCAAAGACCACAATCAGATGAGTTGTCTGGACCAGGGGAGAGCCAGATCCAAACCCCTGCTTTGAAGAAAAGGCTTCAGCTTCCTTATGCCACTTTCTAGTACACCCTAGAAATAGACAAATGGATATCCTGTCAAAAAACTCTTTCAAATTTTTTATTGCTGTTGTGATGCCTAAAATGGAAAAGAACTTTCAAGACAGTATTAATATAGATAAAAGAGAAAGCAGATTTTTAATTAAAGTGCTTTAAGGTACACTAAATACATATGTGCATGATACAGTATAAGGCTCCTACAAATTTATAACACTAATTAATTATCATATCTAATGGATACATCTAATCCAAGAAATGGCACGAATGGGATCCCTCTGTCTGCCTCACGAGGTATTCACTTCACTTCTATGACAAGGTAACCCAGCCAGCTGATCAAGCCAGTCGATGTAATCTTTTTGGATTACAGTAAAGCTTTCAATATAGTCTCTCACAAGATCCTTCTGGGCAAAATGTCCAGCACAGCTGAATAAACACATCATGTGGTTGGTGAGCAATTGTGGAAGAATACTGGGCCACAAGCAATTGGCTCATGGGTCGAGCACAGAGGATAATAGTGAATGGGGTGACATCAGACTGGTGACCAGTTACCAGTGAGGTTCCACAGGGCTCCATCTTAGACCTCTCTGCTCTTCAACACCTTCATAAATGACTTGGAAACAGGACTAGAAGGGATACTAAGCAAGTTTGCAGACAATACAGGAGTTGACTCCCTCAAGGGCAAGGAGACACTGCAGATAGACCTTGACAAATTAGAGGGTCGGGCAATCATCAACCATATGAAGTTCAGCAAGGGAAAGTGCTGGATTCTGCATGTGGGGGGACAACCCCAGATGTACTGACAGACTGGGGAATGAGATGCTGCAAAGCAGTGCCATGGAAAGGGACCTGGAGGTCCTGGTTGATGGC
This sequence comes from Grallaria varia, assembly GCA_013396735.1. Classification (NCBI taxonomy): domain Eukaryota; kingdom Metazoa; phylum Chordata; class Aves; order Passeriformes; family Formicariidae; genus Grallaria; species Grallaria varia. Next base: position 158,105 of record VWZG01002656.1, read on the forward strand.
AAATTTATTATGAGTGGAAGTGCCCTGATAGCCAGGAGGGCCAAACATCGGTTGGTTGAGGCGGGTGATTGTCCTGCTTTGCTCTGCACTCAGGCAGCCTCACCTGGATATTGTGTGCAGTTTGGGGCACCACAATATAAGAAAGATATTAAGCTCTTAGAAAGCATCCAAAGAAGGGCAAGGAAGATGGTGAAGGGCATTGAAGGGAAGCCATATGAGAAGCAGCTGACGGCACTTGGTCTGTTCAGCCTGGAGAAGAGGAGAATAAGGGGAGACCCCATTGCAGTTACAACTTCCTTGTGAGGGGAAGAGGAGGGGCAGGCACTGATATCTTCTATGTGATGACCAGTGACAGGACTGAGGGAAAGGCCTGAAGTTATGTCAGAGAGGTTTAGAAAGATATTAGAAAGAGATTCTTCATGCAGAGCATGGCTGGGCACTAGAACAGGCCCTCCAGAGAAGTGGTCACAGCACCAAACCTGAAGGAGTTCAAGAGGTATTTGGACAATATTCTCAGGCACATGATGCGACTCTTGGGAATGGTTCTGTGCAGAACCAAGAGTTGAACTTGACTGGCCTTCTACATCCCTTCAAACTCAGCATATTCTGTGATTCTGTGACATGCCACAGGATGATCAAGCCTTTGGAAGAGGAAAGAACAGACTTTGTCCTAACTTTGTGAATAATCATATGTTCTAAAATAGATGGGAGTATTTCTTATCATTTTGCAAATATTCTTGTCAGTCAAGAAATTTTATTTTTTTTAGTATTGTTGCAATCCTCTTTGACCTCTTAAGGCTGGGATTGTTCCAGGAGTTTCTGTCAAAATGGATATAAGCGTCTGTTTATCTCTCCAGCTACTCTAGTTTAGATCATAGGAACACACTTGTGAATCTCAGTGTTTCAGTGTTTCCAAAACTCTCAATTATTGGTTTAGATGACTTTTATTTTAATAAAATGACAATTTTGCTCTATAACAGGTTTCTTTGTCAGTAAATACAATTACAAGAAGACTAATTGTCCCTGGGTCTTGGCCACATATCCTGCACTCTGGACTGAGAGCTTTGCTACCATCTGTCTTTGTTATACTATGTTCTGGGAGTGTATCCTTTTTCTGCACAACCATAAAACTCTCAGTTTCTCTTTTCAGTCCTCCTCTGACAGTTCACTATAATTAGCCATGTCTTTGTAATTTTTTCCAAAATCCCATGTAGTTCTCTTTTTCCATCAATTTATATCCATGTATATCTTCTTGCTATCTGTCTAATGACTTGTTCACAGGATTATATACTTCATTTAGTTTTGGAACCAGGTCCAAGATCATCTTGCTCATGTACTTTTCTACAATTACACACTTTTGTTCCACAGTATCTTTGACAGTTATCAGGCTTCTTCTTCAGACAACACCTGTTCCTGGACTGCTTTCCATACAAGTTACTGTAAATACTGGAATTGGAGGGGATAGTGGGAAACTGGGTTCAGACATACATTGATTGACTGAAATGTACTTTTTAGTTCAGCCTTGCTTTCAACAGATTCTTTAACTTCTCAAGCAGTCTTTCTGCAGTCCTTACTTTTTACAAAATCTGGAAGCCTTCTGCTTCTCATGAACTCCTAAAAGCTTTCAGTTTCTAAATCGAAGTTCTATTACACCTTTTTGTGCCTCTGCTACTGTAACTTTTCTACAGTTCCTTTGACAATGACAAGATATGCCATGTGGCTTAACATGAAAGTTATTCCTTTCTCTTTGAAAAATGGATACAATTTGACTATTGGATTAATATGCATTTCATTGTGGTGTCATAATTTCTGGCTATCTATACAAAAAAAGTGTGGTATTAGCTTCCCATTTAGCAGTCAATAGGTAGCTTTCTTTTGAATGCCTCAAAACACCTGAAAAAGAGAGGCAAGAAAGAACCAGAATGACAGGGAATCAGCTTGGGAAATTCATTCTTTTATTTTCTTTTATCTGACATTTTACTGTTAAACTTAAAGAAAAGCTGTCTCTTTATTATATGTAAATACCACAAACATTCTATAAATCATCACTTCAGGTACTTTTAAAATTCACTTATGATACACTAACATATAGCTTCAATCTACCCAACATATATGAAAGGTTTTTCACCTTCTTCAATATATCTTTATCATTATAAAATAATTACTTGCCATTTCCCACTCTCTGACAACCCCTAACAACACTTCTCATAATTTCTAGTTCTGAACAAACACCATTATATTAAAAAAACCTGACTGATGAGGCTCGGAAAGTTTTTTCAGAGCATACACAAATAATGCATGGGTTTTAAGCCTTTAGCTTCTACCATGTTTTTTTCTGTGTTCATTCTAATGTGCATTCCTTCTTTCCTGTTCACTTTCTGAAGCACTATAAAAGCTTTACTTCTACTTTAGTACTATTAAAAAAAAAAAAAAAAGTGATCATATTCCCAGTGTTCTTTATCAATTGAGCAGAAACATATCCAAAGATCATTTCCAAATATTGCTGTTTCTGTTTAGCTTTGCTCATCATCTCAATAACTTCAGTTTCTTATTACAGTAGGAAGTTTCAATTCTTGTTCAGATATATTATTACTGACCTGTCACTTTCTCCTTTATTGTCTATCTTTTACTTCAGCCACTGGATCTTCCCTCTGATGTCTTTTTGATGACTGATTTATATTTCCCACAGCATTCTCTAATACTGCTTTGTAGTTGTGACTACATCCTAGGGCAAATCTTGCTAAATTATTACTTCTTAGCAGTCATCCTTTCAGGTAATATATTAACAGTTTAACAGCCTAAGTACTTCACAACACAGAAAATGTCCTGCTATGGAGCTTAGCACAGAAATATTTAAGAAAAATGAATTTGAAAGATGGGTGTACCAGATTTATTGGTATAGAAAACCCTTTCATGTTGTGTATCTTCAAAACAACACCAGTTAATATTTAATCTTTAATGTGTTTGCTCTTGCATCACCATTTAATTTTTTTCATAAGTTCTAAAGGCCTTCTTCTTGCCATCTTTTATTGTGTGAGGCATCACAGCCTATGTGTGACGCTTTTAGTCATAGGACTCATTGTAAAATGATGAAGTGGTAACAACATAGGAGCCTTGGGTGCCTCTGTTGCAAAAGGTGACTTGCAGATAGATATAGAAATAAGAGTGTTGGTCAATTTATCCCAAAACTATGTGGAACATCATTATTTTTTCTTGTCAGCTGATACAGCCAAGAATAAGATAGCAAGATCAGATATTTTGAGGGCTGGATTTGAAAGCCTTTATTTTTTGGCCACTTCTGCCCAATTTAAGCAGAGTGAGAGGAACAAGTAACCAGTTAGTGAAGGACTATAGGCTCTTAGCTAGATGTGTACACTAAAAATGTTTCATCTGAGGAGTTTATTTGCACATAAGTTAAGGCAAAAAGTCTTGACTACGGTTTCACATGCCAGATTCTGGGAGTACAAGGTTAATTCAGGTGACTGACACCTTCTATCTCAGAACATCTTAGTCCATTATGATGAACCAGATGCTAAAGTTGTGTCTAAGCCAGTAGCTGTGCCCTAGCCATAGAATCATAGAATGGCTTGGGTTGGAAGTGGTATTAGAGACTATCTAGTTCCAAACCCCCTGCTGTGGACAGGGATACCTGATGTGATGATGTGATGTTACACTACTGTGTGAAAACTTTAGGTGTATGATCTGCATTTCACTTTGCTGCTGTAAGATGAGCTGTTCTTTGACTTTTTTTGCTTAGTTTTGTTTCGTTTAGTGAAAAATAAAAGCCCCCCCTGTGTTACTGACACAGTGAAAGATATGTGAAAAGATCAAGTTCTATCAGCTGTGGAGGGACGTAGCTGCAGCTCTCAGTGAAGTGAAGCTACCGCTCTAAATGAAAGTGAAAACTAGGCTCAAACCTTATCAAACTCAGTCTCTTTATTGTCTCCCTCAGCTTTAATAATTTCTGACAGCTCCTTTGTAAACTCCTGAAAGTGTTTGACTGCACAGTTTTTGAAAAAACTAGGTAATATCAACATACTTGTTGAATATAAATTTTGATTAAATTAAAATTTAAAGTTTATAAACATTAGAAAAGGCAACAGAAAGAAAGGAAAGCCCACTCCATTTTCCTAACATTGTGAGAATAATATTTATTTCAAAACCACAAATATTATTTGGATGTTTATATTTTCGGAAAAATTGTCAGAAATTTAGATTGTAAAGTCCATGTCACAATCCTCTTCTGGGTTATTTTTACTTTAAAAAGTAACAGTATTATTTACGGGAAACAGTGTTGTTTCAGCATCACCTGTGGTTATTTTAAGGAAAAAGGAATTAGATTTTGTAAAACCAGGAATTTTATTGTCTTAAAAGATATCATCTTTCTTATGCAGTCTTCTGACTATCAAAATATTAAAGTAATTCTTCCTCTTCCACTTGTTGTTGAACAGAAAACTAGCCATAATCCACACGCAGAAGAGCATCCAAGTTGTAACCTAGAGATTCCACTTTAGCTGAACAGTAATGAATTTTTATTTGAATTATAGTACTGCTGATGAGTGAGTCTCTAAACGAGCCTTAGCACCAGGTTAATAGTTAATTAAGTGAATTAATGGTTCCTCAAAAGAAACAGCATTTTCTTAAAACAAAATTATGTTAGAGGAGAAAGTAAATGTAGATCATTTGAAAAAAATGTAATTATCTACTGCTATGTACCTCTGTGTATAAGGGATTGATTATTTTTAATGACTTCTCTCCTTTTCAATGATTATTTAGATATTATTTAGTCATGTTTCCTCATAGCATACAGCAAATTATATCCTTCCAGAATGATGACATTATAATTAAGAAAAGAAGTCACATTAGTATTATCCTTTGTATATTTTGACAAAGCACAATTAAAAAACTTTCTGTGGGGAACAATAAAACAAATGAAAGAAAATGTCCTACCAAACATTTCCCTTTTGGTATCCCCTGTTAATATTTTTATGAGTCTCTTAAGCTTATCTTAGAGATTTTTAATGCAGCGGGGTATGTTATTAGGTTTGTATTTTTTTCCACAATATCATACATTTCAGTCTTTATCACAGTGGGAACAATAAAATAACAGACTGCAATGCATTAACATCATAAAGAAAATGTAATAAATGGCTTTATAACTGTAGTAAAAGTTGCATGAACACCAGCAGCTGTAACAGAGATGTTGCTACAGCAGCATTTTATGACCAAATAGCACTCAGTGGGCTGATAATATTATGTGTGTGTGTGTAATGCCAGCAGTTTCCAAGGCCTAGATTTCAATTCAGATAAATAATTGAAAGCACTGTAGACTTTTCCATAAAATGTTTAATAAGAGATCAAATCCTCCCTCCCTGTAGTGGAAAATTAAATAGTTTTTACAGGGATGCTTTATGATGAAACTCTAACTATTATCTGTAGGAAAAGAGAGTATTGTTTTGGTTCAGTGTTTTGTTTTGGGTTTTTTAATGTGACTGTCAGAACTAAAATATGATTGAAGGAGCTCTTGTTTGCTTTGTTTCATATTACTGGCAGTAGAGAATGATACTTGTTTTTACCCTCAGTTTCTGTTTCCTGACATTTGGAGACAAGGACTATAATAATAAGATTTGCTGAGTTACTTTGAACATGATAGTAATCATGACAATGTCTCTGCATTTCTAGGATGANAAATTATGACTATTTTCCTATCTCCTCCTCAAAAGAGATTAACTGCAAAATGACTGCTGGATGAGTGAATGCAAAGATCATACAATGTACAGTCTGCAAGATCATGTTACCATTTAAAGCACATAAAATATATAATATCCTGTGTTGGGTTTGGTTTTTTTGTTTTGTTTTGTTTTGTTTTTTTGTTTTTTTTTTTTATTTTTTTTTATTTTTTATTGCTAAGATAACTAAAGTGAGTTCCTGAATTACTCTCTTTAAGGATTGTCCTCAAGCTCTGTCATCACTCCTGTGATTCTTGAAGACCTTTCCATTGTATCAAAATCTGCCACAGGTCCAGAAGTAGACACTGTATTGCTAGAGCGGTCAGTTTCTTCA
>VWZG01002656.1:164361-193127 GCA_013396735.1 Grallaria varia
TATACACATCAAATCCTTTTTGGAAGTATTACTCTAATGTACTTCTGAATTTTTTACATTATGAATGTTGTAATAGATCACCTAGATCCTCTGAAAGGAATTCTTTATTATTTTAAATCTTAATGAATTAATATAGCAATAAAAAGGGATGGAAATATAATTTTTTAAAAATTCATCTATATGTAATGAAAAATCCACAGAATTATTTTTAGATGGTTCTAATACAAATTTGGTGGGGCAAAGTAATTCCCTTGTGCTAATCAAATATGAGTAGGTAGGAGTTGACCTCATCACAGGCAAGTCAGTTGAAAGTTTTTCACTTGGACATTCGACCTTCAAACTAAGACAAAACTTAAGCCATATATTTGCCTTTTATTGTTTTCTCTTTGCAAAACTGTGAATCTAATTTGGTGAGAAAAAAATGTTACAGCAGCTTGGTTACTATGTTTAATAGCAACATTAAATGAACAGTTAAGGTGTGATTTAGTTTGAGTTACTTTTATTAGGACAAGTTCTTCTGTTGCTGACAGGTTCTGTGAACTGTACCTGACCAGAAGAGAGAAGCCAATCCTAGTTATTTTCCATTTTTGTGAGGAGTTTATTTCAGCTACATCTCTGCAACAGTATAAGCTACCACTTTTTTAGGATTACCTCAAGAGTCAGAGGTAAGATATCTCTACATTTCACACACCTTCCACAAGTTGTTTAACTGTGTCCAAGATCACTTATTGCGTGTGCAATATGGAAACTAACACAGATGACCAACTTGCTCTGACCCTATCACCCTCTCCTGAGAGAGAAAACACTTTATATACAATTACTGCCTTTTGAAATAATCTATATGCTAGTTTATAGAGAAATGCAATATAAAATATTCCGGTTTTCTATCAAAAAGTGGAAGGTCATGCTACAAAACAGAATTAATAAAATGTGAAAAACTGCAACATGCAAAAGATTTCTTATGATAAGCTCAGAGGCATTTCATTGTTCTGTGGAAAGAAATATAAAATGTATCTGTAAAATGAATAAGCAGGCTCATGTATGTCCTAAAATTGTTATTTAAGACCAATTGATATTAATTATTAACAAGTGCACAATAGGTGCAGGAAGAAGAGGAACACAGCTCTATGATTTCTCAGGCAAGAAGCAAGCGTGGGACTGATAAATGCACTGTTGCATCATGAGTTACTTTGTGTGCAAAAGGTAACACAAACCTGTAATTTCTGTTGATTGAACTGTAAGAACTGAGCACTATATATTCATATTTCTCCAGCTATTTAAATTGGATGAACATAGGTTTCACAACTGAAAGCTGATGTTTGGATTAAATTTTAGAACATTTTAATTATAATGGTTGAAAGTATTTACAAAGGACATGCTAAGAGGTCTGTTCTGCAGATTAGGGGTCTCAAGTTTTGTAATAAAGACTGTATCCTTATAAGAAGTTTATCTTGTTGTGTGCTTAAATATGTAACTACTACCAAGTCATTTTGCTTATTTATCATTAATTAAATATTCTTGTGTCTTGTCAGAGAGCTAAAAGGTCTGACATAGCTAAAACCATAAACTGAACAAGATAAAATGATCTGGGGGAAACTCCACATAACTGGTAGCTTACTCATACCTACTTTTTTTCCCCACTTCCTGGCTTATTTTCAGTCTGACCCTGAGCAAAATATATGCAGGCAATGCTTTTAGAATACTGGGGGTTTTTTTCTTTATAGATGCAGTCAAGGTTCAATTTACTTGAGCTTTTCACAGCATTTCATATTGTTGACCTTTGCTAGCTTTATATAGGAAATTTCCTTGTAAGCGTAATTTTAATAAAGTAGCCATGAATGGTCTTTTGCAATTTTGAATTTCCTTTTAAAGCTTTCAGGCAGTAGACTTGGACAGGGGATCTTTCTGTCCCTTGAGAACTGCCCCATCAGTATGAAATTGATACTTGGCTTCATCTGTTTTCCTTTTGAAACTTCATTACTTGCTTCTTTTTCAGAGTTTGACTGTAAACCTGGGTGTGACTGCAACAGTTCCCACCTTGTAGGTCTGGAGGCAGAGAAAGAGATTGGGAGTTCTCAGAAGAGATGCATTTAAAACTAGTTGACTGTATGAGAGAAAACAAACACATCCTGAGGAGAGAATGAAGTGGCCACAGAAAGTGTTTTACATCCCAAACAACGTATGTAATGTACGTCTCTCAGCCTTAGTCCTTGCTAACAGAGGCAAATCAATCTTTACCTATCAATAAGGTGTGAAGGAATGCATACACTCACTGTATCACAGAATCACAGAATATGCTGAGTTGGAAGGGACTCACAAGGCTTATTGAGTCCAACCTGCCCTGTTCAGGACCATCCCCAAGAGTCACACCATGTGCTTGAGAGTATCATCCAAACACTTCACGAACTCTGTCAGGTTTGGTGCTGTGACCACTTATCTGGAGAGCCTGTTCCAGTGCTCAACCATGCTCTGGGTGAAGAACCTTTTTCTAATTTTGCTCAGTCTTCCTCTGAACCCTAATTTTACTTCCATGTGCAGATTTTGATTTATAAAAACTTTTACAGTTGCTTATCTCGGTTTCCTTAGAAACCACCTCATCCCTCATTCATGATTTATAAAAAAATGGGCAAATCACCTGAGTTTTTTTTGACTGAAAGAGCCTGGGTGAGGTCTCTGAAGATACTGGTGACAGAGTTGTTTTGATGGACAGCCCTTACAACAGGTAATTTTTGTACTTCCTTTTTCTATTAGGATTTATCTTAATGATGATTTGAGCATGATTTACCATAAAGCTGTCTCTATAATTGGGTTCTGTCTAGGCAGGCTGATGACAGAACAGATGAAATTCAATTTATCTGACAAGGGCTAGCATATTGGTGCATTGCCCCAGAGTAACAAAAGTATTTAGCAATTAATTTATTTTAGTTTATGTCTTCATGAGTGTTTATATTTTGTCTCTATTTTGTTGATGCTTTTAATGATAAAAAAAGGATATTTGTTATTTTTCTGTTGACATTGTCTTATTCATCATACCTATGCATGTTATTAGACTGATCCCAAAGTAACTAATACACCTGAAAACAGAATATATTTTCTCAGATAAAGAACCGAAGAAGTTTTAAATGATTTTGTATTTTCTTCTATATGTGTTTATGTATACAATAGGTTTGCATTAAGAAAAGGCTCCACTGTAATATATACACACAAAGTATAGAATTAAGTTGATACATTAAAAATTTGTTATATCATCTTCTAATTTTTGCTTGACACTCTGTACCTTTAACCTTTCTGCTAAATGGTAGTTTTTTGGTTCTGTTTTTTTTGTGGGGTTTTTTGTGGATTTTTTTGTGGTTTTTTAAATTTAAGGCTTATTTAAGCTAAATATTTGATCATATGCTAACTTTTGTAGTCCGAAGTTAAGATATTTGCATGCACAAATTTTATTTTATTAAATCAGAATTGATAATGTGTTATATATTTCTCTACTGAAATTGTATTTTAGGCTTGATTCCAAATGCCATTATAAATGTTGTTTATTCCTCCAAGGAGAGAGGTTCGAGGAGGCTAGGTGGGAATATTTCAACACTCATCTCTTGTTGCATTTATTTCACCCGAGACGCAGTTAGCATTGTGTGTCCATATATATCCACTGCCTCTGGAAGGTCTTTACAATTCAGCTGTTAGCCTGAGAAAGAAACCACTGCAAAGAACACACGGTTATAGCTGTCCCATTGTATGCCCTGTTCCATGCCCAAGCTTACAACCAACCATAAGGTAAGTAGTTTAGAGTACCCATCCTCATCCTGTATATTGCATATAGGAATTTAATACACGGTATTGAGTATTAATGAGGAGTTAGGAGAGCTTTTGTAAAGGCGAGTTGTGCCATAGTGTTTGAATAGAGTACTTGGTATGGTGTACGTTTGATACAGCATACCTGAATTTCAAAAAGGCATTTCACAAGGTCACTCACCAAAAGGTCTGAAAGATACTAAGCTGCACCAAGAAGTGTTATTATTGAATAACTGGTTAAAGGGTAACAAAAGGCAAGAAACAAATTCTTTCAAGGCAGATGCACTGCCATTGGAAAATGACAGGGTTCAGTGTCAGGGCCTACAATGCTGGCAATATTACTAAATAATCTGTGAAAAAAGGGAAGACAACTGCGCCAGGGTTATTAAACTGCAGCGTAGGACTCTGTGGAACTGTTGATGGATTCATGATACTGAGAGATTCAACAATAAAATGGCAGGTGACATTCAGTGTCCAGAGACAGAAATGAAATCTATGGAAGCACTGTTCAAGAGAAGGGCTGTGCACTCCGAAAAGATATTTGGGATGTATATTTTTCTGTTCTATGAAAAGATCAGTTTGGCATTGGGTAATATTTAACAAAGCAAAAGGTAGAATTTACTAGGAGTGGGATAGAAAACATTAGTATGGTCATAATATTGTGCATTCCTTCATGATTTCTGCCCATCTTGGACCCATAAGAGTGCTATCCCTGCACCACCATGAAATCGTAAAACTTGAAAAGATACAGAGGGGGTTGATGGAGATGAAGGAAAGGTGCAGAGAGGTCATTTACTCAAGAGTAGTTTTCAGGAATCTTCAGTCTGGAAAATGAGCGACTGAAGGGAAGTATGCTCAAAGTCCGTAAAATCATGAGCAATATAGACAGAATGATTAGAAACAATTTTTAATTTTATTTTGAGAAAGAAAGATACAAATTGAAACTATCAGTCAGCAGAATCAAAACCAACACAAGCAAATGCTGCACACAGTGCACAGATAAACTGCAGTGGCAGCCAATGGCAAAGTGTTGCAACTCTGATACAAGACACCACAGATGCCAAATAAATGTATGTTCAAAAAACCAATGAGATGAAGTTACTAAGGAAAATGACAAGAGAGCCACATCCATCTCAGGAAATGAAGAGTGCTGAAAGCAGGGAGGACATACTGGGAAATATCTCTGGATGTGTTCCTTACTTGTATATTTTCCTTTGGTGTCTCTGTTGGTGTCTCTATCAGTCAGCATCAGAGAAAGGATGTTGAATCTCCCGAATCTTTCATGTAAACACAACGTTCAGTCTCATGGTCTCAGACTCACAATAATGTTACACTATGTGTGACTTTAAGGCTATTTATTGCTCCTTCTTCCTTTAAAAAGTAAACAATCTGTGTGAAATCACATAACTTTTTTTTTCTTTTTACGGAGAATGGGGCAATTTCAATTTGTTTAGTCTTGTGTGTTTTTCTTTCTCACACCAAAGATTTTGCTTTTACTCCAAACATTTTTCTCTGTGACTACTATTCAGACAGATGCTAGTTTACTCTGGCAGGGAAAAAAAAAAAAGACACATTAAAGTATCATCTATTTTGTCTAAAACCTGCTAAATTAATTGAGAACTACCACCACTGAAGCAGAAAATAAGGTTGGATTTGAGTAATGAATGATGCCTGGCTAATGATACCAAACACCATTAGAGCAAGAAAGACACTTTTTTCTGGACATAGGCTGTTTGGGGAGGGAGTTAGTGTTGGCAGGAGGATGAAAGGCTAGGTGAGAAGAATATGTTATTCACTGCAGAGAGCAAACACTGAAATTTGAGAAAGAAGTTAGAAAGTAAGAGAATCAAAGGAGGTCAAAGAAGTAGAAAATAAAGAAGAACAAAACTAGGTGAAAATTGAGAATTTGACACAAATCTTTGGCATTGTAAAAAAGAGTATTATGCTAGCTATCTCTTCTGTCTCTCAATTTGCATGTGTTTAGGATGTATGTTGACCACATGAACCTGGCCAGAATCCCAGTCTACACAGTAGGGCAACATCTGAAAGACAGTGTTAAGCATCCTTATTTTTCCTTCATATCATTCATCAGATGGTGGAAAAATCTTGCATACAGTTCTCACCAAAAGTTTTGGAATAAATGTAAAATAATGGGACTGAGATCTCAAAGTGTTTTGTTTACCTACAGTAGACTCTTCAGTTGGAGAAAACTATTCTTTGCTTTTATAAGGTACAACCTTTATTAACTGTCCTACGTAGTATGACAGAGGTGAAAAAATTAAGTACTCTAGTTTGCTTAACTTCTGTACAGGACCTTCTCAATTTCTGTATTTTTATGTCTCTCATTTAAAAGATTTTCTGAATCTAAAAGGGTGATGAAAAGATCAAGTGCATATTTGACATTTTAACTTCCTTTAGGATATTATTTTTCCTTTTTTTCTTTTTATTTTATCTTTATAGACTGGACTGTCTGCAGTTTTTCCGAAGAGTCTTATGTCTTCATAAAAGCAGACTGGAATTGCCACATTCAGAATTACATGATCTAGAAGCTGATCGGAAATTAAAAAAAAAAAAAATTCTTCCTAATTAATAGCAAAAAAAGATCTAGACTTTTAAAAGTACTGTCTGTTACATATCACTATTTTCCTACTGACCTCCTCTTCGCAAACAGGCACTGAAAACTGTAGACTCTCATCATGTAAGACCAATATTGTTTTCAATATTTTGTGTATAAAACGAATTAACACTACAGAAATCTTTCATTTAAAACTTAATGCAGTCACAGAACAGAAATGTTTGAGTATTGACTCCCTCTTTCGCTTAAAATTTGGTGGCTATTTTTCAGTCTCATCAGTTAGCTTAGCTCTACATAGACTGACAATTGTGCAAAATGCTACTTGGGTGGCTGTAGCTGAGCTGACCTTGCTCTCACTCATGTAGCACTGCATGTACTGGAGACAGAATGGTCCCTTGCTTTGCAGCAGGGAGAGCCTCACAAGACTCCTTCCCTGTGATCTGTTCATAAACTCGTCTGTTCATTTGAGTAGAACATGGAGATCATGGAATGAGATACGTAGACTGCAGATCCATTAAGACAGCAGCTCCTGACTTCAGCTGATCTGATTTAAATCCTATTCATACTAATGGGCCAGGTAGCTGCAGCACTACTATGTCAAATTTGGAACTGATGTTATATTTGTGCATAGGACCTGATTTAATACACTAATTCTTCTTAGCTTTTGAGTGTTCCTGCTCTCACTTAGCAAAATATTTTAAATATTGAAAAGAACAAAAAAAAAAATATTTTTTTTAAACATTAGAGGTATTTCTTCTCACTTCTGTGGATTTTATTCTAGAATTATTAATGAAACCATGTAGTGGGTTGACCCTGGCTGGACACCCAGCACCCACTAAAGCCAGTATCTGCCTCCCCTCTGCAAATGGACAGAGGAGAGAAAATACAATGAAGGATTCATGAGCTGGGATAAGAGCAGGGAGAGGTCACTTACTGATCACCGTCACAGGCAAAACAGACTCAAAGTGGGGATATTAATTAAATTTATTACTGACAGGATAGGAGCAAAAGAATGAGAAATAAAATAATTTTAAAAACACCTTCCCCCTACTCCTCCTTCCTTCCCGTGGTCCTCCATGGGCTGCAGGGACACGACTTCTCCACCACGGGCTGCACCACAGACTGAACAGGAACCTCAGCTCCAGCACCAGGAGCAACTCCTCTCTCTCCTTCTCCACTGACTTTGGTGTCTACATAGTTGTTCACATCACTCCACTCTTCCCTTGCTGCAATTTTCATCTGTGCTATAACTTTCTTTCCTTTCTTAAATATGTTATCACAGAGGTGTCATTATCGTTCCCAATTGGTTCAGCCTTGGCCAGCAGCAGGGAGCCCATCTCAGAGTCAGCTGACACTGGCTCCAGCAGACACAGAGGCAGCTTCTAGCAGCTTCTAACAGAAGCCACTCCTGTAGTCCCCCCCCCAGCTAAGAAAGCCTGGCTACAGAAACCAACACAAACCACTACAGAAACTGCTTCTCTATCTATAAGAATAATGAGAATAAGACAACTACCAGACTTTTGACTGATATAAGGTCTATGTGCTTGACCCACACTCCATATAATTTTCTTCTCTTACCTATAAAAGAGCAAGAGACTATTTAACTGCTTAATAACTAATATGCTGTTTTTTAGACCTGCTAGAAAGTTAAAAAAAAAAAGGATTGTACATTTGGTATTTTGCTGAAGCAGAAAGAACTGATGTCAAAATGACAAAGTTTGAAAACCATTAGGTTCTTACATAAGGATTGATAGGAACTTAACTACCCAAAAGGAATGAAACATGGCTTAACATGTAGAGAGCACCTTGACTTTCCAGGGTAATTAATTTTTTTTTCTGTGTATGTTTTAACTTTATGATGAGCTTCCAGCTTTCTTTTCTTTCCCTTGCTAAACAGTACTACAAAATTTTTAGGCATGCTTCGGTCTAATAATATCCTACTAACTTCAATCACCACCAGGGAATGAGAAAGCATCCTTGTGTATTTCTCACTTTATCTGATCGTATTATATTGTGACCGGGACAGGAGGTGTTGAAAACCACTGTATGACACTGAGTTATCATTCAGAACAGAAGAGTATTACTGGCTTGGGAAAGCAGTCTTGGATGACAGGATGTCTGTTCTCTTTAGGTCCAAAATTAAGCTGTTGTCAAAAAGTTAATAAAACCCCAAAGAATTTGTGAAGTGGAACAGTTTATGCTTTATAAAGTCCTTCTTATACCAAATGCTCATTAAGATAAAATGGTAGCACCTGGAAATAGCTGAGCATAATTTACATTTTTACTTCATGTATTTCTTGTTTAGTTTCAGTTTTATTCTAATTAAATTGTAGGCCAATATCCATTAGTATAGGCTAGAGGGGTAGTGATGCAGAGCAATGAGCTGGAGGCCACTGATGCATGGCCTGAAGCTGGGGGCACCGGTGTGAGACATAAGTCAGACAGTTTTATGGAGTAGACTAAGAGACTCCAGGGAGAAATGATATGCTAAAAAATGTTACTGAACTCCTGTAGTCTGAAAATTAGTAGAAGAAGACAGATGGATGGGATGACCGATAAAGGACAGAAATCTGTAAAATGGCTAATTTGAGAGAACTGGTAGGCTGAGTCTATCAGAAAAAATATAAATCAAAACATGGAAGCTCTCTGGAACAGAAGGCAAGTGTTAGGAATCACTGAAGTATGGTACAGGCAAGCTTTCCAAAAGCAGAGCACAGCCATTGCTTTGACCCAGCAGGTCAGCCAAACCAAACTTTGAAACCTAAATATCACTCAAGGTAGCCAAGAGGTCAAAACACTTTTTCTGTGTCAGGTCAGAAATGATAGAACAGAGAGAAAGAATTGCACTTCTATTTTCATAAATGGATGGAGTGTCCTGAGCCACGGTTATCCTGGTCATGCAAGTGGCACACCTCACTCTGTCACACAGAAGTGATGGTGAACTGGGTGGCCTCAGAAAGCACTTGGTAGATATAGATTGAAGCTTGTTGTCTGAGTAGATTTGTATGTTGTGCAGCGCCCTACTCTTTTGGAGGTCACAGTGCTGCAGAGTACGCTGTGCCAAATACCCTTCTGCATTCAGCTCAGCATCCATGCCAAGAAACTGAATAAATTAGCCTGTAAGGAGCTGCATGCTGCTGCAGCTTCTCTGCAGTAAGTACCTGAACTATTCCATTTGCATATAGCTTCACTTATATGTAGCTCAGGTACGACTACCTTGCACTGAAAGCTATGATGTATATTTACTTATGGATGAATAATAATGCATTTTAGTTATATACTGTATTTTTTGTACCATCCAAAACTGTATTCAGAACTAAGAAAACTGATAAGAGGTTAATATTCATTCCAGCATATTGGTACAGGCAGGTTCTTAACTGAGTAGCTGCATGAGCTTTTTCTATTATCCTACCAATTTTCATGCGCTTGTCCCATTATTAGAGTTTATGCCTGGAATTAGATTGTTATGCCTTGGGAAAATAGTCCTCCGTATTTTCAAAACACTTCTCAGTTTTGTGGATGTTTCCCTGATGCTAATTTTTAAATCCTATAATGTCAGAAAATAATCATGTGAGAAAACCCCCCAGACCCCAGATTAAATAATGGTGAAAATAATTTGGAGCATATACTCTAAACCAGTATTTGTCTTTCATTTCCTGATTCTATTCTCATAACTACATTCATTAAAATATTTTATAAAATTTACTTCATGTCAAATTTTATATTTTGGGGTTTGAGTGTGGTATATATTAATAATTTTACTTAGGCAGACAAAGTTCTGAAAGGACTCAGAAAGCCAAAAGTTCCTCATCTGTAAAAGAATGAATAAAAGTTAGTGAAGAGCTTAATATTTTTATTTTATATGTGACTTCTCTTTTCCTCTAATATATGCATGCATATCTTCTTTAATACTTGCATTTATGTTGGGAAATAAACCAAAAACTAGAGGTTTTCCTCGAATAACAGGAAAGGGCTTTAAGAGAAGCCGAAATTGAATTAGGATCTAAAATTATAATTCAATGCTATGATAATCTATAAAATAAGAAACACTATTAAATCAACAGGAAGCGAAAAAGACTGCAGTTAGCCAAGCAACCATCACTCAGCACAGAAGCCAAGTGATCCTTGAACTGGATGAATCAATCCAAACTTTCAAGGTCAATGGTTGCCATACTTGAGGAAATATGAACACATGCAGTAGGAACCTTGCAATAAAATGAGCCATGCTGCCATCTTTCGTTAAGAGTTTTTGCTGATTAAAGGGCTGAAGGCAGCACTTGTATCAGCAAATTTGCACTAGCATTTGGAGCAAATTGACCGACAAGAGATGATCCAAGAAAGAGTTATGAAGTAGCAATGCTGCAGTACAGTCATACACTATTAAGCTGAGCATGGAGGTAATGCAGACAGTAGATTTTAGTGCCTCCCTACGGCTGAAAAGGTCTCAAAATAGCTGTGTTTAGTGTACGAGGTTTTTGTATTCTATTTTGTTTTCAGATCAGTTAGGTACAAAGCTGAGAAACAAAAACATGAACTTGGACTTTTAAATACTTTTCCAGCAGCACCTGAATAGAAATATTCTTCTCTTCACCCTTGTGCATTTTTGTCTCTCATAACTTACAGCCTCTTTTGCCTTTCAGCCTCAATCAGTTCTGTCACTCTCATATCTATTTAACACAAAATAGGATTTGCATAATGAACAATTTTGCAGAGATTCAAAATATAAATTAGGTTTTTCTGACACTGCAGTGAAAGAAATTTGAAAAGATTTGATCTTTGTGACTGCCAGAGTCAGCAGGGGTGAAAGTTAAGTTGTGTAGAAAGCATAGCAATCATACTTTTCATTAAGACCTGCATATTTTCTCATTGATCATTCTCAGTGCATCATGCAGATGGAAGACCAATCTCAAACATGACCCATTATAATATTTCCCATACATGAGCATAATAACTCACTGCCTTTTCAGTTACAGTACACGATCTTAACACTGGCTGCACTCATTTCTGTAGTCAAATAAACTTAGTTACTAAAACACCTAGTAGTGATAATAAGCCCTGCAGGGAATTATATTAGTGCCTTTAACCATTAAGAACTCTCCTAGTCGATTGGATGCCAGCATGATTATTTGAAAGAGGATGGAAGTGAGACTCCTTTAAGGATAGTGATAAGAAATTGCAAGGCTTGCTGTTATGCAGAGAAGCAGATGAAATGGAAATTGTTCCGTCTTGAATGCCAGCACCTGCCATCGGTAAAAATAAAAGCACTTGCAGTACACTTCTGAATGCTTTTTCTGAAGTGTTTTCATATGTGATTGTGTGCATCTCTGAGGGCTGGGACAGGAAGACAAGACTTGCAAGCGATACCAGCGAGGTAGTGAAGATTGTATTGAAGAGAGTGAACTTTTGAAATTAATGCTGGATAAAAGGAAGCTGAAGTTTCTGAAGAAAAAATCCAGTCCCACTGGATTCCTTTTACAATTAGGAAACTGTTCCAGGTTCTCTACAAGTAAATAGCTATGTGGAACAAACACATTCAGCATTATTTTTCCCTTTGCAAAGATGAAGCTTGCAAAGCTCAGAATCACAGAATATGCCTAGTTGGAAGGGACCCACAAGGATCAGAGTCCAGCTGCTGGCCTTGAAAAAGACCATCTCAAAGAGTCACACCATGTGTCTGAGAGTGTTGTCCAAAGGCTTCTTGTCAGGCTTGGAGATGTGATCACTTCCTTGGGCAGCCTGTTCCAGTGCCCAACCACCCTCTTGCATGAAGAACCTCTTTTTAATATCCAACATAAATGTCCCTGACACAACTTCAGGCCATTCCCTTAGGTCCTGTCACTGGTCACCACAGAGAAGAGATCAGTGCCTGCTCCTCCTCTTCCCCTCACGAGGATGTTGTAACAGCAATGAAGTCTCTTCTCAGTCTCCTCCAGGCTGAATAGGCCAAGTGCCCTCAGCTGCTCCTCATACAGGTTCCCCTCAAGGCCTTTCACCATCCTTGTTGCCCTCCTTTGGACACTCTCTAATAGCTTAATAGCTTTCTTATACTGTGATGCCCAAAACTGCACACAATATTCCAGGCAAGGCTGCCCCAGTGAAGAGCAGAGCGGGACAATCCCCTCCCTCGATGGACTGGTGATGCTTTCCCTGATGCCCCCCAGGACACAGTCGGCCCTGCCAGCTCAAGCAGCCCTGAGTCAAGGGAAGTCCAGGGGAGAGCCACAGGAACACCCAAGCAGCAGTCCCATGAGCTGGAAGTCCTCAGCAGCCAACCAGGCAGAGAGGAGGTGGGGCCAGGAGTGACCGAGGGACATTTAAACAGCTCCAGGGAGTGCAAGCAACTCGGAGTGTGGTGAACAGAACTTCAGATAATTCCTTATGTATAAAAGGGATATGTTATTTGAGGAACAATTGCTCAATTGATGAGCATTTTCTCCAGGCAAAACCAAGAGAATGTGAAACAGTAATATCTTTTTTGAAGGATAAAAGTGACCCTAAACATCATGAGACCTATGATCCAGAGAAGCTTGTATAACCTCTGAAAACCACTGCTCTATAAAATACAGTGTAGGCATAAGTTATAGGATGTTGTGCTCAGGAATTGGCAGAGTAAGCATCCTCATGAGACTCAGTTATCAACAATAGTTAGGGTAGGTTAGCCTTGCTTTAGTAAGTCAGCTTGCAAAACCAGATGATTTACCAGTCCGACTAGCAGGCATAATAGGCAGCCTTTCGAATGTTACAGGGCTACATGTGCAAAAAAATGGCAAACTTGGTAGTTTTTTCCAGATTTTTTTATGGGTTGTTTGACACATTTAGGCTTCAGATGCCATCAGAGATTAAATATTATCTGTTAGCAATGACCAAGGGAGTCTGGAAAACTACTTATCCCAGAAGAAACATTTATCTCAAACAGATTATTTTACCAGCCCTAAATATAAAAAAGGAACAAATCTGTACTTCAAGCAAAGGTGAAACTACAGTATAATCAGAGCCAACCATTAATCTACATTGCATGAGCAGTAATATAAATGAAGATATGATACTCTGGATCACGCTGCCACTGGGTAGAACTTTGTCAGCATGTCAGGTTTGTGGTGACCTTTGTTGCCAGCGTACAGATGCTAAGTGTCACTTGTGCAAGCCAAGTGACTGCAGTGAAGGCACGTGCAGAATGGCTTTCCTAAGTAAAGTGTTTTAGTGTACATTGAGACTGGGAGGCCTTGGTGAAAAAAACCTGTCTTCTCATCCCTCATGAAAATAGAAAAGTAGTTCATGAAGTATCATTTCAGCTGCAATAGTAGTTTTGAAAGAAGATGTTTCTTAGGTTGCTTGGACTTAAATCTCTCTAGCTCTTCACTGATTTCTGGGTGTTGTAGTTTTAGTTAAATGGGAAAGATTTTTAGTGAATTTTTTTTCTTACCACCCTCTAACTTAGAGCCTGGGGGACCACCCTGTCACCCCCACCCTGCTGTCCAAACTGAATCACGGAAAGATTGTCCCCAATGTCTCGGGACCTACTGGAAAAGTGGGACCCTGAAGTGAAGCATCCCAGGAACTCAGGAGACAGGAGATAAAAACAGGCACACATTGGAATTCCTTCTCTCTTAGTTCCTGGATTTTTGCTTACTGGAGCACTGCAGACCTTTGGAGCTCTTTCCCAGGGACTGACCTGCCCCAGCTGTGGCTGTTACCTGCCTCAGCCATGGCCATATTTCACATTGGATTGGGACAGCCCCATCCCTGAGCTGAGCCGTCCCAGCGTGACCAGTCACCACTGATGGCCTGGAGAGTCCCTTTTCAGGAGTTACCCAGGATGCTGCCACCACGTGCCAAAACCGCTGGAGCTCAGTGCTGTGCCGGCATCAGTCCAGCCCCTCCATTGTCACTCCACATGATTTCCTACATCAGAACCCACACCACCTCCTCAGTGACATAGGACTTCTCTTTGAACGTAACATCCTTCCGGGTTTTGATTTAACATAGCAGGGAGAGGGTAGCTAGATAGTATTTTTTGCTGTTGTTGGTTTTTTTGGTTTTGTTTCTCTCTGTTTTCAGTAAAATTGTTATTTTTCCTCCTTCATTTAGACTCCTCCTAATTTCTGTCTTATCAATATTGGGGAGAGGGAAATAAAAGAAAGGAAGGAGGGGTTCATCTCATTTGACGTCTCACCGCCTGAACACATTGTCATTAAACCAAGACATTGAGCAGTATAAATTACTTTGTGTCCATATTACTACCCTGTCTCTATGTTTTAAGATCTTTCTCTAAATTACGGTCTTCAATGAGGCACTTCTAAATATTTCTTGGGACTAATATTGGTGTGACTGCTTTGGATCCACAGGACTTCCTTGCAACATGCAGATGTTTTCAGGATGATTAACACACATCTGTTGTCTCTGTATCTCAAGTAGCAGGCTTTTGCAGAGAATATTGGCTCCAAAGGTGGGTGATGGTCTTCTTGGGCAGTTTTCTTTTTAGTGAGTATGCAAAGATGAACAAAATCAACCTCACGTCTTCACATTTCTCATTGAATACATATTTAATAGTGGTGACTTTATTATTGTCAGAGAATTGTCTTTACTTTTCATCTGAAAATGTGTAGCTAAAACCAAGTGTTTCTGCTCCAATGCAAAGCTTCACATTTAATGTATTTCAGCAACAATGTAAAGAGATTACCTTTTGAAGATTCTTTGGAGCAAGAAGACTTTCCCAGTCCCCTTGCCTTTATGTCTTTGATAGTCCTGGAGTGTCTGTCACCCCATCTGCCAAACCCCCAGCAGCAAACAGCACAACTTTTAGACATAGATTTTCTCTAATGAAAATTACTCAGGATAACAGACATGTTGCATAAAAGGAGTAAGAAAACTCAGCAAAACTGAGAAAGGTGCTGAATTAAACACAATTAAAAAAAAAAAAAAAGATTACATCACACATGCAGCTAAACAAGATGTGGATATATGAATTGAAATAAAATTACCAAAAAAATATTTCTATTGTGCACGATTCCCATTTTTCTCTTGTTAACAAAATCAGAACTGAAATCTTCATATTATATGCAACAAAGTAATATATTTGTGATACTGGCCAAGCTCTTCTTTGATCTTTCTGCCAATATCTTATCTGAGTTTGTTGTACATCCTTAGTTCTAAAAGGCAATGTGAAAGTGGAAGAAACATATTTACATATTAAATTTATGGATTATGCTTAAAATTGTGGTTTGTTCCAAATAGCCTTATCATAAAGTTCTTTGAAAGTGATCAGCACAGGGAGATTTTAGGGACAATGATTGCAAATTTAAGCAGTGAAGGAAACTTAATGCTTGAAAAACAATTGTGGAGAGGATAGAAGTCACTGTGACCTAGATTGAAAACTGAAATTTGTAGACAGCAGATGTTTCATGTGAAAGAAGACCTAGTTAACACTTTAAAATGCACAAATCCTCCCAGTCCCTGGAAAGAATTGAGCCAGCCTACTGATTATTTTCTGTTATTTAAATAAATGTCAGACATATTACATTCAAGTTAAAAGATCTGACTGCAATCAGCAGAAATTTCCTTTTCACCCTGAAAATGCTTGACTGTGGACAGGTATAGTTAATTAAGGTAGTTATACAGTCCAAAACAGTTCAAACTATCAGTATTTTATGTGCTTTAGTAAAATCTGAAATTTGAAGCAGTACACAAAATTGGGATGGAATTGTCTTTACATCATTTTTAACAACTGATGTTTAAGATAAGGTTATTAAAATGACATGTGAGTGATAATTAATCATAACAGACCAACATAAGATTTCTTATTCTGTCTTGGAAGATATGTATGTTCATTGTTGCTCTTTTTGTTAATAGAAACAGAAACAAAAATAGAAAGTTATACTGACAAATTCTTTTGAACACAGGCCAAGAAAGTTTAAAATTACCCTAAAGAAAACAAGGCTTAACACAAATAAAATAATTAAGCATGCTCATTACTGATTTAGGACCATAATTAAGCTTATTTATATCTGGCTTAAGTCTTGTAGTTAAGCTCATAACTAGCTTTTATGTCAGTGGAAATAAGACTCCTAAAAAACACTAATGGTTCTGACACACCACAGTGCTTAAAGGCTGGCTCCTAATTTAAAATTACCTGGTTTTTAAGAGAGGCTGACCTGTCTTCAGCCCTGCTAACCTGCATGGGGCTGTGAGAAAGCTCCCTGTGCAAGGCTGAGTGTTGCTGGGCTGAGGCAGACCCCACCGTAAGGCAGTCCAGGAGCAGGAGCTGCCATTCTGACTTCTCTCTTCATCCTCCCTCCTGCTTGTCTCAGAGCTTTCTCATGCCCTTTCAGACAAAACCTGGAAAGCTGGAGGAAGTCACAGATTCAAGCAATAATCTGGCCCCAAAAATAAAGCACGAGGACCCAAATTTTCCAAAAAAAACTGGCCAAGAGAAATATATAGATTGCTTAATTTCTCAAAACACTGAAACATCCAACATTCAAGTATTTGGCTGAATACCCAAACTGCTTGTAAATGGTCTATGCACTATTCAAGTATCAGCATTACTGACTGTCATGGCTCCCAAAGATTGCTTTTCAAATGTCTGGCACTCAGATGCCCTTAGCACTCCTGGCAGTCAGTGTTCTGTAAGCGTAGTCACAAAAAAAGTTATCAGTTGTGATTCCATCTATAACTGCTGTATTCTCAGTTCTTCTACTTTGCCTCTCAGTGATATTTCATAATCAGATTAACATTTATTTTTACAGCTGTTTTAACGAATATAGGAAAAAAACCCACATTATAACTGTCACTACTTTTGTCCTATACATAGAATAATAGTTATTTGTCTAGTAAAAAAACACTGTCATATTTTTAAAAACCGTCCTGAGCATATTTGTGCTGAATATTTATTTCTAAAAAATGTAAATGTATCATCCATCCTGTTTAGTCTTGTGACTTTACAGCCTGTTTCAATTTGTATATATCCCCACTAATGACTCCTATTGCATCTGCTTTACTGAACTAATATAATAAAAAATATCCAAACTATTCATCTGGTCTTCTTTTCGTTCTTCCTTCCCTCTTCAGCAGGCTTGATAGCTCTAACCAATAAATTCAAAAGTACATTTTACGGCTTATTGCTGTGAGAACAGGGATGCTATTGAAAACACACCAAGGTATTTAGCATGTGTCTTGGGATTAAGATTGCAATCACTGAGGGAGTATACATGGAGAACAGATTTAAAAAATGTTAGAGGCCTAATTATGTGCAGGGGTATTGTGAAACTTCTTTTCAGATGCATCAATGTATTAGATGGCTTTCCCTGATATTTGAGTGACTTTTATATTGCATCTTCCATGAAATGCCAAATCTCATTCTCCATGTCCATGCACAGAATCTTCAAACAAATTCTTAGGGGTGAGAAATAAGTGTAAATTCTATAGTGCAAGTGTTAAGAGGTAGAATCACCCAGGATTGCACTGGAGGAGGCCTTTTCATCACCCCATACCAAACTTCTGTGTTATATTCTCAGGAGAAATGTGAAATCCTGCTCTTTTTCCCCCTCTACCCTTTTTCAGGGTGATACTTCTTTGAAATCTCTGTATGAACAGCAGAGAAAAAAAGAAGAAAAAAATACAAGAAAGCCTTATCTTAAGTGGAAGAAAAATTGTATTGACTTTGAAAATAGAGAAGAGCATAATCCAGAGGAGCGAACAGCAGACTTGAGAAAATAACAAATGCTCTCTCCCCTAATGCATGTACAGATACAAAGCAATCAAACAAAAATGAGATTGTGCAGCTAATAAAATCAAACAGACTAGGCTAGCTAGAGCCATTTCCAGATGGCGGTTGAGAGTTCCCCGTCAGTGCCGAATGGCTACTGGTGAATATGTACCTACACTTGATCTCTCAGAGAAAGCTATTTGATTTATGTCCAAATCATCTGTCTAACTCCCAGGTGGCTGTTTACCTTGTATCAGTGTGTTTCTCTTATCGTTAAAGGATTCCTCTCTTGTTTGATTAGTTTTTCCTGTGTTTCCTCTTTCTTTGCAGATTGTTTATCTCCAGTTTTCTCACTCTAGGGGAGCATGTGCATGATTTGTTTGTCAATAATAAATAATGAGCACATTTTATTATGTGTTACTAATGTTTCTGTGTAGAACACAAGTAAAAATCTTAAAGCTGCAAATGCACTGAATACCAGTGGCACCTAGGATATATATTTTAATTTTGGGTGTTTTTTTCATTTTATACTTCCATATTTATATTTTTCTCTTTCTTCAATTTTAAGTAAATAGCACATATATATATATTCAATTCATAAATTGCATGTTGGGTGGTTTGAACTTTTTCTGGGTAGAGACAAGACACTTCTGGTTGCATCAAAAAATCAAGGAATGGCTACAACTTTTGCCTCTAACATCAGATCTCAGTCATTTGATAGATTCTGTGTCTTTAACTCTCAACCTGAAAAAAATAATCTTGATTCCTCTATTCATAGGTGCACCGAATAACTTCTGCTTTGTTCCTTTTGAAGTCTGTCTTCAGTGATGGCTTGAACTTGCCTGATCTGTCTGTATTAAGTAGTCTTATGGGATCAACCTGTTACTTTTGTTCACTTATGATAGTGCCTTGCTTTCACCTTTGATATCCTGGAGTTAGTTGAACAGATTATACTGTAACCCTGTGAGTAATTTGCAGCTCTCTTTCTGCCAAGGTCCTGTGACACAAAAAGATCAGATAGGAGAATATAGGGGGGCTACTTCAGGTTGGTCAGATAGCAGTGCAGCAAAATTTATAACAGAAGTGAGACTTATACATTGTCAAACAAAAGCAAAGGTACTAGACACTGTCCCATGTGGCTTAGCATGAAGGCTGTAATGGTGTAAAATACCAGAGTCATCAATTACGTGATTTTGTATTAGGGGCAGGAGAATCCTTCTGAAAATATGCCAAGCACAGTCTTTTGATGCCTTAGTCTTTGACCCCCCAATTGCTTTGCAGGTTAAAAACCTGTTCAGATTTATGATATATATATGCACAGGAATTTTATCTCCATTTGCCCTTGTTTCAGCACTGACCTTGTCTTTAATGTTAGTATTTGATGTTCTCTTCTTGATGCACAAAGACAAATCAGTCATCTTCTTTTTGTTCTACATTTTGGGCTGCTGGACAAGCACAGTCTCATAGCAAGCCTTAGTGAGACAGGCCATGCAGTCCCTTAATCATTCTTATGTGTCTGTACTGATTCCAATCCGAATACATCTTTTGTGGTAATGGCTCTGCACAGTGTTCCACTGAACTCTTACTGGCTTTCTGCACAATAGACTGAAGATTTCCTAGGTTTACCTGAAAACAGCTTGATGGCTGCATTTTAAACTTTCATTGCCTTTTCACAGGCACTGCATTGATGAATTATATACATAATGAGATCAAAACAAGGACCAATTTATTTTATTCAGTCATCCCAGTCCCCTATCTCCAGGTTCATTGCAGAAATCAGCATTATTTTATTCTCCCAGTGTGAGGCCTTGCATTCTGACTATTTCTGTACTATTTTATTCTATTCTCTTATTCTGTACCTTTTATCCGTTTTATTTCAGCTTGAAGGTGATGCTTATGCTCTTTCTGTACAGTCTATCCCCTGTTCATAATACATCTCTGCTTCAGTCTGTCTGCAGATTTTGTTAAGATACATCTATATTTTGCAGGAAAACTCTGACTTCTTTCCTAGCTCTGTGACTTCAGTAGGGTCTTTTCAAATTATATCCTTACATATTTTGTCTCATCTCTGAATAGATATTAATTGTTTTTCAATGACTTGCCTGGTATAAAACAGTTGTTCTACTCAAAGGGAATATTGCATTGAAGGGCTGCATTAATGA
Organism: Grallaria varia; assembly: GCA_013396735.1. Lineage (NCBI taxonomy): Eukaryota > Metazoa > Chordata > Aves > Passeriformes > Formicariidae > Grallaria > Grallaria varia. The sequence continues at coordinate 184,595 of VWZG01002656.1, forward strand.
CACAGCGCAGGCAATGATAAACCACCTCTTCCTTTTAAGGTTTGTTGGCAATTTCCTTAGGACTAAGTTATATGGCAGGTGTTCACTTCATCCAGCATCTACCTTCCAAGTCATTCACTAATTGAGTCTGTACCAATAGAACAGCTGTGTCTGGCTGGTTTTCAAGCTCACCAGAATGGTTCATTTGTGTGGGTGGAGCATTAAGATCAGGCTCAATCATTTCCTTCTGTCACATGGTTGGAATATTGCCTCTTCAGGGCTCACATTGCTCTGAGTTCCTGCTTGTGTTTCTTCACATCAGTGTTAGACAGTGGAACAAATAAGTTATTTTGGATCACAACTCATGATCTTAGGCAGGCCTACAAGGCAAATAAAATATTTTTTGTGCATTAGGGACAGTGTAACAATAACTGCTCCCCTGTGCATGTGAGGAAGTAGGAGAAAATACACTGTCACATATTCTATCATTTTTAATCTTCATTCTTTGTGCAGTCATAGCGAGCAGAATTATATTTTGATTGTTTGTTCCAAGTCCAAATTCTGTAGCACTTCAAGAATTCTGGGCTGGACAGAGGCCTGCAGTGGTTGTGTGTGGGTGCTGTCATGACTGATACCCAAAGAATTGCATAAAGAGGCCACAATAAAACATGTTTAAAGTAGAACAGTGTGTTCAAGTTCTGTTTTGTTTTCTTTAGAGATGGATTATATTCATTGAAAGATACCTTGAGCAGTTGCTGGCACCTGCCTCCTCATGACATTCGATACAAAAAGCTAAGCTCATTAATACATTTTCATTCATTTGTAACCTCTCTTATCTGGGCCTGCTTGTGGCTTTAAGAAGAATGTGTAATGGGCTTAGCTGTCTTTAAAGGCAGCTCTATTTGGAAATTAACCTCTTATTTCTGAGATGCTCTATTTAAGTTTGCATCTTTATTAGATTTTTTGCAAACAAACAAAAAACCCTCTTAAAAATAAATCCATATATTGGTGTAAGAACAGTATCAAAAGTCAAATTATGAGCTTACATATGAACACCAGAGAGCCTGCTGCTTAACAAGGTGTGATAACTAATCAGATTTGTAAGAATTAAGGAACAGAATGCAATGAAAGTAACAGGAATCTGCCAGGCTTTCACGAATTAAAATCTGATTCATCCAGAAATGCTTTTCTATGCTTGCTTTAGAAATTCCTGTTTTCTGTTGCACTAAATTAAGCCCTGAGTTAATTCTCTAGCCTTAATACTTTTCCACTTCATTCTATCAGATTTTCTTCCCTGGTTAGGACAAGGGATGAATTACAGTGTCACTGGGCATCATGCGCAATAGCAGCCAGATCATTACCACAAACTTTTATATTTTTAAACACTTATATATCCAACTGCAGGATTGAAAATGCATCTTTAGGCATGAATTGTTCTTTGCTAAAAATCCAACACACCTACAGTTTCTTAGTAGTGGTTTGTTTTTCTGCTCTGACAGCACAAGCTCTATTAATAATCTGTGTTCATAGAGCCACTGGCAAACCAGGAAAGTAAGTGATGTGGTGGCACAGTAGAAACAAGAGCTCTTAATCACAGAAACAGTGTTGTCTGGAGGGAAAAAGAGAAAGCAAAGTGCTAGATGTGCAGAGGAAGTAGAGAGGCTGGAGCAAGCTCATGGAGAGTTTTATAATCAAGAAGTTCATTTTGCACTGGGTTCTGCAATTAATGAGCAGCCAGTGGAGCTGTCTAACACTGGGGGTGATGTGACTCAGTGTCCAGGGATCATAGAAGTTATTTTGAGCCTGGACATATAGAATTGTTCACTGTTTTCTCCCACTGAACAGTCTTATAATTTAAGTACTTAATCATAAAGACTAACCAAGTTCTCTCTCACTGATTTTAGCTTTTCTACCTTTCTCAGCTGGCTGCTCGTGCCTCAGATGATCAGACTTATCATTCCAACGTATATACCCCATGGTTCCCCTCTCCCTCTGTGCCTGCCTTCTCCTTTGTACTATAGTTCTATTTATTCCTCCATATTCCACAGCTGTTATTTGCTGACTTCTTTCAAAGTTTTCTTGTAGTGATAGCATTGCTTACAGCAAGAAAAGCAGGAAGACCAAATCCTTTTTTCTATCCACTCCCATGTTCTTTCTGTCTTACACTGTTCTTTCCTCATTCCACTTTTGCACCTTGAGATGCTTTTTTATTTGTAACTTGTTAGCTAGACATGACCATCTGAAGCTCAAATACCAGGACATTACAGATTTCACTAACCACCCTTATGTTTATGATTTTGTGTCTTTTGCAAAATTCATTTTCCAGTCATATCCCTTGTCATGGCATCCCTATTGACTTGACTGAAATTCTGCCTTATGCAATCAAATCAGATTTCCTGGCAGGATAATAACTGAGAGCTTTGGTCCCCTTTGCTATATCTATTTTGTAACATTAAAAGTAAAGTGCATAACAATATAGAATTGTACTTATCAGCTGCTTATTCTCACCTATATTCTCACCTAACCTCCTAGGCGACCCAGAAAACTTCACCCCCGCAAATCCACTAGTAACCCCTCCACACATTAAGCCCGAATGGTACTTCCTATTCGTATACGCAATCTTACAATCGATCCCCAACAAACTAGGAGGAGTCATAGCCCTCGCAGCCTCCGTCCTAGTCCTATTCCTAATCCTAATCCCCCTTCTACATCACTCGAAGCAACGGACAATAACATTCCGGCCCCTGTCACAACTCATATTCTGAGCACTAGTCAGCAACTTACTTATTCTCACATGAGCTGCTTGATTGTGAGATTCATACATAAAAGCATTTAACACTGACTGGGGCAAACTGAGATGTAAATGGGTAATAGTCAGTACAGAGAACTAAAAATACCTTGGAACAAGCAACTTCAAATTTCACTTTTAAAAGTCTAAATATTTTTCACAGTAGCCAATAAAATGCAAGGTATGAAGATATTCATATAATTGTTTTCTTAAAGACAAAAAAATAAAGCATAATAAAACATTTTGGAAGGCTTAGTAATGTAAAAGCTAAATGGATATATCAACAGAAGCAGAAGGACATCTCTTTGGAGTAAAGGAAAAAAAGTATTCTGGCCCCACTGGGCTTTAAAAATGATAAATCTTTGGCACAAGGAAGGGTTTTTTAAATTAAATTTTCTTTTCAACCGCAGGCCTTTTTGATTTATACTATCTAGCCCCAAGCAAGGGTCTTAATTATTTTTGATTTATTTGCTTCATTCCCAAGAAAGGTCTTTCAGCTTTTCTTTATTATTATTATTTCAGTTTTTCTTCTTCTGTAGGCATATCTGTGTTTTCTAGCTTTGATTTTTACTGCTAAGTTTTGATGTTTTCTTTTCCTCTGAGGTGAAATACTTTGGTGAAAGCCTTCAAATCTTAAACAAAATAGTTTGCTTTCACAAACATAATGCGAAGTTTGAGTCTTTCACTTTAAATTTCAGTTTGTTAATTCATTTTCCCATAATTTCTGCTATGTTGCTATAAATCAGGTATCCTGTCCCATCTTCTAAAGTAAAGTTTCCTATACATCAATATGGCTTATCTTCCCTCTCAGTTGATGTTTTTAGGTAAAACATGCTATACAAGCTTAGCAACTTTTTACATTAGTTATAAAATAGGTTTTAATCAACTGTTTTCTCTTCTCTATGAGAAATAGTTCCGTTTTCCCTTTATTATGTGTATAAATGGAAAAAAATGCCCTGGAACACTTTCAGGATAATTATAGGAAAATGTGCCTGCCCAGCACAGCTCAGTAATTAAAGCATTCTCCAGGACTGCAAAATCCTCAGTCAGAGAAAGAAGTCGAACCTTTCTCTATTCAGATTCAGTAAGCTGTGGCTGTTGGTATATAACAGGGGAAGGCTGCTGTTTTTCAGTAGATCTGTTAGAGCTTTTTGAGTCCTGCCATGGTGGAGATGCCCTGCCTGGCAGGGGGATCCTCTTGGGCTGTGGTGTGAACAGTACCTGGGGCTGCTCTACCCAAGTCAGAATAGGTAGTTCTACCAATATGCATAATTTTGACATTGAGTGCCTTGCAAGATAAAAGAAAACACTGACACAATTCAGGAATTCTCAGAGTTTATGGAGTGGGATCTTTTAGAATGCTCATCTTCAGCTTCTCTTCTGCAGTGCTTCCCTTCTGCCTAAGTCTTGCTGAAAATACCCTGTAATACTTCTTATATTGAGCTGTTGGCCCCTTGATAGAAAGATGAAGAAGGCGACAACTTTCTAGGAAATGAGTTTAAATATGTGTTGAAATAAAATATATTAAAGTTTATTTAGATATACAGTGACAAGATACCTATAAATACCTGAAAAAATACCTGAATGGATTTTTCATTTGCTTTATATCCATATATTTTCTCTATGAGTAACATTTCTGGTGAGGTGAGTTATTTTTCTTATGTTACCAGTGCCACCACCTCATGCTGAAGGTTACTGCAGTCAAGAGTTATACTACGTCAGTGAAAATCTTGTCTAAAACCCTTGTCCTTCCCTCAGATTTCTATATGGAAACGAGCACCCAGATAATCACGAAAGCAAAAAATATCTGCTTGTGCTTCTCATTAGACAACAGATTGAAAAAAATTCTGTCAAGCTCTGAGTTGGTTAGACACTTGATTAGGAACTCTGTATCCAGAAATGAATCTGCAGATTTAAAAACGAAACAAAACAAGAACATATTTGCTATTGTTTCATGGAGTTGCCAGTATGATTGTTCCTTTGTGTGAAAACAGGGTTAATTCAGGAAGTACTTTTTTCAGTTGTATAGGCTTTTTTTTTTTTTTTTTCACTCTGATATATTAATCTTTTGTGATCCAAGGAGGAAGAGGAGAAACACATTGCCAGGATGACCTTTCTTGCTTTCTATTCATCCTTCTGCATATTTCCAGTGTAACCCTTTGAATTTCCACATAGAGGAAGGACGAAATTCAGAGCTCAGGGTTTCCAAGGTGAGAACCCTCATGACTCTGCCTGGAAAAAAAGAGTGTGAATAGGCTAAGGCTTGTAAAATTGCTGCATGAAAATAAATGAGCGCGAGGCACTGAAGGAAAAACTGAAGTTTAGTAGGGAAAGACTCTGCTTTTGTGTAAGTAAAAGGGATTATGTTAATGAGACGTATCTACAGCCATTTTAAATTTCTCACTGGTCTAACTACCAGTGCAAAGCGGGTTTAGTTTGCTCCTAGGATCAAGTGACACAAAGAGTATAAGAAATGCTGATATTTGTCAAAAACAGGAATGAAAATGAAAGGTAATAAATCACAGGAGAGGGCTTTGAGTGGTCTAAATGCTTTTGTCTCTGTTTCTCTCAGAACATGACATAAACAGTGTAAACATAGCATCCAGAACTGTTTTGTAACAGGCAGCAAAGAACTCGGTAACATTGTTTAATAATGAGATTGAAAGAGAAAGAGAAATGTACGCAGCAAGTAAAGCTTACATGCTTGCAGAAGCTGGAACCTGACTTCTGTGCAGCACTGGATGGAATCCAGGTGGATAGCCACAGTGTGCTGTGTAGATCCTGTCTGTGGAAAGGTTCACCATCCACCCCGTACTGTTGTTCTTTATATCTAATGCAGCAAGCACTACTAAATATCTCCTCTGGAGATGAAGAAATTTTACTTCTTAATGCTCACCAGAGCATATCCATCTGCATGCATCTAGCAACTGTATCCAGGAATGGCATGTATCCAGGGTATTTCACATTCCCTCATATTGTTTATATATATATATTTATGGTATTATATTGTGGTCATTCATGCTAACACATGGGCTTGTCAAGCACCTAATAGAGCAGACATGGCTTGCTCAAGATCACTAACTCCTTGAATGCAATGTCTCCCATCAGTCTCTCAATACAGAGGATCAGAACTATGAAATAGAAAAATTCATGAACAAATCAAATACAGCTGACAGATAGGTAAGCTCATGTTATGACAGCTGGATATTGATCAAAATGGCATGGAAAAGGCTGGACAGAAGTCAGGAAAATACCAGGGTAATCAAAAGGTAGATGTTTAGAGGATTCTGCTCTGAGCTTACCCTTAGGTTATGCAGCCAAGCATACATAATTCATCCCACGTGGACAGATTTAACTTAAAGTAAGAAAGTACCATAAGACATTAAAGCTAGTGGCTAAAAAAAATAAGAACTACCTACAGGTGAGCAAGCTCAAGTTTTAAAAGAAAATACATAAACAGAACACATTTCAGCAACTACAACCAAAGACTCAGTCCTATTGAACCTATAGAGCTATCTGTGTTGAATTACCTTTGGCCTCATCTGATTACAACTCAGAATGCCAAATCTTGCCTTGATATAACTGGCAGTTGGAATATGATATTAAATTTCCCTCAATCCTAAACTGTAGTATTCGTTCTTGAGGATATTTTGTAAGCCTTGAACTTAGCCATGTTGGCAAGATGATACTTTCTTAATTCAGGACTCAGAAAAGCCAAAACTAGTATCACAACTGTTTCACTATGTAATATGAAGCAGATAAACATGGTACAAGATGTTGATTTGGACCCTCTCTATTTATTCCTGTGAAAGACAGAAGAAATTAAGCCCAAGTCCAAAACTGAGAAATGTAGTGTGCAGCATGAAAAGGAGGGGTAAAAAAAGGAAATGTGGGTATCATGCAAAGCAAATATAATAAAAGCTTGTTTGCCATAGAGGGGTTACTTGATAAAGTTCTGTCTTTCCTAAGCAAGCCATACGAGCAGGAAAGAAGAGGTTAATTTTAACCCTGAAACAACCTCTGAGCACAGAAGTTACTTTTCTAATTTTGACAAAATGGACAGCCAGAAAGAGGAGTGTAGGCAGGATAACAAATTGTGAGAAAAAAATGTACCTGTGAATACCAGAATTTAAGATGGCTTATCAGTAAGAGGTGGATATTTAGTACTGGCAAGCTGACTCTCACAGCTATCCGCTCAGGACCTGATGAACTTCTTTGGTCTAAGACATTTTTGACTGGCTTGGTTGATCCTTCTTCATCTCTTCATTTTCAGGTATTACAGAGGCAGACTGTCTATCTGCTCATATGCGGGAATAATTTTGAAGACAAAAGTAAAAATAGCGAAAGAAGATGAATAAGTACAGAGAGGAGTCACAGAACAGGGGATCAAGTGGGAGGGAATCCTTGCTGGTTTGGTAGCAAAGGTGGAAAGCATTCTGTTGCTCTATACATCCCAATACCAAAAATCACCAATATAAGGCAGCCTTTGCAAACAAAGTAATGGCAAATTAACTTTCTCCATGAGATTGTCCAGGATCCATTTTACTTGGTTTAGCCTCAAAAGGATAGATGGGTGAAATGAGCTGTTTTCTCATTATCTGCTCACTAGCTTAATTTTTAAAACAGTGTTCTGGTCTATCTCTTTCTACTGTACCTGAGATGATCTCAGTCTACATGGTAAGAGTAAGTCGCACACCTTGCAGGAAATTGTCTTGTATTTTTGGTACTTATCCCAATATTCATTTCTTGGCAAGCTACTGTAATATTTATAGAAGTTTCACCTGCTTCCTACAGGCAGGTTCAACATTATTAACTTTTTAATCTTGACAACTAGAAGAGTAGTAGGATGTTACGTCATAATTATTTGAATAGATGTGTTTGACTGGGTAGGTTGACTGTATTGAAGCTTCATGTGCAAGAACTGGATGAAATGAGGTTATACTTGACTTGATAACTTGCATTCAGAACTTTGAATTACGTATTCTCAAGCAGAAAAAGGTGGAAAACAATTCTGCCAATTTATTTTTTGCCACATAGTTGTCTTTCCATATATCTACACTGGGAATCAAGCTAAGAGTCTATAGAGAGCTAAGAAAAATGTTATTCATCCTCTTGCTGAAGGACAGAAATTGCTTGGCCTAGTGAGTAACATATTATTCAAGTTACAATTAGCATAATAGATAAGTGAGTAGACTTTTTCCCTTAATTTCTGCATTTTGTGGAGAAAAAAAAAGATATCTGCATCAGATTCTTATCAAAATTTATCTAATTTTGCTTAAAGCAGATTGAAAATCTAATTTCTTTATCTGTCTTTCTGGGCCTATTTTTTCAACCCACAGCTGGAGAATTACTGTGCTATCAGGTAGCAGTAGCACATGTTCTTCTGCTAAAGTTATAATTATCTCTGTAATTATTAGCCTGATTTTTGACCTATTTATTCTGCTTAAATTCTGTAAGAAAAAACCCCTCTGGCCATGGCTCTTACTAAGGGGAATTCTGCAGAAGCTAGAAGTTAGTTGGGCTAAACTTTTTGGATAAAGAAAAGAAGAATAAAAAAGCAACAAGTTTATATTTAAAAGTCTTCTTTTGTATTATATTGTATTCCTTGATATTTGTATAGGAGAGCGAAGCAGAATATTCAATATTTCATTGAGAATAAATATGTATATGTAAAAAAAAAAATGTTTTCTCTGGAATAATAATAAATTTTAATGTTATTAAAGACAGAATAACTTTTGAGATTGCAAACATTGGTAATATTATGTA
>VWZG01002656.1:198623-300795 GCA_013396735.1 Grallaria varia
TTTTTTTTTTTTTTTAATCATATGGAAATGTCACTGAATACATTAATGGACACACTCTTTATCTCATTAAATTCCTAGGTGCTTCCCCTTCTTAATATTATATCTAGCTTTTTCTGACCATTAATTGATTTTTGTTTAGCTTTCATAATTTTCCCTTCACATGCATTGCCAAGTTATGTCATCTAATAATATTTTCAGTTTTGATGGTTGCTTAATCTTCCATATAATAAAGATTACTCTGAAAACTTCATTACTGTGCATAACAGTGTTGAGGTAACTTGCCTGGTCAGTAAGTTATATCACAAGAATTTCATTTTTTGTTTAGGTTTAGACCTGCACCTGATTCTCTCTAAAATTTTTCAGTTTCTTTTTATTCCATTGTTTTCATTTGTGTTTCCCTGAGACTAAAATGTAGCCTATGTAAACCTTTGTATTCTGAAATATATATATATATAATTCAATTTTTCTCATCTATATCTTTCATGCTGCTCAAAATTCAAATTACCTGTAGAAACAACATTTCCAATGTAGACTTGAAAAAATAGCTGCAGATGTATTATTACTTCTCAGAGCCATGATGAAACATCCAGTGCAACAAATTTATTGGCACTTAACACTTTGCTAGAAGTAAAGTTGTAAGTATTGTGTTGCAAGTACTCAGTTCTATCCTTTTAATCTGTAGGTACAGTTTTCCTGTTCTACATCACCCCATCCCACTTCTGGGCTTTTAAACAAGAAGTGAACACTCCTCCTAGTTCCTGTGTTAACTCTGCCAAAGCACAGCCACTTTCAGCTCCTCCTGGAGCAGGCTGGAAATTTTTTTCTAGGAGTTGTCTGATGCAGTTGTCCTATAATTTTAAAGTCAACCTCAGGTTTTCCATAATTTTTCATGGTTCCTGTCCTTTGACAAGTTCAGTGAATCAACACCTTTTATCTAAAAAAATTGACTTATTTTTTCTCTGCCACTTCTCTAAGTTGTATCCCTTCCAAACCTAAATTTTTCTGCACACTTGTGTTTAACGGCTGTGCTCCATGGGATGGGTGTTTTGATCAGGTTTTTTAAAAAGAGAGATGCCTCTGCTTGAATTAAGCTGCAAATGAGACCATATGCCGAAGTCAATAGTATAAATTTTTATTTAACAGTAAATGTGAGGCAGAGTGAGATAGAAATAGGAAAAAGAGAGAAAGGAGGAGACAGAGAGTGACAGAGACAGATTATGTAGAAAAAATATCACCACTCCGTCCAATGGTGTCCCATTGATCCTCTTCCTGTGGTGTTCTAGGTAGTGAGAGTTTTATCAAAGTGATGGTTGCAGTCTGGATCCATCAAGGGAAGCCCAGGTTGGTGAGGGAAAATCCTGTGGTGGTGAAGGAAGTCTCAAGTGGTGAAGGAAGAAGTCCATCTGTTGTGAGAAAAGAAGCCTGTGTGTTGAGTAAAGTCGTGGTGACAAGGAAAATCCCATGGTGGTAAAGGAAGTTCCGTGGTGGCGAGGAAAGAAGTGGCTTTTGTTAGGCTTAGGCTAGGTGGCAGTCCCCCAGATACTTCCACTGGGGTGGGGACTTTTACAGTGGATGATGTAATACTGGATCACAGGACATTTCAGGAGTCTTTTACATCATTGCGTCAGCCTGCTGCATCAGCACAGTTGTGTCGAATATGGTCCATTATGGCCCATCAGCAGAGATGAATATCTTTAGGCTACATGTGAATTGTTCCCGTAGTTCCCTGGAGAGGATTTACCGCAGCTGAGTCATTTGTGTGAGGATGAAGAAACACTTCCACACCTCACGGGTTTTTGCCTCTTTCCTTGCCTTGCTCAACACCCAGCTTGTAGCCTGAGTTGTCAGGTGTGCACACCCTCAGCACCTGCGTGGTTACTTTGTACATGATCAGGTTGCACCTTGATTGTTTGAGCCATTAACGTTCCAGTTTCTCACACTTGCAGATAGAGTCTTCTCCTGGGATAGTTGGACAATAGTATCACCTTTATCTTATCTCAAGTTCCTGTCACATTCCAAGTTAGTAGGCATATTCAGGGAGGGGTGGGTTTTGGCGAGCAGTTGCTTCTTTGCACATTTTGTGGACAAAATCTCAGTAATTTTAACAATATTTAAGTCATAAACAATTTCAGTGTCTCACAGATAGACTAAACCCATCTTTGAAAAGTTCATTTTCACTGTAGCTACCTGCCTCTTTCTGACTGTAGTGATGGAATCCTCAGGACTGTTCTGTCCTTAATAGCTGTGTGAAATGTGAAAAAGAAAAGCTGTTTCGTTTGCAGCCTGACAGTTCTGTATTGCCTAGCATTGTTTTTTAAAGATTTCCCTGAGCAAGCAGCACTGGACATTTTGTCCTTTCTAAACACCTTCTTTTGGCTCTTGGCAGTGATATAATTCAATATAGTTCTTTTTGTCTCAGACTCCTCCCCCGATTCTGTCTTTTGTCATAGTTTGCCACAAAATAGACAGATGTTTTTTGGAATTAAATTCTGAGCTCACTGTGTCTTTTTAATACAAATATCCTTTTTTTGAATTACTTCAGTTTCTTTTGTGCTGGCCATATAAGTCTTTCTTCACATTATGAAGTCTTCATGGCAGCTCATGCTGGACTTCTAAAGACTTGTTCTGAGCCTTTCATGGCAACACTCCTACAGGTTTTCCTTTTTTCCTGAAAAAAAAAAAAATAAAAAATTAAAAGCATCTGATTTCCTAATGAAGTATCTGTAACTGCTTCAGTCTTTCTTTGTGCCACTTCATCATTTGTCATTAATGTTTTTCTGTGGTCATCTTTTTCTAAAATACCATCAAAAAATAGATTGAATCACCCTTGTATTTAATTTTCACAGGGAGTACAGCACTTTCCAGACCTTTAACATAAAAGTCCATTGTTAATTTTATCTGCCTGATTTAACTGGAAGCTTCTGAAACATTAAGTTTCTTCAGAACCAGCTTGTTTCAGAAATATCTTATTTGGTTTTGGCAATCTATTCATTGCAATTGCAGAACAAAGTACAGTTAAACCCTTTTCCCAGCATTCCCCTGCTGCTCAGAGTAAAACACAACTGATTAGCACCTTTATTCCTCGCCCCCTCCTTAACTCACACCTCTGCATGAGAGTTTTCCCTAATCTACATACCTTCTCCTTGGATCCCGTATTGTTTAACACAGTTTGGGTGCTAGAGATGAGAGGAGACAGTTTTTCTAACATTACGGCCACACTGATAGTGATGTAACGCTCCTCCTCAGAGGAGCAGGTCATAGAAATACCTATGTTGCAACTTCATAGAATCATAGAATTGGTTGGGTTGGAAAAGACCTCAGAGATCACCAAGTCCAACCCTTGGTCCAACTCCAGTCGGTTTACTAGCTCATGGCACTCAGTGCCACGTCCAATCTCAGTTTAAAAACCTCCAGGGACGGTGAATCTACCACCTCTCTGGGCAGGCCATTCCAATGCCTGATCACTCTCTCTGTAAAGAATTTTTTTCTAATATCCAAATTAAATTTCCCCTGGCAGAGCTCAAGCCCGTGCCCCCTTGTCCTATTGCTGACTGCCTGGGAGAAGAGACCAACCCCCACCGGGCTATAACCTCCCTTCAGGTAGTTACAGAGAGTGATGAGGTCACCTCTAAGCCTCCTCTTCTCCAGTCTAAACTGGTATCCAGATCAAAGAATCTGTTTGTAGGAATAAATATGGCTGTGAATCTGGCAGTGCTGAAGTCAACAAGGGAAGGAAGGTTCATGAAGTGAAGATATTTGGTAGGAGTCGCAGGAAAGGATCAAGGTGGTTGTGTTTCAGAAGTATAACTGAACCTTATGGGTAGACTAAGTGAAGCCCATCCCATCCTATAGCTTAATGTCTATTGCACTTAGAATGAATTACAGAATCACAGAATGATTTGAGATGGATGGGAACTTCAAAAGTCATCTAGTCCAATCCCTCAGGATGCAGCCTGACCTTGAACTTTCCAAGAATGGGGGGACTACAGCCACTCTGGACAGCCTGTTACAGTGTTTCACCAACATTTACAGAGTTGCAATTTTTCAATTGAATGTGATTATTTCTTTTTTTTCCCCCCCCCAACATTTTGGAAATGAAATTTACGCCAATGCTTAAGCAGAATATAATTTGAGTTCTAACATAACATTTCAGGTTTGATTTGTCAAAAAAAAAAAATGTACATTACCCAGCAACAGTTATATAGTCTCATTGATCTTGTAAGAAAACTCTTTTAGACTTTCTGAAGAAGGGGAGTTTTATATCTTGTGAAACTCTATAAAATTTCTGCATTACATTGACAAATATATCTTTATGGTAAAGGAAAATGCTTCTGAAATTCACTTCATTTTTTCCTTATTTTTTCTGGAATAAATGTTTAACTCAATCCCTCTTTAGTCAAGCATATATAAATGTGTCTTGGCTGGGGACTGTTCATGTGCCACATACAATATCCTTTCTTAAATAAGATAAACATATGTGATACCTTTGGTGTCAGTATTCATTTCACCATTTATCAGATACATATGCTTAAACAAAGAAAGGAGGTCAGAGCTGTTCTGGCTATTTTTCATATGTCTTGCATTAGGTGAAATATTTCCTAAACCAATTAAGTGGAGGTAGATTCTAAAATCCTCCTAGAGTACTGCAGTAGGCATCATCAAGAAGAAATCTAGAAAAAAAATGTGGTACTTAAGCCATGTTCCAACTGACCAGTTTAAACTGAAACTCACGATACAGCACAAAGCAAGGTAAAATATCTGCATTGACTCTGGAGTACAAAGGAACCTGTCTTCATCAGTCTGGGTTTACATATAGCATATCCACTCTCCCAGGCAAGTATTTTTTTAAGCTTCTTTAAAACATACAGAAATCTAGCATTGGAGAAAGGCTTTTATCCTTCTGAGGACCTAAGCATGAACAGATTTTTATTTTTTTTTTTTCCACTGTGTATGCTACAAGGCATTTACCTTCCATGTAATCCAAAACCCATAAGGAATCAGTACAGACAAAACTTTTATCTTTAGCAGAAATAAATGATTCTGGTTTTGGGTATTTGGATTCTGGAGGAAGTCTTGTTTCACAGATGTAATCCTGTAGGGGCCCAGGAAAATGATCTGAGAATTCTCAGGGCATAGCAGGGATAAGTAGAGAGAGCTATTTTTTCAGTGAAAATATGAGAAAAGCACAGAGGAAAGGTTGAGAAAGGCAACAAGATCTGAATCAGGCATCACTTATCCAATTCTGTATTGCAGTCAATAGCATGCTGTCCCTTTTGTCTTTCCTGTTCTTTGTTATGACATTATGCTTCCTAGAATAACATTAGGTCAATTTTTTTTAAAGATGTAGTAACATTTTCATCAGGCAGCTACACGATTTTTATGCGAGCTAAAATACAGTGGTGTTTTTAATTTGAAGAGGTAGACCTACTTTCCTCCACTGAAGGGAGAGCTGGTACAAAGTGTATTTGACATGATGACTGAGAAGTATGAACAGTAATGGTCACTTTTAAAAGGTACAGTAAGAAATCTGTATTACAAATGGTGGAAAAAATGAACAAATATTGATCAGAAGTTTGACATGAATACTGAAGCACTGTTTTCCATAACTTTCCTGATTGTATATATTGACTATTAAATTCAGTATTGCTCTTTTATATGAAGTATTATTTGTTGCTGTTATTGTATGGATATCAGTTGTGTTTCATCCTGAACTGATTGTCACAAGAGTTTCAGCAGAGTGAAAAAAAAGAGGCCTCTCTCTCTGTCTTTGGCACAGCACTTGCAGTAGTCAGTCAGGTGTACAAGAAAGTACACTCAAATACATTGTTACCCAAGCTATCTATGGAAAAATGACAAAAAAGGACATCTGTACACAACCCATTATAAATCTTTTGGTTTACAAGCATCTGCTAATCTTTTCTGTGAGCGCTTTAGCACACATCTGGACCTTGACATCTAAGTGCTTATTGAATAACTTGAATTTTCATCTCTTATAACCTTTACTATGGAGAACTACACAGGCTAGCACTTCTAATTCTTAGAATGAAACTCTTTCAACTGGAGCAATGCCTGGTGTTTTGGAAGCTAGAAATCATCAGTCTGGAAAAGTGCCCTTTAAAATGTTCAGCATAGGAACATGCGCTGCCTAAAGTGTGCTGTTGATAAAATAACTGTCTTGAGACACAAAGCAGAAAAATATGGTGTTGTACGTCAGACAGATAAAAGATCACTGTGCTGAAAGCAATCTTCAAAGTATGACTTTTTAAAGCTTGAAACTGCATTTTTCTTCTTACGTGTCCACTGTTTCTTCATTTTTTCCATATATTTTCACAAAATAATACCACTTCCCTAGACACTATCAAAAATCTCTTAAAAATACAGGACTATAAGTTTTTAAGAGCACCAAACTCCATCTCAAAGATTATTTTTTTTCATTTAAAGTTAAATTCTCTAAACAATCAGTCCATTAAACCAACAATATTTTCCTCTTTCCGAAGATAAACGCATATTGTTTTTAATATGCTGACTGCAGAGTAGTCTCCCAGGCATACAATTAATCTGAATGAAAATTCTACTTGCTATCTTGATATAAATAAAATAGACTGCTAGTTTGTTGTTCAAATCACTGAAAACATGCCTGCCAGGAGCAGTCTGGATAACTCCAGGTTTGACTGGCAAAGCATTAATGACAAGCATTCAAACATTTAAATCAAAGGATTGTTACTCTTTATAATACCCTTTCTGAATGAAGCTTATTTTCACATTCCGCTCCTGACCAAGATTTGCTTTTTATTGGCCAAATTTGTATTGATAGAAGTTATTTATCATAATCATAACTTCTTGGCTTAAATGATTTATATAATAGTCTCTCTTAAGGAAAAACAACAGAAAAAGATACAACTTCTAAAAGATAAAAATTGTACGGCTGATTGTGTTGGTATTTATTAAAATGTTAACATACATTCTGTAAAATGAAGTAATGGTCAGTAAGACTTTGTTTTCACTGTGGAATCTGAGAGCAAACATTTCATGGTATTGGGTAAACCCTCATGGATTACTATTGTTTCATCAGGTTATGCTCAAAAAGACTTCTTTGTGAAATACCCTCCTCCTGTCCTCATGGTATGCATTGATCAAAAGGAACACCCTACGCCTATTATCTGCTGAGTGGAACTTCTCAGGGCCACACAGTCCCCTGCAAGATTTCACACAGTGGAGGACTGCGCCAGTGAGCCCTTAGAGAAAAACTATTAGTGTTGGCTCTGTTAAGTCCACATATCTAGAAGGTGGGTAGTCACATAGTCTATGCTCAAGTGTCTTGGCCTATAATGAATTCATCAGTGGAAAATCTTGATGTCTTGGAACCTGAAACCACTGAAAATACAGCCTTGAGTCATTTCCCCAAGTTTCACAACAAATCCTATTTTGTTTTCAATAGGGATGAATAATGCAAACATGGAAAACAGACCATAAGGTACTCATTATGAATTTACTGTGGCGTATAGAAATAATATAAACCATCGTTACCTTGAGTAACATAGTGACTGCCTTCTGCACATTATGTTGCAGAAATAGAAGTTTCTGCACTGAGGACTGAGATATGAAAGCAGCAATAGAATCAAGAAGTTATATGACTTATTTTTAAAGAATTTATGATGGTATTATATCATGGTGATTACTTTCTTAGCACAGATCAGATTGTGATGCTGTACTGTTTTTCTGAGAATGAGTTGCACTTTTTTTCTGTCTGTTTAGCTCAGCATCTTAGTAATATGAGTAATAAATGCAAAAGATTTTCTGAAGAAAGTGTATTCCTGTTTCCTATTTATACTTGGTAGAAACACTTTACTTTTATTCCTTATTTCTCACAATATCCTTCCAAGCACATCAGTGAAGTGTAGCAGCAGCACTTGAGTTTACAAGAAACCATTTACCTGGTAGGAGGGAACAAAATTCACATGCAAGATGTACAGCTCATCCCAAAATATTGAACTGGTTCTTAGTGCAAAGTCAAACTAGGCATGTCCTTAGCATTGACAGTGTATTAACAAGAATCTCTTCATCCCTGCAACTAAGCCTGTGAAAACCGTCTTAAAATAATATGCAGGCATTTCATTCTCCCTACAATTAAAAACTTTGAAAAATGCTGAGATTTCTGAGGAGATATGGAGGACTCTCAGTGTTAGATAGAGCTACTGAAATTACAGGTTGAGAAGTAGTAAATTTTAGCCTTCCTCTTGTTTACAAATAATCAGTAAATAGATGCAAATTTCGGAGAGCTTGTCTTAAGAGAACATTTTTTACCCTACACATTATTTTGTTGAAGAGCTGAGATACTACAAAGGAAGGTATATTATGGAATCACGGAGAAAGTAAGTAGTTGTCTGCCCAATTATTTTTTATAACCAGTAGTCCAGAATTGATTATTTGTTTTGTGTATTTAGTCTCACCAAACTGGTTCTGCTCCTAAACATTATGTAAATACCTGTGAGCGCTGCAGAAAGGAGTCCTTGATAGTTATATACTCTAATGGCTAGGAGCATTTCAGTGTTTAGAGACAGCAGAAGTGAATTGCACTGCACAATTTTTAACCCTTGCTTTCCTTTTTTTTTAATTTATTTTGCCTTGGCTGCTTGTTTGTTTTTCCTCCAAGGAAAAGGTAGTATTTGTTGATACATGATGACTTCGGATGTAGAAACCTTTCCATCCTAGAAAGAAAACTATGTTAACTAGCTTGTCAGAGCTGGCTGTTTACAAAATGTATACTCTTTTTTTCTCTTGTCACAATTACATAGAGTAATTGCATTTATATGAACACAGCACTAATTGCCGAGGGTTTGGTCACTGGTCTTTGTCTCTCTTGTCAGATTTATTGCTGCAACGCCAGGGTTCCTACCAGTGTGTTTAAAGTGTTGCTGTGCCTTAATGCTGAGTGTTGTTTCATCAGCTTACCTAACATGCAGACTGGAGCTGTTGCTCCCTTTTAATGTCACTCTGTTGTAGGTTACTTTTCCCATTCATTCACTTGGTAGGTATAGTGGAGTGAGTACTCCCATACAGTACAATCCATCAGTCAAAATGATTTTTACTCATGTGCCATTTGCCTTACTGTATTTTTCTGCATGAATAGTATGAGTAGTATTTTTTACGAACACAGCGCAAGTTTTGGACCTTCTTATGATTTACCACAGGTCATCAACAGGTGATAGGCTTGGAGAAAACGCAAGTTCTTTGTGAAGGATTTTGACATCTGAGGGAAAAACTCTAACATTGAACAACTGTATTGTTGGTCATATCCAAAGGTAAATTATTTTCTTGAATTTGGGATAATAAGTATTTAATAATCATCATATGATAAATTTGCATTATAGCTACTGAGTATCTTTCCCAAATACATAGCAAATATTTAATGACTGCTTGTTTTCTTCTCCACTGTAATTGCAATAAATAATATTTTTCTGTAGCTAATGGGCAATAGCATTGTTAGGATCCTTTTTGATCCATATTTTGCTCAAAAAAAGTCTTTATTTTCAGTCTAAAATATGTTAATGATAGATCTTTCCATATGTAGCATTTTCCTTTTCATATTCCTTATGAATTTTTCATGATTTCTACCATCATGTGTGTATTTATTGTCATTAATTTAGCTATTGACTAGAAACTTCCTTTTTTCTTATTCTGTAGCTACTATTTAAAATCAATGATGCTACATTTCTTTATAATTTCAGTACTACTTTTTTTACTAATGTTCAATTATTTTTCCTTAAAATTTGTCTTAGGCAAATTATGAATACAGTATTTTTACTAGTTTTCACATTTTTCTGCTGAAAATTTTCTCTCTTCCCTGATTTGAACATAAATATTTGGAGGTTTTGTGTAACATAAATGTAGTAGTTTATAGTAAGGCATTAATTTAATCCTGCTTATAGAACAAACATAATCAAATTATAATCACGTTTCCCCACAGAAGTGATAACTGTTAGTTACTACATTTAGTTTGTCAAGTGAAATATCTTTATGTTAATGTCATGAGATTCCTGATGTATGCCATCTGTTAAATCTGTGTCTCCATCTTTCCCTCCCCTTCTGCTCATACTTTATCTATAAGTACTACTATACACAGGCAGGAGCCGATGTTTTGGGTTGACAAAACATAAATCTGTCAGTCAGTAAATGATGCCAATTATTGAACTAACCAGAAGAAGCACAAAATGGAGCCTTAATCAATATGGATTCAAAGTTAATGGCATCCAACCTATGATTTAGAACCAATGATTTAGAAACTCCGAAACAGATCATTTTGTACAAGGAATGCCTCTTCTGTCTTCCCTATACTACCTTTTGTAGAGTCATATAACCACCTGATTTGAATATTTCTGTCATTAAAGCTCCAGTTTCTGTAATTCTAATTAAGACAAATGTGTATTGACAAATGAGCAATTCTAAATTTTCTTATTTACTATTTATTCCCAGCAGTGGCATGTAAATAGTTAATAAGTATAATTCCCTTTTCTTCCCTTAGTGCCTTGGCTAATTTTGTAATCAATATCTCTCTTTGGAGCTAATAGCTTGATTTGTATTCCTCTTTGTGCCCATCCAGCCTGTGAGGTTAGTGCTCTGCAGACTGCCATCCTAGAACAATGCTTCCTTTTTTATCACATAAAGACAACTCAAACAATTGTCCTCTCCCTTCACCAAAAATTCCACAAGCTTCCAAATTCCTAAACCACTTATTAATCAGTGTTTCATTTCCACATTTTTTAATGGGTCTCTTTCTTTTGTTGAACAATCCTGATTAAGGGTTTTACAGAAACTTTGCACATTGGCCTCTGAGTAATAGCATGCATATAAAATATGATAAAAATGTTATTCAGACATGTTCCCTTTGTAGAAACTTGACTCATGGTCTAGTTAAAGAAAATGAATTGTAGCTGCAGAAGAAAGAATAGACATTCAGTGTTTGTATTAGTTAAGCTGGGGATAAACATAATTTTTAATTCGTTCGTCCTGAAGATTTTTCTTGGTCTAACATTTATTCTGGTTCTGTTTATAAATAAAGTGAAATCTGTGGGTTGGGTGTGTGTATCTGCCTTTCTTTCTTTCTTTCAGGTCATCATATATAGAAAAGCCACAGTTCAGAATTAGAAAAATCAAAAAAGGAAATGCAAAGTTAAAGAAAAAGAATCAAAACACTTAGAAGAAGGCTTATTCTTTGCTCTACAAGTGGTGTCCTAGTCTAACTTTCGCTTACCTTGCAGTTGTATAATTTTCATGCATCATTTTCAAAGTTCTGTTTTCTAAGACTCTTATTTTCTGTGGTAAAGGAACACAAACATGGCATTCAGGATAAAGCAATTCTGTTTACAAATAGATGTGGTCTTGTCTCCAAATATTTACTTAGACTTAGTCAAAACAAGATAAAGAATTTCAGCTTCTAGTTAATTTCATATGAGCTGATACACTCATTTCTTTTAAACCCTGGAATGAATAGAGAAAGCTATAAAACTAATTGCATCTCATCAGATACCAATGTATTTATCTTTATTTCAGTGTGGTCTTCATGAAACCTGTCTACAGTAATTTCACATGTGGCTCGGTGTTTTTCCTCATCCAGGAACAATGTGCTGGACTAGACTCATGGTTTAATAATTTTCTGCCTAACATGTGACTCCATCCAACATTTCTCTAGTCCAAAAGCAGAACGAGCCACTGCTATGCCCTCTTTGATGATACAGAGTGCTAATCCTGCAGAGCCTTATGTTGTATGGTTTGTGTGACCCCCTCTGATTACAGTTGGCCATAGACCCAAAAATTGCCTTCCCTTCAAGGGTTAAACTATATAATGTAATTGTGGCTTATTCTAAAAAATCAGCTTGCCCTGGGGTCGGGCAGAACACTGAGCTGCAATCATTAATAAGCCATTTTGTGTTTGCCTCTGTGATCAAAGAATTCTTGTCCAGAGTGCAGTAGCTTGTTTCCTTTGCATTTCAGCTTCAAATTTAGTTTCCAGAGAGAAGAGAGAATAAATCCTGACAATAACAATGGTGAATCTTTAATGGCACTCATTAAAGTCAATGTTTGATTTTTCAACTGTGCTACCTGAAATTCAATTTTTAGACCAAAAATGCATTTAAAAGCTTTGGGCCC
This sequence comes from Grallaria varia, assembly GCA_013396735.1. Classification (NCBI taxonomy): domain Eukaryota; kingdom Metazoa; phylum Chordata; class Aves; order Passeriformes; family Formicariidae; genus Grallaria; species Grallaria varia. The sequence continues at coordinate 210,771 of VWZG01002656.1, forward strand.
TTTTGTAACAAACACCCTTTCACAAGTTATACTGATCTGCTATGTTGGATGGAAGACTACTTTATATATTTGTTCCATTAGTTCCTTTAATTTCCTTTATAATAGCTGAACTTTTACAGCAGTTAAAAAAAAATCTAATAGCAGCTTTGATCTTCAGATATCAGCTAGAGGGTACTCCACACTTAGATTTTAAATAATGTACTGTAGAAAGCTACCATCCAATGAAAATTCCTCAATTACTTTAAAAGCTACCCTTTACCATGCTTTTGCACTTACAGGCCTTTCTCCTTTTTTGAAATTTCAGCCTCCATAATACCAAGGTGCTTTAAGCAATTATTTATGATGGCATTACCTCATACCAATTTTCTACTCAGTGCATAAACCAGAGTTGCATCTGCTTTGTTAGAACCGGGAGCATTATCTACCTGATACATATTCTTCCTCTTCCCTGGCATAATCGATGGAAAACTCTCCCCAGAGACACCAGTGTCTTTCTCTCCTTGCATGGGATGCAGCCTTGCTTTAACTATTGTTTAGTAAATACATTAAAACAAACAAACGAACAAAAACCCCCTCATACCCAAAGAAAAACCCTGCATTATAAAATGCCACAATACATTTATTTTTGCACCTTTAGGACCAAAAATCTCATAGATAAAGCTCTGAGCTTCATGTGCTGTATGAGTTAATACACCTTGCTGTGTGTAGCTAATGCAGTCCACATTCGATACGTGTATATTTGACTGTGTATAAACACGCATAGCTTCATCTGCACTTACTGTGTGCATGGCTGAACACAGACTGCTGCACACAATACTCTGAATACAAGCAGATGTGCTTTTGCCCTCTTGAGGGAAACTGACTGGGAAATGCTCAGGGGATTTTTCATAGGCTATTTCATTTTTACACCAAAAAAAGTGATTTGCTTCCAAACAAATCAGAAGGAAGTTTCTCAGTCTGCAAAGCTTGCCAGTTTCACCTGATCACGCATTATTAAAGGTTAGAGGTGCTGAAATGGGCACTTCCACGTTACATAAATATACCCATTTGTTGTGCATAAAGTGCATGGGGAACTGGATTACATTCAGAATGGAAGTCTCAATAATCAGCTCAGCACCCATGACATGCAAAGGAGAGGTCTCAATGCTGACTAAATGAATGCTATTCCTTTGTATTATGAGACTCATTCTGTCATTCAGTATCTATATCTACTTACAAACAGAGAAATAGCTTTTGGATTAAATGTGGAGTGATATTACACAACACACACAGGAGAAACAGATTCAAATTCCTGTCCTGTGGGATGAGAAATGAGGCTTGAGTATTGAAACAACCAGACTGCTGGATGGTTTCTTGCTCTCTCTCTTGCTGAAACCTTTCTGTCTTGTATTAATAATTGAATACGTTTGAAACTGTCTTGCCACAGCCTTGCTATTTACAATGTCAGCCGAGCCAGTTCTGCATTTTTCCATCCCTCAAAATATTTAATTTCTAGCATCCTCAGACTCCCCCATCTGAGGTGACTGCTGAAACTCCTGGACTGTTGGACACATGCACATGTTACTTGCGTTGTCCTCAGAGTACCAACTCCCTTTATGTTTTAAGTCTGCTAGTGACCAGCTAGGGTGCTTCTTCTTATCTTGATTCCTGAGATCAGAGCACTTCTGAACCTGCCAGTCCTGCTGATCTCTGTTAGGCAATTAAATTAAAGGCTTGTCATAGCTGAGAGATGTGTTAAAAGGTGTTTGCTGACACTGGTTATCAGATCCTGAAGCCTGCTTCCAAGAAATGGGAGACAGAGGATCCCCGCCAGCTCTGAAGTTGCCCTTCCCCATTCCATCGCTTAGGCGGGGGGTTCAGGTTCAGCTGAAAGGTGAACGAGGTGAATGGTGACAGGACTGTCACTCTTTTCTTTCATTTCTGAATTGCGTTGTTTCTAATTTTCCAGAAATAATAGCATTTTTTCATACTTAGTATTAAAAAGCATTACAACAGTTAGATTTTTAAATAATAATTATAAGAAGAAATATATTAATCCTATTTTTTTCAGCCAGATATAAGCACGAAGGTAAAGCTTTTTAAATATAAACTGCAAATCTTCAAAATATTTTAAGGAATTATTTCTAAGGACTAGATAAATGTAACTGTAACTAAAGCAAGATACAGAGGTAACTTTCATTATATAATCATAATTTAATGAACATAAGTTTATCATTTAAGATTATCTAGAAGACAGAACGGGTGCAGACACAGTTGTCCATCTGTTTCTGTCCTTAACTGAAATATCTGTAAAAAATTAGCTTGGTACTTTGAAAAATGAAATGGGTTGTAAAGCCTATATATCCTGAACCAGGGAGGAGCAGAAATCAGATAATTTACTCTTTCTTCATGGGAATATTACAAAAGTCTTAAAGGTCAACAAAACTCAAACTCACAATAAGTCTAATGAAACATATAACAAGTATAGAATGCATCCAAGAAGTCCTTCCCTCAGGTCATTAAAGTACATTCTGCAAAGCGTTCCTTAAATCCTCGGACTGAAGAAAGCAGAGACTTGTACAGTGAGATTTACAATATGGTCATGGATGATTTACAATTCCTTCATCAAGCACTGTAGAACTGACAGTGCTCAACAGCTTTGTGCTCTTTCCCCCCCCACCACCCCCCTTCAATTTCAACAAAACAGTAAGCACAATTACCAGAAGTAGATTAATACAGTAAATTTCAATTTCTCCTCAAGAGAATCATATTACTTTATGTTTGGTATCTCTTCCCATCCAGAGAACTAGATTTTACTCCTCTCTGCTTCCTCTTGAAACACAGTGAGTAGTGGATGCCTAACACTAAAAAAAGTATCGGAAAAAATGGGTTTGCTCTTGGCACTGTATTTGTTTGCACTACAATAGTATTTTGAGGCCAAGTTTGAGGTCAAGGCCCCATTTTGCTATGTTTTGATTATGTAGTAGAAAATAATACTCATTTCAGAGAAGTAATAATCTTACTGTAAAGGACAATGGAAGATAGAGGACAGATACATGACTTGTGAGTGCTAGCTCTTGCAGGTCAACATTTAGGTACTTCCTGTATAAAAGGGCATGAGTAGTTTAGTATTGGTGCTATATGAGGGTTAGCAGTTGAGAGAAAAAACCTAAATGACAGAATCAAGTCCAGACTAGCTGTGGAAGAGTGTCATCAAATAAATAGGTGGTTTATTTTTGCCTAAATGCAGTCTTATACACAAAAGCAGGATAATGCATTTGTGGGAATTGTTGGCTATTCAAAAATCATTGGGCAAAATGGTAAGCTCAGTGTCTCGTAGCTCTTCCTGTCTTTCAATTCTGTACATTTATTCCTATTTGTGTTCATCTGGGATGATAACCACACACGACCACATTTATTTCTTGTGATTAAAACATTCTTACGTACCATTTGTATCTGTTTCTGGATGTAGGATGGGTTTTTATGAAGTGATGACAGTTCCTGGAAACCCAAATATTATTAGATTTAACATCTATGTCTCTTTACACCTGCAAATCCCCATCCAGATGTCAAAAGTGAACGAATTTCGGTTTTCAGTTCTTTTTTGAAGAACATATTGAGGTACTCACAGTGATTTCATAGTAACTTTTTCATTATTGAGTAGCTTAAAGTTCCTGTTTGATACTAACCTCTTTTTAAAAGGTGTTTCAGTATTTTTTATTGTTTCCCAAAAACCCACAAAGCTGGGAGTAGATGAGCCATTTGTATATATTTCCAAATCTATGCTACCGTGATTACTGCTTACATATAACAAATCATTGCCTATTGACAGATATTCCTATATGAAAAACCTCCTGCAAAAGCAGATTTGTTATGCATAATCACCCATTGAGTCATGGTGAGTACAGGAAGTGAGAACAATATGTATGATAGATAAATACTTCTTTTTTTTTCAGGTAACTAAGACATATCTATACATGAGGAAATGGTGATTTTATTGTTAAAATACTGCAATTAGTCCATTCTGTGATTTCTAATCATATGAGGCTCCTCTTTTAGTTCACAATTAAAGGAGTTGGTTTGAAAGTTTTCTCTATGAATTGTAAACCAGAAGTGTTCTTATATTTCATAGTAGGTTCAGATCTTCTCTACCCACTCCATTTTCCTCTCAGTTTCTTCCTCATTCTTTTCAATTCTCTACCACTTGTGTGAACTGCCTTCTTAAGGAAATCCAAAATAGTTACATTTAAGACAATCACAGATATTCTTTGCTCTGATATTATTTGAAACTGTGCCTTCTAAAAAAATCATTCTTGATGTCATGACCGTCGGTATGGGGGTGTTTGTTGTACATTCTCATCAGGCAGAACAAAGACACTAGACACGTGTCAGGGAATTCTTATGCTTTTATTGTACAGTTACCATAAATTCAGCAACCAGCTTACTGTTTAGACTTAAAAGATGTTGTCTAGCAAGCTCTTAAATTCTTAGAATACACAAGAATTCCACAAGACTGGTGGATAACAAGTCCTTGATTTTGTATGGTTCACTTCCCTAAGTTCTCAACTCCCACAACAAACTCCTCAGAGGTGCTGGCTCACAAGCCACAACACACAGTGAAAGGTGCTGGCACAAGCCATAGCACCACTTCTCAAAGGTGCTGGCTCATGAGCCACAACACCAATACTCAAAGGTGCTGGCTAACATGCCACGACACATGGAAAAAAGCTCCTCATCGCCACAATAAACTTCAGTACAGAGTATGGGGTAGAATACTATAGTTGTGCTTTGCCCAGGCAGAGCAAGGGAAGAAAACAAAGAGCATCACCAGTCCTTAGGTCCCACATTGGTCTGCCAGAGGGGTGGTCTGGAGCTGGGTTTGCAAGAGCAAGAAAATGAAAGAGAGGAAAAAGAGAGAGTGAGTCAGCCCAGTCTGCTTTCTTTTATAGTTAACCTGGTGCCTCCTCTGTAATCGTTGGTTTTGTTCACATGTCACTGCCAGTCCTTTGGTCCCTTCTCCTGGAAGTGACTCGAGGAGGGGGGAGGCTGAGCATGACCCTCAAGATGGAGCAATAAATTGACTTAGAATAGTCTGTCCCACCTCCCCAAGACCCTGTCTTCAGACCACCTCTTTCCTGTTGTAACAGTCAAAATGTTTGAGACAAAACATGCTTAGTTCTGATCCTCCACACTTGATGTGTACATATACAAGTTAGAGTCCCTTAGGAACTAAGAAATGCATCATTTGAAGGGTCACATATCTGTTTACCTTTTATTATCTGTGCCTCCTTCAACCACTAGTATTACCAATTTGGGTGTCTTGGTAATTGGTGTACCAGCTTGACATTAATTAATGCTAATTTGTGATTTTGGTATCATACCCCTTGACTAACATAGTATTCCAGCAGTGCCCACCACCACTCCCATGAAGAATTACACTGAGCTAATGATGTTCCATTTTGATGCAATATGTGCATCATCTCTTGGTTTTAGCTGCACAATCCATTTAAGTTTCCAGAAATTAGACACTGTCTGAATTATCTAGTATGTCACAGGGATTAACCAGGAAAGGAGCTGCAGTACTCAACTTTTCGCAAAATTTTCAATATTCATAGAAGGTTTAAGAGAAGTTGCTGGACTTTATGTGCTCCAGTTCTCAGTCTGATTTATTAGCACAGGGCGTTTGAGGTTTGGGTTTGGGCTTTTTCACTGACACTAGCACCTGCTTCATTCTGTAATATACGGTTCAAGACTTCTGACAAAGTATGAGATCAGCCTCTATTCACTAGCTCATGTCCTGGCCGTGAGAGCTGCTACTGCCCACAGTTTTTGCTGTCCACCAATTCTGGAGAAACTCTGCCTGCAGAAGACTCACTACACCTTTCTGTCCTGGGCCTGAACACATTTCTCCCTGCTGGGAATATTTTGGGTTCTCCAGTACCTCTCCAGGTATGAAACTAAGCACTCCCTTCAGCTTAATCTAGTGACTTCTATGCTCAGCTAGTAGAAATTAGCAAAATTTCCTTGGCAACAGTTTTATGCTATTTTTAAATTGTTTTGTTCAATTTCTTGATCAGGTGGCTTAAAAAGGAAGCACTTCAGTACAGGCTTAGGTAGATTTGCAGACTTTCTGAGCTCTTGTTTCCTTTTCAAACCAGCTGATAGGAAAAAAAAAATGAGAAAAAAAGAAAAAATCCAAAGTTTAAGTTGGAGTAAGGCTCCTCAAATATCTGTTTCAGTTTTATAATTAACTTTCTCAGTCCTGACCTAACTGAAAACTGTTGAAGCACCAAAGCTTCTAAGTCACCTATTGTTCAAAATAGCTCCATGTCTTCCTTTCAGACAGCACCTATTGCTAAATTGCCTTCCTTTTATTACTTTTTCAGCTGTTGTGAGGTTTTTAACAGCTTCATTCTTCAAGGTCTTTGCCTAATTTGCTGCAGTTCTGACTCAATTATCACTCAGAGCTGAGAAGTCTGCTTCCCAGAGCGAATAAATTTTGGCTGGCGGGTCTGCAGTCTGGGTCTTTTCCCAGTCACCAAATTCTGCTGTCTCTGGAGTCAGATATGGATCAGAAGAATACCTCTAGACAAAATCATTGTATTGGTAGGCAGTAGGTCTGCAAAGGATGGATTCCTAAAAACCAAAAAGTTAACTTTGCTGCTGGAAGGACATTTACATAAGTGTTAATCCTGAGCTTCTCCAGTGATCCTTTAATTTTTTGAACAGAAGACCAAGCAGCTAATCATGCGTAACAGAAAGCCACTGCGCATTTTGACTACTCAGAAGATATTGTCAGATGGCAAATTCTCTCCAATGATTATATATAATATACATGAAAGAAATTGGTAACTAATCATGGTACGGAAACCAAGTGGAAGGGAGAGACATACCAAGGAAGAACAGGGAAAAATCAGAAACAGGAATTTCAGGATATTTGTAGCAGTCTGTTTTCCGGGAGGTTCTGTGAGTTTAAACTACAGACTCAGCCTTTTCTGCAGATTGATTTGGATGACAGTTCCAACGTAAAATATATTTCACCAGTTCTGACTTCCTAATGAAAGCCCAATTTCAGACTCATTTACACTGAAATCTATTCAACTTAAGCTGGTCCTTTAGGAGTTCCTTATATTACTCTTGGTCTTTGCAATCAAGTCCACTATTCTAGTTTTGTCAAAGGAAAAAAAAAAATTGAAGCAGACACAGTATAGGCAAACACAGTAAAAAAACTTCAAATAAACTAGAAAAGAAAAAAGTATTTTGAATTCCAAAGGGAGGAAATAAAAATGATTTGTATTAAAGGTTAAATATACCCTAAACTATAATGTTACAAGTTTTATAGGAATGATGTTTCTATATCACTGTGCAATGCATCATCAATCCACAGGCAAATACCACTGACACTGTACATTTTTTATCTCTACAGAAAAATGTTTGGATACCACTTACCTCTGAGGCAGTTCTTCTGGAAATTATAAATATATTTCTTTCTTGGGAAAAAAGGAAAGCACATCAAAATGAATTATGATGTCTACAAACTGAATTTTCAGCTGTTTTAAGCAAACTGGGAGAAAGTGCAAAATTTCTGGTTATAATTCACTCTACCCAGAGTTCTGATTATAGCAATCTTGAAATGTTACATTTGCAATATTACTTATCAACCTGTAAGTAGTTCTTACTTTGCTGTAAAAATGATTGCAAACAATGTTTCTTCCTGGTGTGAGGAAGAACCATAATACTACAAGATTTATGTAACCCCATGCAAATCCGCCAGGCTGATTCCAGCTGGACCAGTGAAACACAGCAGTTTAAAAATAATATTACTAAAGCAAGAATTCATGTTTAGTTGCAAATTTGCAGTATTCACTTTTTATCCTGTACTAAAGGTTTCTTGTTTTTCCTCCTGGTGAACCAGGACACCTGTGCTGGCTAAGAAATTAAGCTCAGAAAGGGTTATCACAGACTGGCACACTACCCGCCTTTATGAACCTCATGACTTTAGTAAGGAAGGCATCCATGATCAAGAGAGCTCCCTACTAGATGTTGGAGAAAACTGTGTGTGGAAACCAGTGGGACAAAACGATTGTAGGTCATTTTTAAAACTAAGTATAACCATATAAGCAATAATAACTGCAATTAATTACAAACTGAATTCAGCAGGAGAGCAATGTCAGTATATAACTATAATATCTCTTCAATCTTCTTGTAACCGATACATCTTGTAGATTAATAGTTTTACCACTAAACATACCATAAAATTACAATTTAATTTTTAAAGTATGTGCCCTAATTTCCTCATTTTTACAGTGTGCATCATTCTTTCACAGTAGTAACAGGGTATTATGGAAGTGTTGCCCTTGTGGATATAGTCTGGTTGAAAGGCTAGACCTAGACAATGGTCTTATATGGCTAATTTGTAATACTTCCATCACTGTATTATTGTGTGTTTGTGATGATTGTCAGTTCATTAGACTTTAAATCCGCTTATAAATATTTGATATTAAATTCTTTGTTGGAGAAACTTTAAGCCTTGTCTAGTCTAGTGATGTGTTTGCTGTTTAAATTAAACCTTAATATTTCTCTTGCTCTAATGTTTTATATATCAATGGAATTTTACAAGGGCTTAATAAGAATAGACTATGCCTGCTCTATTGTCATGAAAAGGTTTTCTTTCTTGTGCACTTTTCACTCTTATTCCAGTCCTTCTCACTGATTCTGAGATTTAATGGCTCACGTGTTCTCTCAGACACAGTCACCTACTATACCATTCTGCTGTGACTATTTCATTATTCTGTTTCTTGACTTCATGCCCATGTCATCCATTCAGCTATTGGTTATTCAGTTTGTTAATGAGGGAAAAGTGCAATGACCATTTAGTTAAATTACAGAATATAGAAAAGATCAAGGTACTACAGTACATTATTTTAATTCATGGGGTATTGTACATAAGACGATATATTTTCCATTCCATGATACTTCATTTCATAACAAAATTATTACAAGAACATAATATGGCATAAAATTAATCCACACTAAGAGCAAAGTCTTCAATTAAAATGCTAAATGGCACAACTCAAATCCTTTATTTTGACAATTACTGGAGTAAGTGTAAGAATTGTATCTTGTACCGTGTGAAATCATAATTTTATAGTTATCATTTGTTACAGGATACCAAATGCATTTTAAATCTACAGCAAGATACAGGTGCCAAAGTGCTGCTTAACCTTTCTGCTTGAAAGGTAACTCCATACAAATCAAAATCCTGCTTAGTTTTGTCTAATCCTAGAAACATGTGAAATCCCACAGGGCTAAGTTTTTTATCAAGGAAAAGACAGAGTCAAAGAATACAGACAGGATTTTGTAGGCTCACAATTTCAGAAATCACTCATGATAGTCAAGATCAGGATGACAGTGCTTGCCAAGCAACTGCATAAAAACTCATTGTAAAAGCTGCTTTAAAACCACAGGTCTCTTCCTGGAGCAGAAGGTAAAATTCCATCTCCACTCTCATAAAGACCAGTCACGGGGCAGGGTTAGCTGGTCATTTGCTCTGGTTGGGTCTGATAAATCTTCTACTTTATGTTGTGCAAAATGAAAAAGCCTTGAAAAAATTTCAGAAATACTTTTTCCTCGTATATCAGCTCCAGATCATGGGGCACTTCCAGGAGGTACCAGATACAATTTTCCATGCAGAAAAGAAATTAATTCCATCTCTTACCACTTAGTAATTATTTTAACTACTCAGATAAAAATAAAAGGAAAGGCTAGGGTTTAGATGAAAATATTATATATTTTTTTAAATCCTTTTTCTTCCTTTCCTGGGTATTTACTTTTTTTTCAGAAAACGTTTAGGTATGTAATTCAAGAGATTGCACATCAGTGAAGGCCAGAACATCAATCCAGAAGAGGCATGGAGTTTAAAATACATTTTCCATTTTCCTAATGGATAGCATGTTACCTGTGTTTTACTTCTAATTGCAGAGCTTGTGAGACATTTTGTGTCACCCTAATTTTATCTTTAATTTAGTTGATACACCTCTAAGGTCGTATCTACCTGTGGAACTTCTTATTGACACTTTTTTCTATAATTTTGCTCTATGTATTAGTCCTGCATGTCTACCTACTTATTTCTCCCAGTATTCAGAAGTGTTATTATTTTTATTCATACAAACATGTAGACTTTCATGATAGTCATACAAATTTGCATATTTCTGAAGCCTGTAATTTCACGTCTATTCTGCCTCACTAAATGGAGTTACTGATATTGTGATGAATTGAGTAATTGTACTGTGTCTCTTTCAGTTCTTTTTTGCTATTAATTATACTCCATTCATTAATATGACAAACTGCAAAGTTTTCAGTTGTGTTATTCTTTTCTTCAGTATTCTGGAAATCAGCTTAGTCTTAATAAATGAAAATTAGAGCCTTTTAGCAGATAAAAGTGAGAATTTAAAAGTCAAATGACAGGTTGGATCAGGCCCAAATCTGCGTCTGACCTGTGCTCACAATATTCCAAATTATGAATCAAGCTGCTTTTAGCCAGCTTGTTTTACATTCAGTCTTGTTCTACTTTCACTGTCACAAGTAGAATAGGATTGCTAAAGTGACCCATTAGTATCTCTAAAGTTCCATTTTACAGTCAAACAGCAACTGCTTTGGGGTTTTTAGCAGCTTTTCACCTGTTTCAATCGGGGGTTTTTGTCACTTATTTGGGAAAACAAATATGTTTGGGTAAAAATAATATACAACTGCCATTTATTTCAGACGACTTTGAGAAAAATTTGGGAACATACTGTTTATTTTATATTTAAAGTTATACATTGAGAATGAAAGAAGAACATGTACTTCAACAAATTGTAAAGGATTCACAGTTTTGGCTGGCACATATGCTATTTGAACAATAACTGCACCTGAAAAACATCCTTTTTTATAGCCAAATCCACTATTATAGACTTAGAAATCTGAAGGACATAATTCAGATTTACTTTGGAATTTGCCAAAGCACATATAGTTCCATTGACACTTTTGGCTGTAATTTTTTCAGTAAGGGATTTAATAAAGTTGCACTACAAAGGAGAAAAAGGTTATGAAGATTTTTACACAGAAAACAGTTATAAATTAATGGCCATTATTTCAGTACCGGGAGGCATTTGAATGAGGACTTTCTACATTTCTAGCAAACTTTCACTTTTCCTTTTTCCACCCTCATGGTATATTTTTAATCTGTCTTTGTAGTGTTTTGCTTATTTTTACATCATCCATTTTTAGTATTTTCGGTTTTTTAATTAGGATAATTATGAATCCTAACATAGACACCTAAACAGTTTGGAATGGAAGTTTGATATGTATGCCTAAATGTACGTATTATCCAAATATATTAACCAAAGGGTTGAAGAGGTGTAGGGGACACAATCTTCTATAAACCAATGTCATTTTATAGGTGAAAATGTGGCTTCTCTTACCTTTGCTGTTGTAGAAGAAAAGGATGATGATTCTCTGGAGATTCGTGATGGCTCAAGACATGTCAATGACTCGTCTGCAAATATCTATTTCCCTGAAGCCAGCGAGGAAAACTACACAGAATGTGCTTGATAATATAAATCTCATCAGGATATACATCTCACAGCTGCCACTTGAGGGGTGAAGGCCAGATTTCCTGGCAGGTGTGAACTGGCATATTTCTGCTGAAATCACAAAAGTACGGTGTTACATCAGAACCTGGACCTATTTCCTGAGCTATTTTTGTCATGACCCTAAAATCAATTCCCTGAAGTCTGAGGCAGTGAAGAAAGGAAATAACTCTCTGCTCTTGGGACATTGGCTACGACACAGGTTTTTGCTCTAAGACATTTGTGTTTTATGCTGTTATAAACGATAAAATGTAATAAATCTATGTAAAGTGAAAAACATAAGGGAAAAAAAGGAAAATATGAAATAACACATGACTTGAAATTACGGTTTAGAGAATTTTCCTCTTCAGTTTGGACCATTTCAAATAATCTGGAGGTGAATACTTTAAGATAAAATAAAGTCTGTGAAATCAGTGTTTGCTTCTCACTTTTTCTATCTTTCACAGTATGGTCAGAATTAGACTTGTAGGATTCAACACCAAGGAACATTTCAATGGTTCCTGAATGACCAGACTTTTCTGAATAATTAGGGTTTTGTCGTGATATCCTATGGATATGTGTTTATAGATTGCCTTTTAATATTTAATAGTACAAATGACATCATACTTTCTCTCATGTCTGAAAAAATCACAGCAACCCATTAAATTTTCTCTTTCCTGCCAAATTACTTATTCCACCTCTCATATAGGTATCCTTTTTCTTCATTGTCAGTGACATGAACCAGAATGAGAGTTTACTACACCTTGCATGCTCTACTAGTGGTCAGTTCATCCAGTCAGAACGACATTACGATAAGACTTTAGTGTCACAGACATCTCCAGGAGACATAATCACAGATTTACACAGGTTTATGGGATTTATTTTGGAAGTGGTCTGTTTCAAGCGGTGAAATAAGAAATTTATTGGTGAGAACTATGTATGTTAAGAACAGATTACTTCATGAGTAATAACCAAGGACTGGAAATCTGTGGGCATAAACTGTGCCTGAGATTTTCAGCCTCACAGAGGAGGAGGAGGAGGAGGAGGGAAAGGCAAAGACTAAGGCAGCCTGTGGAGGAACCCATGCTGGACCAGATGGGTATTTCTGTAAGGAACTGCAGCCCATGGTGAGCCCACAGTGGACCAGGGGAAAACTGTGTGAAGGAAGGATCTGCAGAGAGACACTGGAGCCCTCTCCAGCCTCTGTTCCTCTGTGCCACTTGGGGAAGCAGGGAAGAGTCTGGAGTAAAAGCTGGACATGAGGAAATGGAAAGGAAAGGTATTGTTTTAATAGGTGTCTCCATTTTTCTGATATTCCAAGTCTATTTTAATTGGTAAGAAATTAAATGATTCTCCCCCCAAATTATTCTATTTTGCCCATTGCACTAATGTATAAGCAATTTCCCTGATTTCATCTCAACTGCTGAGTTTTCTTATGCTATTCACCACCACCTCATCCCATGAAAGAGGGTGGAAGTGTGAGCAGCTGGAGGGGCATTTGGAACTTAGCCAAGGCAAACCCACCGCAAGTTTTTAGAAAGAGGCTAACTTTGTGTGTAGCGTACTTTATCTGTGTTGAATTATGCTATACTCACCTGTGTTAACTTCTATGCTCCTAATCAAATTTTGCTTTCAGTATCTGTTGCAGGGATTTTTGGGGTATACCTGCCAGGCATTGCCATAGGGATAATTGAAGTTCCAGTTTCCTCACAGGTACCTTTGAGTAGCATTGACTTATTCTTCATAAAATCCTTTGAGTTCTACATATGAAAAACAGTATGTCTGAGCTGGGTTATTAATATTTTTTTGCTGCATGAGCATAGATCACAACAGAAGATGTCAGAATTTGACATGATGTTTGGGAGTTTAATGGGGTATATTTTCTTCTTGATAGGCACATATATTTCCCATTAATGCTAATGGGAATTATATGTGTGCAGCAAGAGAACACACCACTATGCATGTAAATTTCATATTTTATTTTAAAGAGGATATGTAACCTTATTATCATCAGCGCTGGCACAAAAATTTATCCCAGTTCAGTTGGTTATAATCAAACATTAAAATTATCTAGATGAACCTAATTTTATTTTACCTTCCCAACACTTTCGTAATGAAAGTACTTTAATCCGAAGCATTTTCTGTGTCATGTGTATGAATAAATAGCCCTTTCTCGAAGTTATGTTGTTTTTAAACTCAAGCTAATAAAACTACTTACTTCCATTTCCATCAGAGTTACAAGTCCAGTTAAAAGCCTTACACAATTTATATTAGAAACATTATTCAGGAAGAGAGACTGGTAAAAGATCACATCCTTGACTTTTGAAGGTATCTTCTAAAGCTGATAGAAAATGCCAGCTTTTATGAATCCTGTATTTGATCTAGAAAGTATGTGGGTTTTTTGCCATACAGTGATTTTCAAGAAGAAGGTATGCAAGTCTATGTCTGTAAATTTTAAACAGCACAAAGTTTTGTATAGTCTTGTGATGCAGCTTAAGGTGATATTTATCATAAGTTGAATTAGAATTTTCAATCTTTCCTGTTTCTTCTCCTTTCATAAATTTCATCTTATTTGTATGAAATTTCTGGGTTTATTTTTGCTGAACTTATCTGTTCACTCACACTATAAGCAGCTGCCTTTTCCCTGACAGATTCAACAGGGGACTCCCACATCCAGGAACATCCAAATTCAGGACTCTTGTCTGAAAATAATAATAATAAAAAAGTAGATGCACTTGGAAACAAAAATGTCCTTTTTTTGAACTTCTTGAAGAGAAAAAAATCCTGAAAAGGAAAAATATTTTTCCAAATTCCCCATAGATAAAACTGCACAATATAATCTGAGCACAGCTGAAGTGCTTTGCCTCGCTGAAAGCATAAAAGTCTAAGAAAAATGAATTTGTAATTTAATGTCAGAATGCCCAGGATATCAGTGGCATGGCAAGGATCTAACTGGAAACTTCTGGCATGAGCCAAGGTTTTTGTCGGTGTCAGGCTCCATTTTCACAGCTTCTGGGAGATGCATAAATCAGAACAAACCAGGATTTTGCAATAAGACTTTGGTTCTTCAGTAAATTCCATCCAACTGAAACTCAAACAGAAGTCATGTTGGGGTAAAAAATGGTTAAAAATTGTAAGTTATGTCTGCTCTTGTCACGACTCAAGTTGTTTCACTTCCTAATCAAACAAGAGGCATTGTAAAGGTAGATGGGAGACCATGGCAATTCGGGCAGTATCTGGAGAAGATTCAAGATCCTTGCTACTTTAAAACAGTAAGAACTTATATTTTAATTTTCATGCATAGGGTGAAAAAAAAACGTAACAGTTAATTTAAAATCAATAGAACTATTTTGGATTTCATCCCCAAATCAGTAATCTTAAGCCAAAGGGAGATTTACTGTTGACAGCCTAGGAACCGAGCAAGTTTTATTATTTGACACAGGTAGATACCTCCGTGTGATTTTGATTTTCAATTATTTCTTCTCCTATCTGAGCTACTTTTTCTCATGCAACTCCCTAATTCTGTTTTCCTTCCTCCTGCCTTTTACTGATTTTACTTCTGAGTGCTCAATCAGATCCTTAGAAATCAATGTGGCTGGAGTAATTCCAGCAGAGCAGCTGCTTTCATTATAGTATCAGTGTAAAATTACAATGCTTTTGGAAGAAGGCCTAAACTTTTCCTCTCTTGTCAAAGTGTTTGTGTACTGAAGAGTCTTGATGCACAGAGTACGGCAAAATAGTTTTCTACTAATATTGATAAGATTAAAAAAGCAAAGAAGAATGATAATCGAAAAGCTTAATTTTAGCAAGATTTTCTTACTATTTATCTTAGATAAATTTTTATATTTATATTTCTTCATTCTGAATTCTGAAAACATCATATATAAAATTCACCAGAGAATTATTGGTCCTTAGAAGCCACAATAGCACTTTGTTTCAAGAATTATCTTCACTGTTCCCCCAAAAGCATTTGATATAAAAAACAACCTGCAGATCTCTTATGCTGAATTATAAGGGTAACAAAGCTGACTAGTAGGAAAAACCACAATTAGCCAGATTCTAAGCCCTCTCTACTCAAAGAAACAGAAATGCATAGTGAGAAACTACAACCTTTGTGCAAAAATGTTAAACCCTAAAATTTTGTACTGGGAAGTCGATATTGTTAAATTATAATTTTTTTTTACTTTTAAAAGAAGAAATATAAAAATGTGAAATTCAGTATTAAATTCTATCACAGATATTTCTGTAGGTCTTTATGCGAAAGTCAGTCAAATGAAAAAAACTAATTACAAGCATAGGCAAAACTCATGCTTCATGAAGCAAAACTTATGCACATATTTTGGATTAATCTTGACTTTAGTTCCTGTAAAGTACCATGACTTTCTTCCCTAGAAAATCCTTTAGAAGCCTGACTCAAATTGCTGATCCTAGTATAGAAAAAAATAGAAAATAACTAATTTCCAGGGGATTCCTGTAAGCTGGATCTTCTGTCTTCTCTCAGAATCCTTCTGGATACTACACTTCATGAAATTTGTCATGTGGCATTTGGATAGAGACTAGGATGTCTAACAGGGATGAGCGAGGCCTGCTGGAAGCAGCTAGCACTAGTATTTGAAAGGCATACTAAGTTAAATTAATTCACTGAGGTTTTAAGTTACAGTCAATATGGCTGACCATGTGAAAAATGATGTTAAAAAAAACCCTTGTGGAAAGAGACACAGAATGTCCTCACAGGGCTCAGCAAACTTTAGGATTTCAGAGGAAAAAGATGAATACAGGAAGATAGTGAAAGAGGAAAAAATACATCTATTTTTTATTTTTCTGTCAGAAACATTAACATTTTGTTACATAAAGCCATCCTTTCAGTTTTCACAGAAGACAAAACTGATCCAAAATACTGTCAACTTTATAAAAATTCTCACCTTATATATGTGTGTTTTAAAGCAAGGCCAGAAAATTTTGGGCACACTACTCACTAACTCTCTGATTTACGTCATGGCTGTTCACATGGGTGAGGCAGAGACAGAGCAGTAAAATAACTACGCTCATCAGAGCAGAAATTGGTCCAGAATGTACTGTGAAAACAGAGCAGTGTAGCGTCAAACAATTAGTAGAATACTTCAAAAAACAAGTTGACATTCAAACCAAGATGGTGAAAACATTTTCTTCCTGTTGTTCCACTCTTAAAAGTGACTCAGGCTATTTGGGTGTATGAGACAACACATAAATTGAAAACCCCAAGAACCATGCCACATTCTTGAGCCTGGGCATAGATCTTGTGGCTTGTTTCAACTGCCCCGATTTCTGTTGAAATGAAATTAAGATGCTTGGGCCAGACTTCCATCCCAGTGGGTGGGAGACCCGAACTCAGAAAGGCTGTAGAAGCATCATTTTTGACATAGGAAGGACAACCAAACTTACATGGATTCAGAATTTGTCACATTTCAAATTGTTGTCAACAAACTTTAATCTCAACATATTTTTGCAGGGCTATGGGTTTTGTGTGAGCATTTAAGTGGCCAGATAGCTGTTCCCCTAGGAAATATGGTAGTTCTATCCTTATTAATGGTAATGAATCATACCTGTGTCCAAGTCCTTTGTTTTGAAATACTTGTGTTTCCAATATTGGAAGCTGTTTCTCGTACCTCCTATAGGACACCACAAGTTAAATCCTTGGGATTTGTAAGGATTTGTGGTATTTTTAATGTTTATTTTCTTACAATTAGAGACAGTTCTTAGGCCTAGTTCCTCTGTCAGACAAGCAGAAGAGAAAACATTTAAAAATGACAAGGAATATGAGAAGAGGCTCTGCTAAATGTCTCACAAGTTTAGTCTGCAAGTGTATCTCTGTTATTCCAGCCCTTCTCCACAATGAACTTTTAAGCTGTTTGAAATATATCCAAAATATCCCTTTTCTCTTTTTAATAACAACATCTAAAATAATCCTAGCACATTTACTGTGACACTAATATACCTCCGGGCCACCTTTTTACTGCAAAATTTACCTACAGCATTCATTAATGGCTGAGAAAAACATACCCTGTCATGCCTTACTGCAACCTAACAGACTTAAATTGCATCCAGAAAGCTGACAGGCCAGTGCATTATTAACTGAGCCACTGAGACCCTTTAAACTGTATTGTATATAAGTTTATAGCGCAGGGAGTATAGAATTTTAAGCTTGCACATTTTAATGTATTTAATTTGCCGCACTCGGCAGTTTGCTTTGTGAACTGTTAATCTTTTCAACCGATACAGCAAAATGTCACTGTATTCATTTGCAGAGTATAATAGGCTTATATCCTGAAACAATAAAGTTATAATAGCCTGCCCACTGCCTGGAGAAGTTATACAAATTCAGCATGTACAAGGTGTGGTGTGTCCTACTTACCCTCTAGTTTTTTAAAACTCATCTTCTCATATCAGTGCCTTGAAAATCAGTCGTGTACATTACTTTGGTGAGATAAAGCCAAATAAATGTCATGGATCAAACTCTCCTGAACCTTCTTTCTCTCCTTTCTGTCTCTCTCTCTTGAATTGCTTTGAGTACTTTTGATGCTAATTCATTCTTGCTATCTCCAGCCATGACATATGCAAGCTGAAGTCACAGACATTCAGATTTGTTCTGCACCCTCAGTACATGTACCGGTCTGGAACCTTCACTTACAGCAGTGGCAGGAACCAGCAGGGGATCCTATATACTGATTCAAACTTTACTGATGTTTTCTGTATCAGCCCTCCATTTTTATTCTGATCATTTCTGCACAAATTGCCATCTCTCTTATTTCTACAATTATTATGAAAAAGGCTATGTGATCCTGGTGGTACCACAGTGTTTCTACAGAAATTAAAGACTGACTGCAACAGAGAATTGTGGGTGTGAAAGCAAAGATAGTAACAGAAATAAAAGGAATGCTGATGCCATCAGTGCTAGCATATAGAGATCTGATTTTTTTTTTAATGATTTTTTAATATTTTTCAAATGAAACTTACTGGAGAAGGACTGGATTGGTTATTTCTATCATAGTATTTCCATGCTGAGGAGTGGAAATGTGACATCTTCTCACACTGAATTTCTGTCAGGTGTCTGAATGACACTGGAGTTGTATATAGGCAACTTTAGGTTCAGCCTGTGAAGTGCTTAGTTGACCTGCAGGGCATATTACAAAGCTTGTCTTTTTAAAAAAAGGATTATCTTTCTGCCTGAGGGGAAGGTTTGTGGGCGTTCTTTGTCCGTAGCAGGAATCGCGTGGGGGTTAGTGGAACTTGCACACTTAGATATTGTTAAATATTCTTTAGAAAAAAGATCTGAAAATAAACACAACAAAATGCAATGAGGAAAACCCACTTGTCAAATGGGGTCTTTGTTGTCTGGATCATTTTTACTTAGAGTGATTAATTAAAATGTAGCCTGAAGCAGAAGAAGGTCACGCATCTCATTCCACAACCAAACAAAATCTTTAGGGAAAAATCAATAAAGCAATCCCTGACTGATTCTGGTAAAAATATCATGTAAAGAAAACTAAGTTTCTTCTAAACCAACTAGAATACATTAAAAAAATAAAAAAAAAAAAAAAAAAACCATGCTGCTGACAAAACGTAACTTTCTGGTTATCCTGGGCCTTAGCAGTTTCAAAGAGGAGAGTATCTGAAAAGGAAAGATGACAGGAAGGCCATACGAAAGCTACAAACTTGTTTCTTGTACCAAAGCAATCTCTTTAAAAGGGAACTCTTCATTTTTCAGTGGATTCCTATTTCTAGTGTCTGCATTGCCTAAAAGTATTAACAAACTAGCCAACGTCTTAATGAAAACTATTTCTTTCAGCCAAAACAAACATTTGTTTTTAAAACTATGTCCTGGCTACAAGGTTAATTTAACCTAGAGAATTAAGAGAAAGATTAAAACTGGAGTTGTTTCATAATGTTGTGATGAGTGTCACTCCATTTTAAATGAGGAAATAAGGTGTATTACAGCAACAGTTCAAGAATCTTCCATTAGTAACAACATTTATAGTGAAGTGGTTTAGACCATTACACCAGATTACATCCCAGGCTGTTTTGTTTTATTTTTTAATGGACAAAAGTTTCACAGGTTCTCCCTGCAACTGGAAATAATGTACAATAATAAGTGAAAACATGTTATTTTAACTGTGTTGATTATATAGTCTCTTAAATTTCTTTATATACCTATAGATTTTGGAGATTTATTTGGTAAAATATAATTGAATCTGAAGGATTCAATTAAGTATCTCTTAACTGCTGGTGAATTAAATATTATCTGGCACAACATTCTTCATGGTCCTTTTTGGCCTGATGGACCATAGGCAAAATGGGTTACAAAACATTTCAAGCTATAAATTCTGATTCATAAGAACATGATCATATATCATTATGGTCTTAGTGTAATCTTGGAAATACTCATTATTAAGAACTCATTACTACGTCTTGTATTTTTATGTCTGCTGTGGCATCTTGCTTTACTCCCTTCATGTTATTTCAGATTAATCAATCAGTGCTGATTTTGAGGTCCTGATCATCTGAATGAATTTAGCAAACTAAAAAACATGACATTGCTGTAAGTAAAATCTTTTCACATTTTTACTGTGGCTTGGGTCATGGAAAGATCTTAAATAAAAAAATTAAGAAACAACTGAATGAAAATTTGGGAAAATTAGATTATTTATTAGACTGTTTTAACATCAAAGGTAGCAGTGGAGAGATGGATAATCATTAAAAGCTGATTTACTGAAAGTGTCTCGATAGTGCACTTAAACACATTTCAGTTGAGAGAAAGAATTTAAAAACTGAAGTGTGATCCAGAATCATATATGTCAATTACCATGTTGTCTGAGATATTAAACTGTATGCAGCTGGATTCTTAATTATACGAGCTGTCTAATAGTTAGAAACACGTCATTTTTCCCCTGCCTTTTTTTTTTTTTTTTTGTAAGTGGGGCCATTTTAGATATTGAATGCAAATAATCCACAGAATTATGGGGAAAGTTCTTCTGTTTTTTGATGTTCTTGAAAGCCAGGATAACATGAGAGATTTGCAGAAAAAAACTCTAAAATATTGTTGTGCTAATGAAATTTGCTTACCTGCTGGTTTATTGACTGAATATAATGGATTTTTCAAGTGGAACAAAGGCTTTTTCATGAAGAACTATTGAAAAATATGACATCTTATATGTCATCTTATGTCATCTATTATGACATCTTATATGTAGACATTTATATGTCTACATCACTACTGAAGTAGTAGTTTTTCTTTCAATTGACCAGCACCAAATTTTGTATCATCTTCATTTTTCCTTAAAACTGATACATTTGTTTTCTTTCTTCTTCGTATCCTAAATCATAGAAAAAACCCCTTGAACCCAATGCTGCAGAAGTTAATTTGTTCTTCACTTCTTTATCATCTCAGCTGCCCAGCTCCATATCAACATTAATAAGAGGTAGACTGATCACTAGGAAGACAAATTAATTCATAATACCAAGATGCACTTACTTTTTCCTTAAGTCACAACATAAGTTGAGGTGAGAAAAGATGCATTTTCTACTTGAGTATAATACAGTTTATATAAGATTCAGTTTATAGAATCATAAAATATCCAGAGTTGGAAGGGAGCCACATGGATCATCAAAGTCCGACTTCTGTCCCTGCACGAAACACCTTCATGAATCATACCTCATGCCTGGGAGTATTGTCCAAACACTTGTTATACTCTGTCAGGCTTCCTTGGGGAGCCTGTTCCAATGCTCAACCAACCTCCAGGTGAAGAACTTTTTCCTAATACCCGACGTAAACCATCTACAATGCAACTTCAGGTCATTCCCTTGGGTCCTGTCACTGGTCACCAGAGAGCAAAGAACAGTGCCTGCCTTCTCTGTTTTAACTCATGTGGAAATTCTTGAGTGCGGAGAGGTGTCCCGTCAGTCTCCTCTTCTCCAGGCTGAACAAGACAAAATGACCTCCTCATATGCCTTCTCCTCTACACACTTCACCTTTTCTGTAGACCTTCTCTGTACGTTCTCTAATAGCTTTATATTCTTCTTAGATTGTGGTGTCCGAAACTGCACACAGTACCTGAGGTAAGTTGATTTTGGCAGAATACAACTCAACCCCAAAGCTTTTAAAATGGGCATTTATATATGGACCTTGGCTTTTAGTTATTTGCTGTTAAGATTTTCCAAATGAGACATCAGGGAGTCAGGTGAAACTCAGAATGTGTGATTTGTATGGTAAATTAGAAGATATTTTCTTATTGGAGAGTCAGAATTTCTGGTGGCAAGTTGCCTGGTCAAAATTTTATCTGCCAGATTCCATTGTGAGGAAAATTAAAATTCCGTGGAAAGACATAAAGCAATGATTTTATAATGGTGAAGATGATACAGTGGAAGCAATGCAGAGGTACAGATTTGCTAATATCATAAGGACCACAATAGAATTAAGAGAGCTGAAGTGTGATGTACTGCTACTCAGATAAATGAAATTATTAAGGCTGGATATGATTGTTCAGCTTGCTTCAGGGGCTGAGATCTGAACTGTCTGGACTCTGCAATACTATGAACTGTCAGCATCAATTTTATAGCAATTTTAACAGATATTAGTTAATGATATTTCAGTACTCAATACTTGAAATTCACATTTTAAGATTCCATTATGATCAGCCACACAAATGATCCAGGGATTTCTTTTAATCAGTTGTTTGTTCAAGTACAATATGATGGAAAAATAAAAGTACAGTAAAATAGGACTACGCTGTTTAAAAAATTAAAGGAAAAGGCTTGTGAAACTGTAGCCTTTTTTCACTCAAAGTTCAATATTCCTTATTATTTTATTTGCAGTGTTTTGTTAACCAAGATTATTTCCTGAGGGAAAAAAATAACACTTTAAGCTTTGCCCATTGAGTTAATAGACATAGCCAGGAACAGTGCTTTCTATCTCCTTTTGAAAATAGAGTTTTTTAAGGTATTGACACAAGCTAAAGGGCCAGGCCTTCTTACTGAAAATATTCTGTTGACTTCCTTGTTTTCTTTGATTTAAAAGGAGTGTTTCTTCTAGCCAATCATCCTGAGCACTCATATTCTTGACTTATAGGATTGCATCGCTTCCCAGGCTCAGGAAACCCATAGGCGGTCAGATGATTGAATGTCACCTGTAAATGAGACCTGCCTTTTATGATCTGACTTGGAGCTTGTTTTATTTTAGTTTGCATGAAAAGTCCCTTGACTTATATAAGCTATAGCAATTGAGATAATTTAACAAGATCTTAAACAGTTTACTCATAGTTTCTGTATTTTTAAGCAAAAGTTGAAAGGCTTGTCTTTAGTTAAAACTATATGACACAATAATTCAAATAGAAACTGTAGTTCATACAACACATGAGCTGAGAATGTGCTTGTTAAAACACTTACTACAGCTTACATGTACCATATTATTACTGTTGTGATTGCTTTTGGTTTTATTATTCTTCTGGAAAAGAATACATTATCAAATCTGAACAGTCAGACCTGTTTCTGGCTCATTTTACAACAAAAATGAGTGGAAAATTTGATCATATGGTCCTTGTTTCAGCTGTTGTGGAAACAGTCTATTCAGGGTTAAGAAAAGTTTTCATTCGAGACCTTCAGTGCTTCTCCATCTTACTCAAAGTCTGAACTTCACCAACATCTCTCCGGGGTCATAAATCTGTATGAGATTTCATATGGAGAATGTGTGCTGATTTTTACCTTATTACTGAAAGTCTATGTATGTTGTATTATTTATGTTTATCCCAGGTAAAGGTTAGCTGAGATAGGTGGTGGTTATTTTATTTAAAATTGATATTCTAGGTGAACCAAAAGGCAAACTACTGTGTTAGGCACTTTACAAATAGAAAGCCAATGACAGCTCCTGTCCTAAAGAATTTAAAATTTGCCTGTGATTTGTGACAATTTAGAGAACTGCCTGTAAAATAGCAAAATGAAAGACCAATTAATAATGACAGCACTTCTCCAATAGAATGCAAAAGTAATTCAACAAAATTCTTCAACAACTTTAACCATAAATGCAGATTTTTGAGCTCCAGAATGTCAGAATATGCATGTCTACAAAACGTTTGTTTCTGACCATGTTATTTCACTGTCCACTGAATTGCATGACCCACAGCACTTGGTAAAGCACCTTTATACTACTGATCTGAACTTATTTTGGAACAGACAAGGGCTCTGACACCGTGCAGCTGAAGACAATTGCTGAATCCACAGAGAGCACTCTTAAAATACGTTCCGCTTTCTCTTAGAACCAGCAGTCACTGTTATGATGACAGGTGACCTAAGAAACCTGAATTTCTGCCAGCACATTCTTGAGTCCCATTATAGCACCATATAGGTATTTTTCACCTGATGTAGGATCTTTGGTATGACCTTCTCTGAAATTTACTGACTTTATTGTAAGTGGTATCTTTCTAATACTGGCAACACCTTCATACATTTTAATGAGCTGCCCTGAAAATGATAGACTTTTGTCACTGTGTTCAAAATATCTCAACTCAGAAAGGAATATTTTGCATTAGCATCAATTCTTAGACTCATATTCTCGGCATATCTTCCTTTACATCCTGGAGGAAAAAGACAGCTTGTTCTCATTTTAAAGTGGCAAGGGACATTGTTTTGTTGATGGTCTGTTTATCCTTAGTTTGTAATTTTTTTTGTATATTAAGCTAACTCGTTCAGTTTTTAGTCATTTATTTTGTCTGCAGCTATAGTCTAGATTACTATGCTCCTGCCTATGGCTCCATTTCAACTAAATCTGTTGAGTAAATGTAGCCAGATAACAGTCCAGTGAAGTTCAGGTACTTGCTTAGCAATAGTTTTCCAGATTTCAGCGGGTTATTTCAAAGAATACAATCTTTAAAGGAAACTACAAAAAACATCAACCTCAACACCTATTCCTGTACACTGATTGCTACCTCAACATTTGTATGTATGGAAATGAGACATCTGGTGCTCTAAAGAGTGGAAAGGAGCTGTATAACAATGCTTGATTAGAGGAATGACTTGTGAATACTGTCTTTTATTTTCTCTTTTGAAAGTATAGCTTATAACTAATAGCATGACATTGAATTATGGTAGGCATATAAAAATAAGTTATGGGATATTTTTATTTTTCCTACCCAAGCTCTACTCAGGCAAGCAGGCCTAGGACAATGCATCTTACTCTTCTACTGATTCACAGAAGCACCATTATTTTAAAAAACCCAGCATGTAATGAGCTACAATGAAATCTTGAAAAACAGAAATTATTATTCTTTTTCAAGACAAGATCACTAAATGCATCAACTGATTCCTTAAATATCAACAATGTAGCAACATAATTGTATATTTTACTCTACTAAGGGGATACATTAAAAAAAATTGATTGTATATGTACAATGGTCCTAATATAACAAATTCTTACCATTAACTCAGAGTTAGCTGTATAATAAAGCACTCTCAATAACTTCAAACAAACTATCTTTATTCATGAATTTAGGCATTTATTTAGATGACCTACTGAACTGAGAAATTCATCATTTGTGGGTTTTGAGACCACAGTGAAAAACTTACTGAATTTGGTGGAGAATAGGCTGCTACCAAAAGGAACACTGAAATATCCTCTAGAATACTGCAGTAGGAATACATGTTCTATTAAACTGCCCTGGACTTTTACACAGATGAAAAGTTCAGTTGTTGTAATTCCATCTGGGAAAAAAAATAATACAATAAAGGAGCAAGCCCTCAGCTAGAGGATGCTGAAGTCAATAGCAATAGCATTTTGTGAAACTTTGCACATGCTGAAGACACACTTCTTTATGGGATTTTAATGCAACACTCAATATTACCAGCATTAGACAAAGTGTCTGAGACAGCATTATCAGCGCTAGAAAATGTCTCATATGCACATATATTGACAGAACTAAATCTTTGTGGGTTTTTTTTTCTGCCTTCTGTTTTGAAAATATTTCTCCATGCTTTCAGTTGCTTTCCTCTAATATATAAGAAATACTATGTTTAAAAAAAAAAAAAAAGGAAAAAAATTAGAAATTTTGTCCCGAATATTGTCATGTACATAAGTTTAATTCCAGTAAGAAATGCAGTGTCTCATTTTTAGTTAATATAACCAATTTTCAACAAGACATATGCAGGCTGTCTCAGTTACATAGCGCTCAGGTGTGCTAAGAGGATCATGGCCAGCTGCTTTGGGGCAGTCAGCTGAACCACAAAGTCATGGAAGGAGATAGAAATGAAAAAGACTCCTAAGTTGGAACTAAATGGTCACAGATTTTCCTTTTCTTCCTGCTGTGTTTTCATGGTGCAGAGTTGCAGTGCAGAAGACAGGCTTCATGACCCAGTCAGAAATCCCCATCTACTGTAGCCCTGTGCTCAGGATGCTCTCACAGTGCAGTGACCAAAACTTTCAGTTCCAGGCATACAAAATAAATTAAAGATTTTAGCTGAAATTTCCTGCTGATAGAAACGAATGCAGCACTACCACAGTCAGTAGAGCTTTGCCTGTTTACATCAGTGGAGAAATTAGTCCCCTCCATGGAGAGATCTTGGAGTTCAGCTATCATGGAAGACTGATTTCCTGTCAATAATAAATGTCCTCAGTATCCTACATAAGTCTTCAGTTTATTGCCTCTGGATATTTTTTAATAGCTGCAGGTCTCTAGGATGGAAGCAGATTTTTATGCTCTATTTTGAAGGGTAAGGATTGTTCAGAAAAGATACTTCCTGAGCTGCCCAGGGAAAAGACTATTATAACACTAGCATGCTTCAACCTATCAGCCTAACTTGCTTAAGAAAAGAAACTTATTTCTTTATAACTTGTCTTTCATTTTCACATCCATTTGTTCAAAGACATCTGAAAGTCCCTGAGCACTGACCTGAATAAAATG
Source organism: Grallaria varia (assembly GCA_013396735.1). Taxonomy (NCBI): domain Eukaryota; kingdom Metazoa; phylum Chordata; class Aves; order Passeriformes; family Formicariidae; genus Grallaria; species Grallaria varia. The sequence continues at coordinate 237,280 of VWZG01002656.1, forward strand.
AAGAAGGAGGCTAATAGAGTGTTCACCTACAGTATTGTTTCCTCTTCGGTTATTAGATGGATATGACCCTGTCTTTGATCTTCTTACAGATGGTACAGCCAAGGGTGCCTAGAATAAAGAGTGTCACACTCCTCCTAGGAGGAAAGAAAGAAAGAGGAGTAGGGCAGGAATATGCACAAGCAAGAAAATGGCCACTCTGGTAATTACAAGTGACAAAGATAAATGAGTAAGAATGTGTGAACATGTTCCTCAGTGGGTCCTTAAATAGGTAGAAAATGTAAAAATGCAGCATGGGAGTTGATGAAAGCAAGGTGAAATGGTACTGAAATAAAACCAGGACTTTCTTTTTGATTCAGTAACCTTGTAAGGGAAATAATTAAAGAAATTCAATATTTTTAGGTTTTTTTCTCTCTCCTAGTGTTCTTTATGTACTGGCACACTGTTTATTTTTCAGGGGTATAGCTCCTTATTTCTGACTTGTTTTCAAATGCTGAGCCTGTGTCTATTGTCAAATAGCAGTGAAACAGTTGCTGTTTATAGGGACACATAAACAAGAAATAAGGTAGCTGCTTTGCTGTGTAAGGGAGAGCTTCACCAGAAAGGACAACATACTTACTTGATTGAAAAGAGTAAACAGGTTATCTTCTTTCGTGTGTTTATTCCAGTGTTTCATTTGTTCATTACTCAGTTGGACTATGCAATTAAGAATTTAAAGGAAGGAAAAACTATTGCCTCCTCTTCTTGACATTAGAGAGAAGAGACCTCAACATTACTGTGGATCCTTAAATTTTTTTAACTAAAATTACTGGACAAGTCTTTCTGGATTACAAAACATGCACTGTTCGTTTGAGTCAGGGATGGCTTCATACCATATTGGTACTACAGACGCATCACATCTATCTCTGAGCATAGGTTTTTCTGAGTCTGCATGGAAAGAAAAAAAAGAATTGAAAAAAAAGAATGAAAAAGTTCTGATTGCAAATTTTGTAGACGTGTTTCAAAAAACAATAAAGATAGAAACTACTAATATGCTCTCTCTGAAATCCTATGTAGCTTCCATTATTACTGTGTATAAGCACTGAAGAGGTACATCAACACTTTAGGCTGACAGCCACAGCACACTATCCCAGAGTTCACACAGCCCCGGGTGCAGCCCTGTGCCACTCTGCTGCTGCTATTTGCAAAATGCTCTCTTGGGTATTTCTGTTCCCACATACTTCTGATGCCAGGTTGTGACTGACACTGCAAGAATAAGAAAGCGCTAAAGGTTTCCTATCTTTCCTGTCTCCAGAATTTGTCTAAAACACATTATTAAGAACCAGAATCAAATAGGGGCTCCAGGTACTGTCCCTAGCTGAGTTACTGACTTAGCTTGTGACATTGGTTGCATCACTTCATTCTCTCTGCGCTTGTTTCAAGTATCATATACCTTCTCCGTTTTAAGAACAAAAGATTAATATTTCTACATCCTACCCCTCACCACCAGAAGCTTTGTGATGTTCAAAGTCTGTTTGAGATCTTTAGGTAAAAATGGCTTGCTACAAAATTCAGGAAAGCATTTCTACACATCTTGAACTGCACATATTTAGAGCGGTATTTGCTTTGGCTAACTTGTAATTTACACTAGTTCCTCATTGTTTTTCAGGTAAATATATCAAAATCATATGGACCCAGAGAAGACCTCTGGTGCTGAGTGTGATTAAAAGCTGAAATATGAGCCCATTCACTCATACCATCTGTTTTGTTAACCCTCCAGAAGGGAGACACAGTTCTACAAATTGATTAAAGTGAATGACAGATAATTTTATCTGCACATTTCCTGATTGATTAAAAAGTAGGGAAATGTATAATCAAGTAGTTAGGAAGTGTATTTGCTTCTAAAAATAACTGTCTGGAATATCAGAATTATTTTGGAACGGCAGAAGATTTTGAAGCCTGAAATGTCTTGGTTATCCTCCAGCACGTTGATTCTTGCACTTGGAGGACATAAAGGTATATAATACAAATGTGCACCTCTTATAAGAGAGTCTTAAAAGCTGTCTTCCATATGCAGGGACTAAGGGGGAAATGTCAATGCTTTTTCTTTAAGCAACAAATAATTATAGCACTAAATGAAACAAAGGTAACTTAGCAACAAGGTATTCAGTCTCTCATCTAGCATTTTCTAAAGAATTTCTACTGAGGCCAACACATGAGCCTTGTGCTATTTATTCGCTTACTTGCATTTGAAGTATTCCTCTTCTTTTTAGCAGTGAAAAACCAGTAAAATATGAACAGTGAATACAAACTTGAAGTGCAAAGGGAGGACCTTGAAATAGTGTTAACTTCAGTATTTCAGTACTCTTTATAGATAGATCTTTTCTAAAGCTGAATGAATCATTTGTAGCAAGTAAGCTTTTTCACTAAATCTAGTCCTCTACACGTTTATGAAGTGTCAGTGAACAGACTGCCTTTGAAATTAATGTATACATTTTAAAGTGTTTGATAAAGGCCATTTCCAAAGACTACAGAATGGTTGCAAACACTCACACTGACTTCTCTTGACAGAGGCTAAATGCAATGTGCAAACATATTTTGTTTGATGGATTGTTCACTAGCTGTTTACTGCAAGTATTGTTTAGGAGTATAATTAATGCCATTCAATGTGGTTTTATAGGAAATAAGTCTTGTCAAAAAACCTTTTACAAATTTCCCTCAAAAAAGTGACTATATAGTTGAGTTATTACTAAGGCATTCAGGATGTATGAATGAGGCACTAATGTATGAATGTATAATTTTAATATATTTAATAACTAAAAATCTGACAAAAAGATTAATGCTGTGAGATATCAGTGAGAAATATGTAGCTAAATCAAAAATTAATTAACATGCTGATGAAAAAATAACCCATAAATGGGAAATTGTTATTAAAGGGGCTTTGCTTAGGGAGTTGCTGCAAGCTTTTGGTATTGAATCCAAAGTTATTCAATACCTTTCTCAACAGTTTCATTGTAAATTATATCTAGATAGAGAGGTAGAATCGATAGAAGTTTTGTAGGACATAAAGCCTGGCTGTGTGTTTAAAAGGTGAGGATTGGTCTCTCATAAACTAACCAGGCAGTTTAAATAGACAAAATAATATAAACATAATTTGCATAAAGAAAAATCCCAACAAAACACAGAATGAGAACTAGATCTACAGAATGGCAAATAACTTGACTGAAAACAACTGTAAGGGTCATACTTTTTGCTTCTGAAAGACTGACAAATCAAACCAAGCTAAGCTTGGGCCCAAAGATTTGTGTGGCCTGTGGACAAGTGCAGACAAATATGGGCAGCAGGGAGTTTGCCTGTGTATTCAGTGCTGGTGGAATCAGTGCTACATTCCTTCACACAGATCTGGGGTTCACTTGTGAAACTGAGGAAGAGACAAAGCAGAGTCACAAATATTGTCTGGCCACTGCATAAAAATGGCTTGTCATGCAATATTTCAGAAGTGGCATCTTATTTAGACTGGCAGAAGTAAGATTGGAAGGTGACCTGAATAAAATGTGTCAGCAGTGCCACTGGGTATTGGCTTATTTTCATGAGTGGTAAGTCATAAGAACTAGTGGCAGGAAACTGAAGGAAGTCAAATTCAAACAAGAAGTTGGCCACCTTTTACAATATTTTACTTTTACTTTCAATAATACAAATGATGAACCACTGGAACAAAACCACCAATGAAAACAGTGAATACACCTGCGTAAGTACTGTCCAAAACAACTGTTGTGTCTGGCAGGAAAGAAAAAAAACAAAAGATGTTGTTTAATTAGCCACTAGCTTCATTAACTTCACTCAGCTGGGATCTATAAGCAACAAATCACACAGTGATGCTCATGAGTCTGTTTTCAGTTCTTTCTGCTTATTGAAGCCTCTGCATTTGATCATCAAGGCAATGCTGATGCCAGACTGAACTTCTTCCAGAATGAGTAGGAAGCTGGAAGGAGGAATCCTGTCTTTTCTCTGCTCTAAACAGTAAAGCTCCCTGAATCCTGTTTTATAGGACACAGAAATAATTCCATGAAGTACAGGATCACCTTCATGGTAGGTGCTAGCAATAAGTTTGGCCAGCTTGCCCCTGCCTGCAGTTAGTTGCCAGAGACATAACATTACCATTTTTAGCAAAAAGCTGAGGCATTCTCACTCTCTGGACTATGTAAGTGAGCTATAATGACTTGAAATATACTGGAGATGAGATTAGATGATCTGATAGTTCCTTCTGGCCTTACATTTTATGAGTCCTTTACAGCCCACTCTGTGTGCTGCCTCATTGGTCCTGGGAATCACATGCCACTACTCCCATTCCCTGTTTTTTATGACTGTGACCTTTATAAACAGAAGTTCTTGAATAATTTAATGAAAAGGGGGGAAAGTGTGAAGGCAATCTAAAGTAAGGTAAATGAGCAAGAGATAAGAAAGCCTCAGAAATGTAAGGACATTTTAAACCTATTTGCAGAGCATAATAGTCTGTCTGCATATAAAGACATTAGATTTTAGACATCTGTTTTCTTTCCTGAAGGAAAGGTGTCAGTGGAATAGCGTCATATCACTCACAATGCAGCATCTTTTAGGATGTTTTTACTCTTGCTTTAATACTCTCATTTCCTTCAATTCCTACATATATGATTTCACACAGCTCTATGAATTTTAAAATTACGTTTAACAGTTAATGCCTCTGACTAAACAGTACCTTTTGGGCTTTTCTCTCTAGTAAGAAGTGATATTATGTTCTCAAAATCCTTCCTAGATTTCCTGGTTGTCCTGGAAATAATTTGCTACAGCTCTTTAAAGGGTATGACACCTTTCCCCAGGTGCAATAAGCTATCTCTGATGATGCGTGGCTGACCAAAGATTGCAGCTTCTGGGGAGTGTACCCAGAATGGGGACATTACTGAAGAAAACTCTGTACATGTCTATGCAGCACCTAATCTGTCACGTATTGCTTATGTTATCGTGCAAATGGAGAGGCCCCCTCCCGTGCTTCACATGGCTGTGGAAAGGCCATCAGCTAGCCTTCAACTTCACTGGTTTGATGCTTCCTTAAATTTCTTTAGTTTTTTTTTTCTTCTCCAAGGAATGTTAACATCAGAAGAGTTCAGTTTTGTGATAGGTACCTTTATTTTACTTTCCAGAGTTATCAGAGCGTTCTCTCATCTTTTTACCACTCAGAACATTTTGAATCAGTGCTATCTCTGAGTAGCAACACTATCTGATGAGTCTTAAAGTTTTTGCTAAAAGTGAAGTTGAGGTGGCTTACTTTGATGGAGAAACATTGTGTATCTTAATGAATCTTAAAATCAATTTATTTCCCAGATGAATATGCTAATTACATTGTTTTACTTTCTACATTTTGGTCAATTACAGCCACACATTTTTCTTTCATGAATGCAGCAACTTAAGGACTGTGATCAAAAATGAAAGGGCAGCTTCTCCAAAGAATTGTATATTAGTGCAAATGCCTCTACAGTAAGTGAAAATGGATGCAATGAAAATAATTGGAAATCTTCAGAAAAAACAAGTGCTTAACTCTGATTTCAGTGACACATAGATGCCTTGATGATTTTGGATACTCTATGTTATCATTACTTTGATTTTCCCCACTAAGCAGAATCAAGATTGAACAGATCAAAAATAGTTTCTTCTTGTCTGAATAAAAAAATACTTAAAAAATTAATCCCTGATAGATACACATTGGCTTTCTGATCTACAGACAACAAGGCTGATTAATCTTTACAATATGTTTTGTTAGGTTTGATTATTTATTTAGATTTTAAAAAATGAACTTCCGAGGCTATAATTGTTTCCTTTTTATATTTCTGCAGTACGGTATCAGCCTTGGCCGTATTGACTACCATCAATGGTCCACTCTGGCCTCCAATCGGGAGGCATGGAGACACACCATCCATGACGCTGCTGATTCCTTTGAGAATGCACGCAGAATCAGTCTGGAGGAGAAAAGACAACGCAGGAAGAACCGTGCCTCGCCAACACCACCTATGGAGACTTTCTGCTGTGCCTTTTGCAACCAGACTTGCCTATCTTGCATCGGCCTCTTTAGCCATCAGTGCGCTTGCAGCAAGCGTGGGTAGAGCCCTTCCCAAATCTTCGTTTGCGAAGCCTAGCCATGGTGATGATGATGATGATATTTCTGCAGTGCAAAGCTATGAAATATGTATATATGGTTCAGCATCTTAAATGCATACATATATATCCTTGTAGCTACACCATACAAGGGACAAGACACACTTTTAAGGCAGTTTGGCTTCACACTATTTCAAATATCTTTGTAAAAGTTATTAATAAGAAGCATGAATGTATTTTCATAACAAAGAGGCTCTACATTGACTTAAAGATTTAGTTTCATCTTATAGTTTTTTACTCTTACCACACTCTGTTTAGCAACCATTGTGGCATCCAGAGAGAAACTTTAGTGTTAGGAAATACTTAACTTTCAATGAAGGTAAAGTACGTTAGATGTGGAATCAATATTTGTGCCTCTGCTGTTCTTCCAAACCTTCTGGTAATTATTTAATTTCTAAATACATGCAATTTCTGTCACACAAAGATTAGAAAGCAAATGAAATAGAGGCTGGAGAATCAATTGTATTAAAAAAAACCCCACACAACCTTTTAATGAGATTTTCAAAAAGTAATGTGATTAACATTTCATCGTGTGAAATGACCAAAATGGCAGATTTTCTTATTCAGTGTGAGACAGATAATTGGCTCTGTCTGGATTATTCTATTAAATACCAAAGAGTGCCTTTATCAAAAAATAATAATCAGCAAGGAATTGGGTTGAACGTTCACCTTCTACCCTATTACACAGAAAATAGAGGGTCTAGATAAGGAGCTTATAAAATAAAGAATGAAAATGAATAAAGGGTAACAAAAAGTAAAAAAAGAAAAAAAAAAGAATCAGGTCCACATGATATTATCCCTTCTTTAGGCGGCAATTGACCAATTAACAACTTTCTGAATGTGTTTTTTATAATTCTGATAACAAATTAATTAAGAACCAAATTCTATTTCCTTCCTGATATCACAAAGGCAGTGGGTTTATTTTCAAAGACAGCTGTTGTTCACTTTTATGGAAAAGAAGATGGAGTCTGGTCTGAGGTCTGCCTTTGAAAATTAGGGAATACCTATAAGAAAATCATTACATTAAGGAATAGGTCTTCCATTTTGACAGTGTTCTCTAACACTCATATTAAACATCCAGTCAAAACCCATTCTGCTCCTATATCTATCTGGTGACAAAATTATATCTTTTTCTCTTTCACTTCCACTTTAACACTACAGTAAACTGCACTGTGGCTTCAGACACTAAGATGTCAAACTGCAGAATATTAAGCTGGACTGTGAATGAAGATGAACACACGTCTCAGCAGAAGGGTCAGGCATAAGAGACAAATTAGAGATTGTTTTTCCTTTTCTTGGCAGCAAATTTGCCCACTGTTTTCACAAGGGACCTTAGGGATGGAATTTAGTAACATAAAACTAGAGAAATACGGTAAATCAAGCGCATGGAGTACCATCTCATTTTCTTCACACAGAGGGTCACTTACACAGGGTAACTTAAATGAACTCAGCAAGAAAGGCTTGCTTTGGTCAGTAATATATATAACCACTTACAGTAGACATAGGAATCTGTGTGTGACATGGACAGGATATGTTATGGAGCAGATCAGATTAACAGACACATGGAACTCTTGTGCATTTAAAACTGAATAGGCTTGAACAAATTGCTATGGGAAAATAATTTGTTCCCTCGGGGAAGATGGGAGGAGGTTGGAAGAAAGTTGAGTATAGATTTTCCTAATTAGTGAAACAACACATTTTTCTTGAAGTTTAAAAACTTCATAGTAGATTTTGACACCTATCCTCTCATTTTCCAGTAAGATGTGAATGCAGCAGGCAGTAATTACGTATGTATACTTCTTTCCACTTAAAACCCTGGGGTTTGTTACTAATGCACCATTTTTAGAGACCTTCATCTAAGTACATGTTTTGAACTGCTTTCATTATGACAAAAAAACTTAATGTTTGAAAAAAGGAAATACAAAGAGCTACAAGAGAAAAATTTTGCCTTACTTTTGTTAGGATGAGAGGTAATTTACATTTGGCTAAAGTCACAAAGTTTTACTTTACTCAATTTAAAGAGTGATTGAAGAACAGACATCTTTGTAAACAATCCCTGAGGTTCCCTCATCTGCTGCTGTTTCATCTCTTGGGAGCCTTTGAGAGTGTTTGCAATAGTGATTTGAAATTGTGCCATCTATTTTACATAAGAAATTTTGGGTTTGTCTCATTCAGTATTAGTGATAGTGTTTAGGTTTTAGAATCAGTTCAGAGCAAATATTTAGGAGAACTTGAGACAAGATATAAATGCCAGATAGCAAATATTTAGAACTGTGTGCCTAGTTCTAGTGATGTCTATGTATATCTTTCCCTTAGACTGTTCTGCTTTACAGATGAATTTGTATGATCTAATCAATTTCTAAACCCGTTTCATATTTTAATAGATGTGTCAATGTTTTTATTGTCTCCCTTAAAAGTCGGTCTGCAGATAATCATTACAACTAAAAATAAAATGCTGTCTCTCAGCATATTAAAAAAAAAAAAAGTCACTCAATGCAATAGAAATGCAGAATTATTTTCTATTTGCCTATGTTTTGTCCATTTGCTTAGATAATTTAACCTTGTGATTCAGTGTGGTAATTTAATTATTTTCTTTTATCTGGTTGCATATATTAAATATGCACTGCACTGAAATATGCATGTCACTGATGGTGATGAATTTATCAGACTTCTGTATTATTGTAATTGTTTATAAATTGAATTTCTCTGTGGGAAGTGGGAAGATACATTGTTGTAATCAAGGGAACAAACTCTCTTTGGTATACCCTAAAGCATCAGATTGAGAACAATATTTCTGTCACAGAAAAGTATAATTTCCATTTGTTGTCCTGTATTTCTGCATTTGCTTGTTGTCTTTTGGCTTAAGTTATAAGAATCAGTCTTTATTTTGTACATGGAAAGAAAGGAAATTATTTCATAGTTGTATTAGAAATACATTGCTGTATGATATTCTAGTTTTGAATAAATAACTGTTTACACGTTCAAATTGTATAACATTTTGTCAGTGGCTGTTGGCCAGATATTAAAACACCAATTCTTGGCATCTGGCCTTTGTTACAAAAGACCCTGGTTGGATAAAGTGTCTGAATTTTGAGGTACATGGCCTTTGATAGCTAAATGTAGATGAGATTGAAATAATTATTATGATTTGAAGAGTATTTTGTGTGTCACAACCCAAACTTCTACATTTTTTATGCTACTGAGCATCAGATTGATTTACATAAATGTTAGTGAAGATTATTTACAGAACTGTCTAGCAAATGATTTATAGCACCAAGATACAGTTGGGAGTTTTGATTGTTTTTTTTCTTTTTTGGTTGTTGTTTTTAGTTTTAATGTTGACTAATTGAGAAGGCAATGAAATGTTGTTTTAAGTCCCAGGTTAGGTGAGCCAGAAAGTATTCTTTTTCTCTTGGAGTATAAACTGCAATGTACCTATTTGGTGGTGACCAGGCAGAGTGTTGGGTAGACAAGGAAGTTCCTTATCTGGAGCCTGTAACAGACTTACAAATTTCTGTACACACACAGGCCACCAAATTGTGGCAGAGACCTGCACCTTATTCACATGGATCAAAGATACATACAGTACAGATGGGAAGCATGAACTAGTCTGAATAGCTAGAAGAAAGTTTTAAAGTTCTAGCAGAGACTGAAAGATTATCAATGTCAACAGAGACATGGTTATATCTCACAGCCTCAAACTGCGTTAGTACAACCTGGGAGTAATAGGCAAGTACGAGAAGACAAGCCAGTCTGTGTAAGTGAAACTGAAACTGGGAAAGACAGAAAAGGTTTTCAAGTAACTGGTTTATATCTGAGACAAAACAAAACAAGAAATGGGTTATATTGCAGTAGAGAATTGGTTAGATCATTTTAAGTCTAGACATGGAAGCTGTCTCATTGGTTATCAACAGAAGAAGAGATTTAAGACCTGGACTGAATAAAATTTCGTAAAGTAACAAAATAAAACCATCCATGACCTGTTTCAGTGCTGGTGTTTCAGTTCACCATGCAGTTTAGACACTGTGATTGAGTGATGCAGTCATACAAAGGGGTCAAAAATACTTCCCCCCCCCCCCCCTTTTTTTTCCCTTTCCCCTCCTCCTCGTGAGCTTGTCCTTTTTGCTTGTTACAGGCTCTTGATATAAGAGATGTCTCCTGAAAAATGGAGAAATTCCATTTTCTACTTGTGGTGACACATTTGACAAGATATGCTTGGGCAAAATGGGTTCCACAGATGAGAAATATGCAGTTAAAGATAAGAATATTGCAAAATAACTCAATAATTATAATTTTCACAAGATCAACCAGTACAAGGAACGTAGGCAGATAGTTATCATCCTCTTCAGTTTGTATTACTCCAGTACAGTGGGAGTCTGGACTGGCTTCGCACACCTGCGATCACCCTGAATAGCCACTGGATGTCACTGATGATCCACATAAAATCAGCTTAACCCTTTGAGCATTTTCTTGTAATGCATGGAGAAGTCAGCAGAAAGGGCATTCCCATGACCCTGAGGACACGAATTATCTATCATCAACATCTGCAGTGAAAAATAAATAAGACACTCTCAAAACAGAGATATAGTCAACTGAAAGGCACATAGTGAGTTAAAATACTTCAAAGGACTATTTGAATGTGAGATGGTGGCTCCTTATGACTCTTAAAAACATGCTATCAAGCCTTCCTATATGTACCAATACATAGCCGTCTAGGTGGGAGGACATCCCTCTTTAGTATTGGACTGTGTTCTTTTTGCAGTCCATGCAACCTGACTGGAAATTTGGTGTCTCTTATTTAAATGTTTCAACAGCTTTGGGATCTTTCTGGAAGGACTGCAGAAATTCCTTCCCTTATCTGGGGATTCTAAATTGCCTTAGCTGTTTGATGAGAAATAAATCATTTTCCAGCATGTTCCAGCTCTCTGAAAGATAAAATTCCCAATGGCAATCCATAGGAGCGAAGTAGATAGCTGCCTGCCATAGCAAGAAAAGTAGAGGAATGAGAACAACATCCAAAAAAAGGCATTTATATTCACCAATATGTTTTTCTTATAATTGTCAAATTCATGATAGTGATGAACCAGTTCTTTCCATGCTTTACTAGTGAGTACATTAAGAGGAGATCAGTGAGAAGTGCACTTGACTGCTGTAGAAATGGTTCAAAAGAAGATTTTTCAATGTTTTGGTGCCATTGCGTTTTATCTGGACTTAAACGGTTTTTCTTTTTTATTTCTTCATAACAGAATTTTTTCTTCTTCAAGCAGTAGCCATCATCTTGAGAAATCCATGCATCAGTTAATGAGCTTTTATCCTCTAACATTTTAACTTAATACTTTTCTTGCTGCCTGATGCCAATGTATCCCTTTGTTGGAGGACGGTATAGAGATAGTGATCAGAGCTTTTAAAGACTCATTTATAGATAAAGACACAGCACAATGAGCTCTTTTCAGATACAGTTTTAGATAGCTCATTAGCTTTATGCTGTGAAGCCAATTGAATCTTTAAAATAACTATGGTATATTGTCCCGTTGAAAGTGTACTTAGCTGCCCTATTGCAACTGAAAAATTATGTAAAATATTGCAAGATGATAGTTATTCTTCGTATAAGCAACTCAGAAGCAAACAGATAATTGTCTAGGAATGAGAATGTTGGCTGGGAGGTGAATTAAAATTATATTGTTTTAAATCTTACCTTTTCTACACCATATTTCTCAGTCAGCTTCATCATCCTGCCTCCAACTTTAGACAGTATCTACGGAAAAAGCCGACTTCCAACCTGTGCTCCAATATAAAGTGTAACAGGGAGCTCATGAGACAGGTTTCAGTCTACATTAAAGTATTCTGGCATCCATGGAGACAAATTATTCCTCATTATTAACATCATTTAAGTAATAAACTAAATTCCTACTACTGATCATAAAATTAACTTCGGAGGAAAAAAAAAAAAAGGTCTTCAGGATTCCTTCTAGCAGGTGCTCTCCCTGCAGTGTATTCTGCCAGATAACTGCATACAGTATAACGAGAAGTGAAGCCTACATTTGTCTTGAGGTGAATAATTGAATTATTTGTTCAAGAGTGAAATAGTGTAGATTGACCTGTTTTGAGAGGACTTTCTTTTGTCAGGTCTTGTATCTAAATAGCACTTTCCCATCTACTGCTGCAAAATCTGATGTAGGTTGAGTGGGACTTGAAAATGATGGGAAGATGCTTTTACTTCACCAAGTCTTCCGTATTTGAATTGCCTCAGCTGGCTCATTCATTTTTGTTCAGAGGAGACAGAAGAGCTCTCCTGGAGGAGACACAGAGATTCATAAAGCTATGTTGCTCTACGAACTACTGCAGCATAGTAAAGGTTTTAAAAGAATTAGTGGGGTAGTACTGGTGTCCACAATGTGAGTATCACATTGGGTTTTGTTTTGGTGAGGTTTTACTTCCCACATACTCTAGTTTTTGGTCCTGCTAACTGAATGTCCATTAATAACTGAAACACACAAAATACATATTCTTCCGTACATCCCATATCTTGACTTCCTTTAGCAGGAATTGAGTTCACATCTCAGTGGCAGCTCTATGAATCAAATCAGAGAACAGAAAATAAAGATTTTTCAGGCTACATACTTGATGGTGCACTCTTAAACTGAACTAAAAAGCTAATGAGGACCCACTGTAAGGGTACTAAAAAGCTTTAAAGAGGTTGTCCAGTTAGTAGAGCTAATGTATATGCCTTCTTATTTCTATTTTAATTTATCAAAGATAAATATTGCTTTATACATTTACATTACAATAAAAATGATCTATTCGGTTATTCTGTCCTTCTTATTTGTTTCATTTATTTGACTTATTTAATAATGACAGGTAAGAAATTTCAAAAGGCAGACACTGGAAATGAGAATTTTATTTTGTCTTCTGGGAAGTACTCCAAGAAGGCAAATCCTTTCCCCCTGTACCCTGCTTTGTAGGCTTTGATTTGGCAAGATACAGTCAAACCTGTGACATTATATTGAAAAGCAAGTAGTATTTTGAAAACCTGTGAGTGAGATTCCTGTACATGCTTAAAGAAAACAAAAGCAAGAACAAGTTCGCCTTGTATTCCTCATAATTTTTTTGCAAAGCAAGTATTTGTAAATTAACTGCCAATGTGTGGGTGTCATGAGATTACTACACATATGTGAAAAAGAACATAATAGAGAAATGAAACTACAGAAGAATGAGCACTTACAAACTGTGGCGACAGAGTTATTAAACTGAGATCAGAGAAAGAAAAATTAGTCAGAGTACATTTAAAAACATCTGTGCTATAGGTGTTTCTTTTTAGAGGTTTTTTAGTACAGAATAGACAATATACAAACCCAGGAAACATAAATGCAGCAGGGAGTATAAATTGAGACTTTCCTTCTCAGAGAGGCTTTCATGCAGGCTGTGGTGCTTGCTCTGTGCTTATACACCCCTAGCCTATTTTAAGCTACCAGGAAATATTCATGCAATCTTCCAGACTGAATCAAAATTATTTGAAAGTGTCTCCTTCACACCAGGATAACCTGTGCAGTGATGAGGTGAGGACTGAATTTTCTCAGACAGTGTAAGAGTCTGAATTTAGTAGTCCCTGACTTCACAAGCTAGCCACAGAGCTATTGCTTGCTAGGGAAGCTCCATTGCCACCACTTTGTTGGAAGGCTATGTTTTGGTGCTAACCTCCAGGAGAAGATGAAAGCTGTGTAGCAAGTGTTAGTAATAAATGAAGGAAGACCCAGAGATGAACTGGGCTTAAGAGATACCCTTTCATTTGAGTTCCCTTCTTTTCAGCTTAGATGTCTCTATACACCCATGCTGGTGGTTGTAGAGAGAATTTTGAGGGACCTAGCTCTCTCAATGCAATGTCTGGGTGACCTAATTCTCTAAACCACTGTACTGAGCGCTATTACTGGTGGTCAATCCTCTTACCTGCTATGTAGGTTTACTCTATTGCATTAAAAGTGGAAACTAAGGACTAAACACTAGGTTATTTGGAAAAGATAGCGTGTTTTTCTGTCACTTCAGCTTTTGATTATATTCATATTTGGCGCCTGCTGTTTAAAATGCAGTCTTTTATAGAACACTTACTTTTGCAGGTGAAGAACTTCACTAGAGTTAACACTGGGATTGGAATCTAACATATTAAGAGGCAAAAGCTCAGAATTTGTAAGTTATATGATGTGATTTTAGTAGTAAAATTTCTACTGACTTCGTCTGTTGAAGAATTAGCAGAACTCTAAGACTCTTTCAAAACCTCACCTTGAGCATGAAAAAAGGTTCTGCAGTCTTTAATACCAGACAGTGCACTGTTGGATTATCCAGCATTAGAAATTTGAATCAGCACTGAAATTAACTCAGAATTGTTTTGTCAGGTTATTCAAAGGACATGAAACACGTTTGCCATTTTTACACTTTTATATCAGATTTATGGTTACTATGGGATGGCAGAAGGCTTGTGATCCAGCAAAAAGCCTGGCAGTACCAAAATGTTCTGAACTACTATGAAATGCAAGGTAACTTTATATTCACATATCTGACAGAGTGAGGGAGAAGCATTTTCTGTCACGTGGCTGCAGATGCTTTAGAGATGAGTTTGCTATATCATTCAATTGCAGATTGAATCTCAGACTCTGACAACATGACGTTTAGTAGGTTGATACAGGCTTTACCTGTGTGAGCTCCGTGTCGATAGAATGGGATTCAGTAGTTGTACAGATTCTGCTGGCCTGGTATTGGTCATGAACGATGAGATTCTGTTAGGAAGTTATGTTGGTTTAGGCTCAGGCCCATACAAACAGGCTGCATGTTGTGTGACCAGATTAAAATATTGCAGAGGGAACTTATATTTATTTGGAAGGAAAACAAAGAAAAGGGATAAGCCTGCATGTCACTATAAAATACTGTTCAGACACACTTTTAGACAAAATCTAAAATGTACTCAAAAATGTCTTTTGTAAGTCATCTGTTTGAGAGAAGGGTAAAACCCCAGAGCCCCAGAGCTCTGCCCTGTGTGAGTTTTGAGCATTGTCATCTGCTTACGCTAGTGATGAAACATATACATGTGCCAAAGCCTACTTGGACCATCAAAACCTAATTTATCTATCAATTTGCATGTGACATTTTGCACTTGGACATGAAGGAAAATAGGACTGAGTTGTCTTTGAAAGAGTAACTCTTTGTGATTGCAAACCAGGGCTAAAACGAGTGCTAAAGTGAGTGTAAATCTAGTAAGTTAACTTATGAATACAACAAAGGTGGCTTTTCTGGGTTTATAAAGAGTACCCCAGGTATCTCTGTTGTAGACTACTGTATTCCCTGCTTATTCTGACTCTGTTCACCGCTCCATTATGTGTACCCCTGTCAGAGATCAACCTCCTAGTGACAGTGGTTCCCTTTTGCACGGTCCAATAGTGAGCTCTTTATAGATGAGAAGCTAAAAGTAAAATATTGGAAAGAATAGTAGAATCAGAATTTCTCCTTTGAATGATGCTTACTAGTTTGATTTATCTGGAATTTTTAAAGGTGTTTGAGGATGCTGGACCGTCCTGGATTTACTGAAAGTCATCTGCCTTAGACAGTCTTTGGAATTCCTAACTTTAGCAAAAGTGTCACTATCTATATTTATTTGTATTTCAGTGCAGTAAAACTGTACATATAACTAGTCAATGTGGCTTCCAACAGCACTTTAAGCCTCTCCTCCTGTATTATTAATCACTTTCAGTTATTGTCCCATTTTCTCACAATTTAGAAGAACATTTTCCAAAACGTGATTCTAGTAAAGACATAATTTCCTTGCTCAAAAATAATCTTGCCAGGAAAAGATACCCTGATTTTCAGAGGAAAGCATACATCTACTGCTAGATTTCCTCTATCAGGTATTGCCGGTTGTAAACAGAAATAAAACCTACTGCTATCTAGCATCTGATGCTAAGACTTACACATTTCTTACATGCTGACTAATATGTACATGCCTCTGAATCCATGTGCAGTCTCACTGACTTTAGTGTGAAGCTCTTCAGCTTGGAGAATTGGCACATAGAACCCCTTGTTTGTACGAGTGGGGTCTGCTGAATGCTCTGTTGTACCCTGAGGGAGCAAGTGAGCACAGATTCACTAGGCTGTGCTCCTTACTTCTCCATGTAATTACACTCGTTAGGCTGAAGTTAAACTCTGTGAATATCCTCCATATCTCTACATCTATTTTTAACTGTGCCTAATGTAACTATCTTAATCATAATCAAGGTTTCTGAAATTCTAAAAGCAATAGTGAAGAATGAATAATATCTCTGTTTATCAGTCATAAGATACCTTCTTCTGCAAAACAAGTTTGTTGCTATCATGGAAAACAACACTTTAGAGGTGAAGTCATTCACTGCCATCCAGTGTGTCCATACTGCTCTCCATACTTTTTTATCTCACCTCAAGCTATCTTTTTATACTTAACAGCTTAGATAGCAAGTGTATCTGAGCACAGGGTTTTTTGGTGTCACTCTTTGGAAGTATTCAGCATTCTTCTGTGCGTGGTGCACAGAGGTAAGGAACTCTTGAAGAGGACATGCAGGTGAAAAACCAACAGCATTACAGAATACATTTAAATTGCACATTGCAACTCTTTAACAGCAGGTGGGGCATTCAAAAGTTCAGGCATTTTAGGATGTGGTTACAGACACTTACCATATGATCAAACCTAATGAAGCATTTCAGAGAGACCCTCTAAAGTCTCCCATTATGAAGGAATGTAACTACAGAAACCATTAAGCATGGGATGTTTTTTCTCAAAGATTTTAGGTCCTTCTCTTCCTAAGTAAAAGTTTGTGGTGATTTGGGTAATAGTTTTGGCAGGATTTAGGAAAATTTTTCAAGAATATTTGAATTTTAATATTTTTAAATAAAATATTCTGATGGCAATTCTATATATTATTAGTGAAGAAAAAGAAGAAATATTTAGGATGACACAAAGTGATTTTATTCTACATTGATTTTTTTTTGTTAGACAAGTAAAAGTATTTTCATTTTTTTCTGAACAATTTTATTTTTTTCTTTACAGAAATAATGCACGTCTATGACCAGGAAAATGAAAATTAGTTATTCTCAGAATTCTAATCTTAGTACTTACATTTAATTTGAGGCAATTGCCATTAACCAGATAATTTTCACTGCATGAGTAATTCACTTACTATACCTTATCATTAATAAGCACAGATGGACAATAAGCTGATCTGTAATATGTCCTCATTCATCACAGGTTTGAACTGAAAAGACTTCAGACTAGGCAGACTAATCTGTCCTACCTGAGCAGCCCATTGGACAAGCAAGAACTGGAAGAACTCCATCTGATCTTACTTTTTGTAATCATAACCAATTAGTTGTGAATTCATATTGTATCTCAGTAGTAAAACTGATTTGGAAGTCTTACAGTTTCATGGTCCTGAGAGATATTGAATCTTTTATGTTGGGCAGTTGCCAGGAAGACTGCAAGCATCACTATATCTCTAATAAAAAGTACCTTGGAAATAAAATGGGAAAGTTCATGAATCTTTGTCTGCCTTTCTCAAGAAAGATGTTTACTTCTAGTCATTTACTATTTCTGGAGGCCTTGTTTGTAGAAAGCTAGTGCCTGTATACTTATCTAACTGCATAAATAATTCCAATAATTATAAAAGATTGACTGGGAAACTAGATAGCTTTTAAATATTCTACTGGATTAACCTGGATATGTTATATAAATCTTCTGTTATATGTTTCTTTTTTTACCTGATAACTTTTACACCTAACATTTATACCTTTTTATACCTCCTACTCTTCTTTTTTAGTATTCTTCTAAAAATTGCAATTGTAGAAATTATTAATTTCTTGAGGATTTTCGTTTCTTGCAAACTCTTGGTCCCTCTTTGTAATTTTCAATTTCACAATTTGTTTGCTATTACTCTTGATTTATACCAAGACTAAGTAGCTTGGCTTCTCTTGTTTCACTTATGTTTACAAAATACTCCTGGTAGAATGTACTGAAGGGAAATCTTAGACACATATATGATTTAAAAATAAATAAGATCAATTGAGAACTCAGGGAAGGTGCAGGAAAGGTGCCAAGCTGACTGCTCTTCAGACTCCAGCTGCGCCTTTATTTACAGGATAACAATAGTAATGGCAGATCCCCTCCTCTAATTCCATGAAAATCGAGTCTTATCCAACTCTCAAGTTAACTTACCCCACATTTGTTAAATCTGTCATCTCAGCTGGGACTTTTAACAGAGTTGTTGTTACTGGTGGTGTTATTTGATAGGGAAACTCATGTACCGGCAACTTGACTTGAGATCACTGACTTGTTGGCAATGCTTAAACGGAAACTTTCTGCATTTGTCACACTCAGTAAAGGAGTTCATATCCAAACTTATCTTAAATTTTCAGGCTTCAGGAATATGCCCCCATCTTCCACAAGCACAACAGAATAACAATACAATGTATCAGTGTTACAAGTCCTGTCTCTATTAAATCATGTGAATAGTAATTAAATTGTGCAGTGAAGTAGCCACTGAATTCAATTTCAGCAAAAAAAAAAAATCATCTTTCTCTTCTCTTTCAGGAAAAATATTAGGTTCAGAGGTGACAAGTAAATGGAGTGAGATAAAAAGGAATGGTGTTCCTCACATAGTTTTCAACTGTGGTTTTTCACTATTTGGCATGGAAGAATACTTACAGTGCTTAAAGCAGGCTATGTATGGTTAAATGAAATGCAGTATTTGTAATCTAGAACCTGAAAAAAATGGAAAACTAAGCTTTGGTAATTAGCTGTAGGGTAGTAACAGCCATGACAAGTGATTATTGAAGAGATCCATGTGGGTCAACGCCAGCTGAGCTGCTCACATTTAAAAGAAGGCACTCTCATTCCATTCAGCTTCTCTCTCTATTAAAAACATTTCTTCCATCTCAACTCCCAGCCTGCTAGAGAGGTGTGCAAGTCACATGAAAGCACCGTCAAGTAGGTACTAATTGGTGCCCCAAATGACGAACCCAGAAGACAGGCCAAGGAAGGAGACGGAAATACTTTCCAGGTCAGATCAAAGGCTCTTTAGGGCAAATGTGGAAAACTCACAACACTCTTGCCTGAGTTTACACATTTTCCAGCACAGCCAGACCAATACTTTCAATGAGTGCCAATTTTTCCCTTCGAAATAATTGTTTTAACAAAGAATACCAAGTTTCTTTACCATTTGAGCTGTGATTCTCATTGTAACTACATTCTTTTGAACACACTTGTATACATGAATCCACTGCTATACCTTGTGTGCAATATTATGTCAGGGAGACCTTTATAGCAATAGAAAATAAATTTAACTCTACAAGTGTTTTCAGCAAACCTGAGCCCATGTGGGCCCTAATCTCACCACCTTTCAAAGTTTGAAAAGATGATATCTTAATTCTTCAGAGGTGGCATTTCAGTTCCAAGAACATTTTTTTTTTTTTTACCAACAGACATTTTGAATGACTGCTGCCTAGGAGCTTTTTTAAAAATTTGATTGCTATATGTTCTTTATTATTGTATTGCCACTTCTTCACCTACATCTACATGATTAGTTCATTTCAGCACAGGGCCATGGAGCAGAAGTCGGGCCTGTTATCCATTTGGAAGTAGGGATTTCCTTTAGTCTGAAGAAAACAAGCAATAGTTTTCTTGACTTTATACCAGAGGTCAATATGTCAGTTTGCATTTACTTCTGAAATGAGTTTTACTCATTTTTCAGACTGACTACTGAAATTTCTTGGGGTCTGTGTAAACAACAGAAATTAACTCTTTACATAGGATATTTTAGTATCTCATCCTCCTGATCCAGTTTCATTAAAGTGATTTAAAAAAAGTCTAAAGTGTCATTTTACTGTAGCTCTCTCACAAAAGCTATTTATTCTGGGTTGGAGGGTTTTTTTGTATGTGTGGGGTTTTTATCCCTCACTATGGGATTCTTTTTTTTTTTTTTTTTTTTTGTATTAGAATTTTTTGACACCTAATGGTCCATCTGAATCAGTGTATTGGTTCATGCTGAAACTGAGCATAATTTTCCCCTTTTCCCTCAAAAGGCTGCAGTTTGCTAAGAAGATGGTGGTATTATACCTGTGTTTTGGCTACTGCTGAGCAGTACTGACACAGCATCAGCATTGTCTCTCCAGCATTCCTCCCCCAACAGCAGGTTGAGGGTTGGCAAGGTCTTGAGAAGTGACAAGGACAGCAGACCAAACTGAGCAAAAGGATATTCCATACTACATGACATCTGCTCAGCAATAAAAGCTAAGAAAGAAAGGTGTCATGTTTCTGGCCCAGATCAGCAGGAAACGATGTGAACAAGACACCGTATTACTTTATACCGCATTATGCCATTGCCAGGGGCAGGGCAAAGGGACTCCCTCTCTCTTCCAGGAAGGCAGGCCATCTCTTTCCAGTGCAGCAAAGCATGGCAAGGTGGGGGACCTGTCTATGACTGTTGTTCATTGTCTTAGAGTCTGCAGTGAGCATTTTTGCATGTGAATCACTCTCTCTTTTTGTACACTTTTGTTATAATACTGTTGCTATTAAATTTCTTCTCTCATTGCTGTTTCCAGTAAATTGTTGTTATCTCAACCTGGGATCTCTGCCTTTTGTGCCTCCAATTCTCCTCTCCTCTCCCTCAGGGCGAGGCAGAAGAGAGAAGCAGGGAGTGAGAGAACAGCAGTGTGGTTTAGAAAGTCTCAGTGGGAGAACTAAATTGGTGAGTATCATTCCTAAACCATGACAGAGGGGCATTCATTATTCCAACCTTTGTTTTCCAGAAAACACAATTTTTCACAACAGTTTTTCCCATCTTATTTTCTTCCACCTTCCCATCTTCTGGGGAAGGAAGATATAGAGAAGCTTGGTGGGCATCTAGTGTTCAGCCAGAGTCATCCCCCATATTCCCACCATATGTCACCATGGTCTTTACAGCGCTTTGCAGGGGAATCTCTGCTCTGGTGCCTGAAGCATCTGCTCCCCCTCCTTCACAGACCTGGGTGTCTGCAGAATCATTTCTCTCACATATTCTCACTCTTCTGTCCAGCTGAAATTGCTCTCGTGCAATATTTTCTCTTTCTTGAATCTGTTATCCCAGGGATGCTACCACTGCCACTGATGGACTCAACCTTGGCTAGCAGCAGGCCCATCTGGAAGCCAGCTGGTATTCTATCTATTTGGTATAGGGGAAGCTTCTATCAGCTTCTCACAGAAGCCACCCCACAGCCACACAAACCAAATCCAATCCTCTGGCTCATTTTCAGTGAGGTGCTTCTTCTCTGTTTAACTAGTAGGTTTGGAAACACATCCCTGTTCTCAGGACCAAGGGTAAATCCCTTTTTGTTGAGTGGTGGCCGGTATGTGTACCATACCATTCCATTTCCTCTTCACACTGTACACATATTGCCTGTGCTGGAGCTTCGGCACACACAGTCTCTGAGATGAAAACTGTGTGTCTTTAACTTTGCTTCAATTCTTCATAGGGCATCCAGCTGACTTTATTCTAATGAAGTATATAGAAAGTGATTACATACTGAAAGTTATGCACATGCTGAATGGCTTTGACAAGTCAGATTCTCAGTCCTAGATTCTTTGATATTTAAGGTCTCATTCAGAATGAAAAGAGGAATGTCCGAAAAGCTTTGTAATCTTATCATGCTTTTGGTAGCGTTTGGGATTCCAAATTTCTTATTTTCACCAGCATACTGAAATTGATTGAAGAGTTTACCCAAAATTTTTTTGTAACAGACACAGGTTCTAAGGCTCTATCTTATTTCAGTGGGAGTGCCAAAAAGGCAGGTATTTGGTGAGAATTCATACACAGGCCTTAGCTCACTCTTTTTGAAGTGTGTGAATGTGAAGCCGCCCAGCTTGAGTTACAAATTACAAAGTAGGCGAGTGTTCATATGTTAAATGACCAGTGAAAAATACTGTTTGGGTGAATTTCTACACACCCTACAACATTGGTATTTATGAGGGGGAGGGTCAGACCTACTTTTGCTGAGACAAGGTAATTCTTGTTTGTCACTTGAACCCTATGTATCGGTGTTCTTAAGGACATTATGCTTATCAGAAATGCTGCTATGCATCACAGGTTCCAAAAGTACCTTAACCACCTTCAAAAGACAACAGCCAAAAAAGAATGAGATGAGAAGAAAACAATAAAAAGTCCTATAAAGTGAAGAGTAGAGATAGTCACTGGTATCTTCTAAGAATTCTGTAGCTGTACAATTTTTGAAGACCTCATGTCAGTGTATACCATGAAACTACAACTGTTAGGAAGTAGAAAGACTGTGTCATTACTCATAAAGGTTCTATAAATAAAGCTATTACATACAGTATCTTTATTTAATATACAAGCAAGGCTATGTACAAGTACAGAATGGATGAAAAATTTATCTCTTCAGTATAGCTTCCATTGCTATTGAGAAAATTGCAAGCTTTTTGGGTACAACTTAATCGTGAAATTAGTTTCCTGGAAAAGTAAACAAAGAAAGGGGAATTTTTAGTGTTTGAAGTAATTGTTAATCTATTTTTGTGGGAAATCTGTTTTGATGCTTTTTTGTTTTACAAATGACAAACAAAGTATAACTTGTAAGATGTTTAAGCAGAAAGAGGCAATTGAGGTTTAAGCCTTTAGTTTATTGGTTTGAGTTTTGAATTCTACTTTAATTATTTTTTTTTCCAATAGAAGAGGAAAAGAGTTTGTTTTTCCTATTATAAGGGCAGTAGAACTACTCAACTATTCTTTCTTCAGTACACTTGTCGGCAGTGCAGTGTTAAGGGTCCATTTTCATTCCAGTAGGGGCAAGGAACGGGAATGAATTTTCTTTTCTCCGAGTACAGGGTAAAACTCTTTCTCTCTCTCCTCTGGTTCCAGGCTCCCAGCTTTCCACATACAGTGTATAACCAAAGGAGAAAGAAAACAGAATGGACTGCTAACAATGGTAATTACAGGACTTATTCATTCCTGATTACTTCAGTTCAGTTTATCTCATGTTGGGGACAATTTTCCTCATCACTTGTCTTTCAGAAGTTGATGTAAAGTACGTCTCAACTCCTGCTTTGTTGTATGGGCTACCCTGCTGCTCCTTTCTGGTTTAGCACTTTGAATGTGCCGATTTTCCAACTCCAGTTTAGGATGAGTGACAAAAGAGAAGTGCTTTATTTACTCTACACCTTTGTTATTCCCCTGCTTTAAACCTTCTAATTCCTCATTCACTGAAAAGAAACAATGCACTTGACAAGTCACATAATACAAATAAGAAATAGTGAATGATGAATGGCAAATAGAAGTAGCACTTTATTGTCATTTACCTTAAGGCCTCTTTTCATTTTGGCATTATGAAAGGATCTCAAAGTCACAGCAAACACCTATTTTGAGGTTTCACAGATGTGTGAATGGAAACTCATTATAAATAAATGTAAACAAATAACCTCAAAAGAAAAATAATTAAATCCATTTATAAGTATGCAGGAATAATATCTGATCAACTTGAGCTCACCTTTGGAAAACAGATTAAACAATTGTATTACATGTCACATTTGTCACTAGTAATTTCTGCCCCACAAAATGATCTCATTTAAGACAAAGTTTGTAGGCAAAAATGACGAGACTTATTGTGAAATGAATAATCTGCATATCATTTGGATATGGCACTTTTGTAATTACTATGGACACTGATATCTGTGAAGTGTTTTGGTGGGAACTGTATACATGAAAAAGAGACAATCTGTTTCATCCTTTATACTGATTGGGAGGTCAGAGTCCATGATATGCCAAGTCCTTGTTTAGTCAGAGACAGTGAAGGTGCAGGCCTAAGGGAACTATTAAGGATTTGGTATAGATATAGGGTTTGGTAAATGAGTTGGGCCCTTCTTTAATCTGGGATCAATGAAAATGAACCCCAAGAATTACCTTTCAGCTGAATGTTTCCATATCATGGCAGGCTGTACTCTCAACTTACACCACATATTTGAAAGGACAAAAAGTCGCTGTTTTGCTTCTAAGGTCATGGGAGAACAATGCCTGTTTCCAGTCTTCAAGACTGAATCACTGTCATTCCCTAGAATTTTCTTATGAAACTTACGTAACACGTCTGACAGTTCAGTTGTTTCATGTGTGCTGGGTCACATCCCCACCCTCCCGAATTCTCTTTCAAAGCCCTCTGATCCCCTTCCCAACTGTTTTGACATTCCAACCTGTTTTATAGAAAATCCAGCAAATGTCTAAAAAAGATCCTGTTTTTCTGAGTCAAGCGCCAGTTATACACCAACTTGTTCAAAATGCATGTGAGCTTTCCTTGATTCATTAACTTTCTGCTTAAGTCAATAGTCACAAAGTATCATAAAGGACTTCTTCAAGCATTTCTATTAGGCATTAATAAAAATAATGGAAACTGTGAGAGAACACTACCTTTGTCCTGTCAGAACAGGGCTATCTGGTTTTCAGTTCTGCTCAACAGAGGGGAAGCAGCGGGGAAGAACAGTGGTGAGTGCTGGAACAGCACAACTCATCATCCAGCACAACTGCCTGGGCACCCACCTGACACAGGCAAAAATGCCCATGGAAAATGAAATCTCTTTGCAGCTTCTATCAGGATGCAACAAAAAAATATCTGAGAGAGTTATTTCTGAGTTAGAGTTGGAAACAGAAAACAGGAGTTTTCCTTTTCTAATGACTTTTGTATAACAGAAATGACAGCTCTAATATTCCCTAACCCAAAGTAACAAGTTTGAATTTGTTTACATTTTATATTACTAAAACTCAAGACACTTAATCTCATCCATCATATTCCATCCCATTGACAATGTTAGCAGATAGCTCAGAGATTTTAAAAGGTGATGTATATTACCGCAAGAAACATGGTTACAACCGTACAGGTTGAATTACATTTTCAAAGTGTACTCTATTGATTAATAACTCAGATCAGGTTTTTCTCCTAATGATAAATCAATGAATTCTATTAAATTATTATTTTGTGCGTATGCATGTTTCAAGCTTTATGTTGCAAAAAGGATATTAGAAATTTCTATTAAAATGCACCTGTCAGTAACAGTCCTGAAAAAGACAACGAGCCCTTAGCGAGCCATAATTATTTGTGGAAATGGAACTACTGTCTTCACTAGTGCAGAGTTCAGCCTAATGCTAAAGCACAAGCGCACAGAGAAAAGTCTCTGGTCTCTCTTGAAGAATCCACTATAGGACTGTGCCAGCAGCACAGTGCACTTGAAGGGAAAACTACTGCATCATTGCAATGATCCAGTGGTTTTTATTGGCTTTCTCAGTAAGTGTTGGGCCTCATATAGCATTATTTCCTCACACATACCTTAGGTATAAATGGAATAATATCTAACATAAGAATGCAACAGTGTTATGAGATGTTTCTGATGTTTTTATCTTTCAGTTCACTCTTTGTGTTTTCTGGAGGAAGTTGTGAAGGAAAATGATAATAAGAGTTCTGGTTGAGCAGTTTAATTACTTTTTGATGAATCCCCTGTAGTGATAACACTCCAGTTTCTTCTGTCATGAGACTTTCTTCTTGACATGAGACTCATCTGAGGACTGAAGAATGCTGGAGGAGGGGTGGAGGGGGAAGAGGAAAATGAATCTCCCAAGTAATCTTAAACAGGGTAAAGAACTGCAATGTGTCTCCTTTCTCTCCCAGTTTGTGTCACAGAAAACTCACCTTTGTTTCGGTAGTGAAACATGCCAATTCAAATTGGTACTTATCATTTCTCTTGGCAAGTGGAACATCATCAGTGGTAATGTTTTTAATTGAAACTGATTAATACTGTCCCAGCAGAGTTCCTGTGGAAGTCAGTCTTGCACAAGGGGGTGAGAGGGATGAGCTCAATGAAACAGGGAAAAAAACAATTACAGAGGACAAACTGAACAAAATCCCATTGTAAATTAAATTCTTCTGAGTTAAAATATTTGGTGCTCAGACCCTGTTAGTACAACACATTCTGCTTCTTATATTACATATTCACCTGCTGCTGGCCAATGCCAGGGACACCAACGTGGTCTTTTGTTCCGACCTGGTAATGCAGCTCTTGTCTCCCTAAAGACTAACCACTAACAGAGCTTCGTTGCTCTAATATCCTAAGTCAGACATGACTAAATCAGTTCTTCACTACTTTTAGAAAGTTCTTTTTTCTTTNTTGTGAAGCAAAAGCATCAAACCATTGCTTAAAAAATCAAATGAGACCTGCAGCTGAGGCAAGGACAAATTATTTCAATAGGCAAGGGATTGTTTGAGTCTGTATTTCTGTTTTGAAATCTTGGTCCTTTTGCTTTAGATCTTGACAAGCAGCCACACTATTTTCCAAAGGACTTGAACAGTCATACAATTATGCACACAGCCTGCATCAGCCTGCACACATCAGCCCCCCAGTGGTGATTTTCAGTTGGATATTTTATTCTTTGTACTTGTATATTTTGAGTATGATTTAAAACAAATTCTCATTTTGTGCTTTGTTTTCAAAAGCTTGCCTTCAGTTTTTCTTTGTGTTTGTCTTCTTTTATCATTTGAGCTATGGGACATAAAATGAAAAGAGAGATAAAGCAAATGATAGAAAGTCTGAAAAGTAAGACCTGTGAGGGGAGAAAAAGGTTAATAAGATAAGTTGGCTGTTCAATCTAAAGAAAAGAAGACTTAAGAAAAGCGTGATATCCCTCTACAGATATGCAAAGGGACAAGGGAAATTATTCTCATTAGTCACCCAAGACAGAGTAATATACTTGAGCCGTTGCAAGGAAAATGTAGGTTAAATAGTATGAAAAACTTTGAAACTCCCAAAACAGATAGACAATGAAACAAACCGGCAGAGGATGTTAGGGAGTCACTGCCTCTAGGGGTACTCAAGGTGAAATAGCTACTCATCTATTAGAGATGATTTAGGAGCAAACAAATTAAAAGAAGTAACACGACACAGGGAAGGATGAAATGGATAGATGGCATAGCAAAGGTCCTTTCATACTCAAATTATTCTAGGGATGAAAAACAATGTTTGAAAGAATGTTAAACACATTAAGGCATGAAGAAGAGTGCATATAAAGTGGCAAAAAGAAAAATGGAGAGAAGACTTTTAAAAGGTTATAATGTCTGATAGCATAAGAATTTAAAAGCGTTAAGTTCTTGATATTAAAAAAGGCAAAACAAATATTTCATAGCTGCCATTAAGCCTAAATTTTACCAACAACTTCAAATACTTGAAAATTACATACCTGGATGATTTTTCTACAGTTGTCTATTCAAGCACACTGAATGTAATCCAGACCTTGTGTAACCTTGCATCTCTTTATTTTGATACGTGCATCCAGGTAGAGCACCATTAATGGAGAGGATAGTGTGTTACTAGATTATTATAGGAGGTATTATAATTATTGTCCAAAACCCATATGAAATATATTTTAGCCTTCTTCATTTTGAGCCACAACTTGCTCTCCATATAGCAGTATTAATTTCAGTAGTTCCTTGAAAATGAAGATACCTTGCATTATGAGGAAGAATGATGCAATCTGGATTCCTATCATGTGTGGTAACTATAACTACTTATTAAGGATGAGGAT
This sequence comes from Grallaria varia, assembly GCA_013396735.1. Taxonomy (NCBI): domain Eukaryota; kingdom Metazoa; phylum Chordata; class Aves; order Passeriformes; family Formicariidae; genus Grallaria; species Grallaria varia. Next base: position 265,050 of record VWZG01002656.1, read on the forward strand.
CATTTATGACTTCATATTTCCCATTCCAGTAAGAGAAAAGATTAACATATATTTCCTATAACTTTGGATTGATAATGAAATTCCAGACTGAATTCATTAAGAATAGTGACAGTCATCAAATATGAAATATCAAATAAGGACACATTGCTTATACCTGGTAATTTCCTTGCTTTCATTTATGTAAAAAGCATCAGTATGGCTGTAACTGGGGACACATGCAACATCACTGCACTTTACTTTCATGCTCATTGGGATGAAGAGTGAGAGAGCTGCCAGATTGCTATTAAGTGGCCTCAAGCGTGTGTCAGGTCTGCAGCCCTTGCTTGAGCTCATGCACTGAGAAAGCAAACGAGTGTTCCATTGTAGGATCACAGGCCAGAAGATAATTTTCTTCAGTATATGTATTTACACAAGAAGAAGCCCAGATTTTAAGGCTTTTCTTATAGTAACTGCACTGCAAAGCTACACTCATGTATCCAGGCAGGTAATTTCATGCATACTTAAGACCTGAGGAGTTTTTGCGCTTGCTTCCTTCTTAAATAATTTTTAAATAATTTCTTCACTGTGGGTTTGTGGCAACTTTATCTATGGTTTTCAGCCTGTTCTATGACTTTTCCAGTGGACTGTCCAGTAGTTATGGCTGTATTCACAAAAATCATTTACCTCCAACCTGGGCTTTACCTAAGTGACCCAATTTAGGTGCAATGTCCAAAGTAGTTTACAGCTAAATAAGTGTGTATTTATGGCCAGGTCTGAGGTACAGGCAAACCAAAGTAGAGACTTTAGTTAGTTCCTGAACATCAGCTATTTTATATATTGTATCGATCCTACCTCCTAACTTACTTTAGTTTACTTCATAGTCTTGTGTCCCTTGATTCTTTCAGTCAAGGATCACATTAATTTACACCCTAAAAATCTTCAAATGTTGATAAACACATTAAATGTGATCTATTTAACATTTACATATTTGGCATATGGATATTACTGAAATATTAATGAAGAAAAATCCAACAAAAGTTATATTTTTATCTATCAATTCTCTTTAGCCAAATACAGTCATCTAATCATAAATTCAGAAATTAGATGGTTCTTTTGGGCAATTCTTTATCAATAATCTCTGCTTGGTTAGTCAAATATTTTTCCATATAGTGAGGACAAAAGAAGGTTCCAATAACTCACGGCTACTCAAAGTATCATGACAATCTTACACTATCTTCTATCTGAACAGTTCTATGCTAATATTAGTGTGAAATTAAATAATATAGACATTATTTTCTGTTGATGTGACATTTTGTAAAATATTAATATTTGACTGTCATGTTTTTCATCTTTTTAATAATGGTAATTTAGAAATGTTTTTCTAGAAAAGTGTAGTTGAAATATTTAGTGTACTTTAGGCCCTTGAAATTTAATATTGTAAAAAATTGTAACTGACTCCCACTCCCCTCTAAAGTGATGAAAGTAAGACTTGAGGAGGACCCTGTTAGAAGGCCACAGTGGTATTCTTTTCAGCTGAGCATATTTATGACCAAATATGTTTTATATTGATGTATGTTCTTTCTTATGTTAATCTAATTCTCGATACTTTTGCCCTGGGGCTTCCGAATACATGCATTACCCAAAAATTTGTAAAAATTCAATTATTTGTGTCAAGGGTTAACTGAATCTATAATAAATCCTTTGTTTTCTTTTTCTGTTTATGTAAACCTCAGCTCTAGACTCTAAAAAAAGAGACATGTTTATTTTTAGATTTAATTTCAAAGCTAATTTAGTATCTTTTTAATAACTCTGGTTATGTTTTATGTAATCCTATGTATCTGAAAATATACATAGCCTTCTTCTTAAAGAGTAGAGGTGATACAAGACCCCAAAGACAGAGAGTGAACCAAGGACCTTCTAGACCTCAATTTACATAACCAAATACTTTCCTCTCAAACTTAAATCCCTAAAACACAATTTATTTAATCCCTGCAGTAGTCAAACACACTGAGACGTGTGTAACAATACATCAAAATCATTAGTACAAAACCTTAAAATAGTGTATTGAATTTGTATAAAAAAGCCAAATCCTTTGAGAACGTCAGTGTCACATCGGGACTTTGTAAAGGAAACACTGTTTCAAAACTTGGTACCAAAATGCTACTGCTGGTTGCTGTCTCCAACTCTGTAACGTAATATGCTTCCAGCAATAATTTTTCAATATGAAGAAGGGGACACTAGACAACTCCCAGAGGTGATACTGTAGTTTCATCTCTAAGGTGCTGGCTACACTGTAGTTGTGGATGTGCACTATACTTTTTTTATTCAAGGGGATGAATGCCCCACATTACACTAAAACTACCGCAACTGCAGGTTACGTTGTAGCTGCAGTTCCAGCGCTGCACAGGGTCTGGCGTGGCCCAATGCATCTCTCCAGACCTATTAAAATACTAGGTTAACTTTTGGAAAACAATAGATACATTTCTGGTTTTAACTGGTGGAATTCAGCTCACATATGAATGCTTAAACTGAAGTGCAGGAATAGCAAAGGTTCCTAGCTCCAATTGAGCTCAAAGGCCTGCTGATGGTTTAATTGCCTGAATGAAAGGAATGAGAAGAAATGGAACTAAATTCTCCAAGTCCGAATCTTGGGGAAGATATGTCTGTCTGTAAACCCATATTCATATGCACCACTTTGTCATGGAGTGAGATAATAATCCCTGAAGCTAATTTATTCATGCTACAAGTTGGAGGCTCCTGCTCTGTTACTGGGCCTATGCTCAAAAGACCCTAAACCCCAAAGGTTTAGGCTCTTGAATTGTTTGTGGCATCTTTGGAAATGGATTTGGAATTCTAATTTTTTTCTGAGATCTTTTGGTGGGTATTTCTCCTGAGCCCTATTGGGTTTGTTCACTTGGAATATTGAGCTACCTCTGATATTACCATTCTGACCAAAAAATACCTGAGAGTAGTTTTGTTACAGTAGCTACTGTAATTCAGTTTCAGTGAAAGGGGTACCATGCGGTAAATGTTTACTCTCCATAATGATTCAGTAACCATGAATCTGCATTTAAACTGGGTTGGTGCTCCAAACATTCTAAAGAAACATCTTTGGGGGCATTTTGTATGCTGGGAAGGTTTACACCTTGTTCCTTTACAAAGACCTATTTTTTTTCTGAAAGTTGAGGTTGTTTCAACATGTTATTCTAATATTAAACTGGCATAAACTCATTTTCTGTAGTAGAATTTCTCTGATATAAAGCAGGACAGATACAGTAGTGATGTAAAGGCTACATTTTTAAACTGGCACAGTCAGAAACACCAAACCTGGTATAATTTTTCAGTGATAAATTGTAGCTACTAATTCTAGTCAAAAATGTGGGTGCACTAAGCATTATGTTAACCATATTATTAGGGAAAGATTTTTTTCTCAGTTTGAATCTGAGCCGTTATGTGACAACAACACAAAGTGGATTCAGTGCAGAAGAACGGGCAATAGCTGCTAGCAACTGTGGCTATAGGAACAACTACAGCTATTCCTTGTGATTCTGCATTGTGTGAGAAGGAACCCATTTTGTTTTTAATCAAATGACAGTTGCTTGTGAATTGAATAAAAAGCCTTGGGGGGAGGGGGCAGGGGCAAAAGTGAGACCCCCTAACTCCTCTTTCCTTTCTTGAAATACATTTCCTCTTGGCTTTTCACCTCCCACTCTATCAATCTTCTTCCTTGAGAGTAGTTTAACCTATAGCTTGGACAGTGAAGAGATTGAAATTACTGCTTTCAAGGAGCATACTCTAATCATGTTAGCACTTAGGAGTTACCTACATAGTGGGTAGGCAACAGTATAATGATTTTCAAGAGATTGGTACCAAACTAAGACACTTCAGATTTGAAATTGTGAATGCTAAGAAGTCTTTCATGAGTTAGGAACATGTCCTGTAGAATGCAAAAAGTTCCTGAAGTTGCTGGATAACAGCTATTGATTTGATGACTTCAAGACAGCCCAAGCTCTTTCAGAGTCTGGTTCTATCTTTGTGCCTTCTACATGATGGGGTTACCTAATGGCCTAATTCTGTGAAAAAGAATTCATTGCGTATAACTGTGTCTTTTAGCTGATTGCAGATTTCTGGAGAAGAAGGAAAAGAGTGAGCTTAACAGAGAGGAAACGTGGTCTAACCTGCTTTCAGTAAGTGCAGTGACCAAGAGGTTTTTAATTTTCCCATCTCTAAAAAGAATTAAATGACACACACAGAGGATCCAGAACTCAGGTTATTGAAGATGAGATAGCAACAAATAAAATTTTCCTGGTTCCTGAAAAGTTCATATACACTTGCGTCTTGCATCATACGAACTCATTAAAACATCATTAATGTAGGTACCCTTCAGATTGACTGGCATTCCCTCATTTACATGGAAAGGCAAGTAAATTCTGGTTTTAAGAAAATACAGTATTTTTCTAGTTTCATGTGACAACCACTCAATTTATTCATTTCTTTGCAAAATATGAACTTCAGCATTTCATTTTTTATCTTTTATCATTAGACTCCTACAGCTTGAAAATGAATTTACCCTAGAAAATGCAAATCTATTCCTTTGTAGTGAAAACCGTATTATACATGCAGCATGTAACTTTCAAAACTTTAGTTAGAAGCAGCAAAGCAAGCTGTCAGACATTTCAGTAATTGAATTTCCTTGAGAACTGCCTGGGTTTGTCAGCTCTGACTTTGCTGGCAAAAGAAAGGAAAATAGCCAGGGAATTAATCTAAGATAACACAGGGAATATTTTGATAATACCAAGACACAAACATTAAGTGTTTTCTCTAGTGACGTTTTGAGGTAGGACTCCCTACCTTAATCCAGGCAGGTTCATTCTAGCCTTGAGCCATTATTATCTAGTGCAGAGTTCTGAGAATTAACTAATGACCTATCAAACTGCAGTACAAAGGATCCTTTCTTCCTGTATTAAGATGCACAATATCAATGCTTAAAAGGCCCAATATACCCTTTGACAATTACTTCATAAGTGCAATTCATCTTTTACAGCTTCCGCACTTGGATTGCTTGTAAAATGTTTAGTGGTTAATTAGCCTGGAAGGAAGTCCAACTTATGAGAAACCAAGCAGTGGGAAAAAATAGCCATAAAATTAATGGCTTACTCTCTGGTCCCTGTTTTGTAGGAGAATGTTAATCAGGCTCTGTTGGAACTGTACCTTTGACTAGCACTCAGCCTCCCTTATAATAAGCTTCAGTAGCATTTCTTTCTGGGTTTTCCCCTTTGGCCTGTGCTTTCCTCCGAAGGACTTGAATGTATTAGAAGAGATTGACAGGTCTCCTTGCAATTGCAGCTAGTCCTCTATCTGAAGAGAAACATGGGGCTAGTCACTTTTACTCTGTGGGAACCCACCTGGAGTTACATTTAAAGTATCCAAAAAATGAAACTTATAAAATACTTACAGTTGTAGATAAAAGAAAATAGCCAATATTTAGACTGTGAGACCTTCATTATGCAGTGGATAAAACTGGAAAAAGAGAGAATTGTATAGGGACCAAATTACTATATTTACAGCTAGCTCTTTATACCTGCAGAGAAGATTCCAAAATAATAAGGTCCCAGGGACAACTTAGCCACTGAACAGACATTCCATTTTGGGTTGGTCATAAGGATGCTTAGGGGAAAAAAAAGTTATGCTCTCTCAGTGGTGAAACGTATAAAATCTTCATTATACAAATTCTCCACATAATTTGGCACTTGGTCTGCAATTATTGTATTGAAAAAATAGGGGGTTTTGGTTTTTTCTTTCCTTTTTGTAGGCAATTTGCCCTTCATTTTAGAGCAGATCACAAACAGAGCATCACTTTTTTTATATGTTGTAAATACTGTATATCATGAAAGTGTTGGTTAACCCCACATGTTGGGCCTAGCACAATACTGCTAATAAGCAGACCTAATACTTTAGTGTTGTAACTAACTTAATTCAATCAGGAAAAATGCCAGCTATTATATTTAGCCTATCTAATTCCTGGGTTTTTTTTTTCTGGAGAAACCTGGGGTGGCAATGGTTTTCCTTTGCAAAATAGTTATGATCACATAACTTTCCACATATTGTTGGCTCATAATCATTATTCTGAGTGGTCTTACCTGAGTATATAACGGAAAAATAGTTCATTCTGAGCAACGTTGCACCTCTCTTTGATAAAATATATAGGTGCTCATGAGACTCATGCAGCAATACCCTATAACAGCTCACAGGCTTTTCAGCTTCTCTTAGAAAAGCTACTGCATGTGTCTGAGAATGTCATCAACTTTATATTCAGTAAACACCTGTCAGTGACCGAAATAGTTAATGACTCAAACATGGTAAGATCACCAAAAGACTTTTGTCCACTGTAGCAAACTGAAAAGAAACAGCAAAGCCCACCCCTTCCTGAATACGCCTACTGCAAAAGGACCTTCAGATCAGAGAAGCGGGTGTCCTTGTCCAGCTATCCCAGATGCAGAAGGGTGTGCATACCTGAAGCTACAAAACGGATTTCGAGATATGAGAAGAGGCTAATAAGAGGCAAATTCTCTGAGGTGGGATAATCCTTCTTATCATGCCAATGTCCTCTCTTACATGATGACTGATGTAAAAATCTCTCCCCAGATCCTGGAAGACATTTTGTATCTCTCCAGGGTTGTTCATCTCAAATATTGGACCATGAGGGACCATGATCGATGCTGCCATAACAGGCAGCTGTGAAGTCTTAGGAGGTATCAGAGTCTCGTGATGTGTCCCCTGACACCATCTAATGTAAAACTCCCCATCCCAGGGAAGGTACAAGGCATTCCCACCTGAGCTTGAAGTCTATAGTAACTATTGAAGTCTTTGAGTTTTGTGGGGGCTTCCCCTACCCGCAACAGATCAAGATCATCACTTTGACAGGACTGCAACCACCACTTCAACCAACAGACAGGGAAGCTGCAACTACAAAATTACATCACTGGATCCAGCAGGTGGCGACTATGCATGTCTTACATCCCTTATCCTTTTTTTCTCTTTTTCTCCCTTATACATTTTCCTAAATGTTATTTTTATGTTTTAATATTGCTGTATGACTGTAGATAATCACATCTAAAATGGTAACATACCTGTTTACCTTTGAAACAAAATTGTTCTGAAATAAACCCTACAGTGTTTACAAACACTGATTATTCAGTGTCCTTTCACTCTAATTCACCCCAAGGCATTAACTAGTAAGAACCTGGGTTACTCTCCCCTTCTGGGAGTGCTCTGGATGCTTGTAAACATCCTTGAAACAGAAGTTCCTCTTCAAGACTTAGAGGTTAACTATGTAACATTAGGTTGATGTTGTAAAGACATCCAATTCCATCAGTGATACCCTAGGGCATTACATCTGGGCTCCATCTGCCATTTCACAATGACATGAACCTTATATATAAGTCCTTCTCCATATCAGTCACACACACAGTAAATCACTGTAAGATACTAAATATGATGTTCAGGCAACTGATCTTACACATCAGAGGAACTCAGCCCAGTGTCACAGTTTTTAATGGCACATTTTCTCTGCCAACACATGATATAATACTTGAGCCAACATTGACATACCACACAAATTATTGTGTTTTTTAACAGCCCAACAGCTCAGCATTCAATGATGGTCAGTTAGTTCTTAAGGATTTTTCCTCAGGCCTGCAGTGGTCTCCCGATGTAGTGACATTATCACCATAATATCACTGTGAAAATGCACTTGTCTTGCTTGTCCCTGTTCCTGGGCTCCTCTGTTTCAATGTTTGTTTTTTACATGACCTTGTTAAACTGATTCATTCTTCTCACTCATCGCTCTGTGATGACTATATAAGATGACAAATTCATATAACAACTTTGTGACATGGCTGCTGTTTATGGCCATCATTTTTCATCTGATTACTTCAACATTATTTTCCTATAGTGCTAGCAGCTCCCAAAAAACTATGCCTTTGGCTGTCTTATCTATGACTTGATACATTAGGAAGATCAAGTGATTCTGGCATCAAATACTGCCGGAATCCATTTTTTCCATTTAATAAAATGTTTGCAGGTACAAAACCATGTTCACCTGATGCTCTCCTGGAATGTAATATCAATAGAGGTGTATAAGACAAAGGCTGTCCAGCTCTTTCTTGCAGGCACAGTGCTATTTTTAGACTGTTTCTTTCCAAGCTGTTGAACAGAGATGATGGGAACTAGCTGCACCATGTCTAAACTATACTTAACTGTAAATGACTTAAGCTCATTCCCTTAAGGAGGCCCTACTGTCATATATTACTCTGTAAATTATAATGTCTAGTAAAAATAGGATATATGAATCACCAATACAGTTCTTATCTGTTCCCGTAAAAAATGTCTGCAGAAAGTAAGACAAAAGGGCTAGAATAGGATGTAACTTTGAAGAAAAAAGGATAAACTAAACTTGACTTTCAAATAGCGCTTTTTGCTGTGATATCAGCAGGAGTCCTTTCTTGATGTGGCCTATATTTTTACATATGTGACAACTCCTAAAATCTTTTCTTATGTGACTGTTCATTCAGGGCAACACAACACATAAGTGAATCTTACCCTAGGGGTGTTTTTTTACAGTCCCTAAAAGACCATCTTATGTCTTTTTTTCTTAACTGCTTATGCCAGAATACATAAAGAGTCATCATCCTGGTTCTTTTTATCAGATTTCAGACTTAATTTTCCTCATGCAATCATTAACAATGGTAGGGAATACAGTGTCACCTGGGCTTAATTACTGTCTGTGGGGTCCCAATTTTAGCAAAAACTCTGGCAGCCACAGTTTATTGGGGTTTTTTTTTTGTTTGTTTTGTTTTTCTTTTTTCAAACTCCAAACAGAATTATAACAGAATTATTAGGTTTATTAGGGTTTTTTGGTAAGGTTTTTTTTCTGTTAAGGGTTGGGGGAGAGGGGGGGTGGTTTTAAGTCAGTACATATATTTCAGGATGGGCTTGATTTTTTGATGTGTTTTCTTTAACATATTAGATAAGCGTGTTTGGAAATCCACTCTCAGTTTGGAAATCATGTATTTTTAGCTGAAAAATCCATCTTTACTGCTTGCAGAGTATTTGTCAGGCCACTTTTGAAAATGATATTAAGTGGGTTACATTCAGGTTTTTCTATTGCTGACATATCTTTTCTTTACTTTTTCATACCTAAAATGTTTGCATTACATTTACATTGTTAACATCCTACACTCCATCTTGAGGAGAAATCAAAGCCATGCATTGCCAAAACCTGCCTGTTTTTTCAGCCATGAAGTGAAATGCTGTTTGAACTTGCATGAGTTGTCTTCCACAGTCGTGAAGACCCAACCTCTGGTGGAGGTTTCAACTCCTCCTTTTCTCCTGAGGCATCCTCTTAGAGGATGTTTAAATGACAATGACAGCCGAGGGTCTGACATCAGCTCAGGTAGAGGTCCCTAGTCAGCTGGTGCTGCTGACAGGGCAGCTGCCACAGCATGGAGCTCAACGTGGCTGGCTGCCAGGATAGCTGCTGAGCTTCTCAGAATAATCTGAGTTGCGTTTAGATTTCACAGAGCACTGCATCACACAGAGTGAAAATGTCAGCTGACAGACCTTGCTATAATTAATGGAAATTCAAATTCCATCACTGAAATGATATTGTCCATCCAGAAGCAGGGAAACTCCACCTTGAAGTTAGTGGTGTGTATAAATGAAACTTCAATGAATAAATAACATTTAATTAACATGTCCATGCTCGAAACTTTCTAAGTCGTCCTACTGAGTTCCTCTGTAGTTGACAGCAATACTTGCTTGGAAAGATGAAAACTTGCAGATATATCGGTATATTCTAATATTCCAGTATCTCAGTGGAATAAAGCAGACTGCATTTCAAAATTTTTGTATGGCTATTATTACATATTTTTATGTCTCAGACTAATCAGTTTTGCAGGCTGTCTCAGAAAATTTCAAAACACAAAGTAAATTTTAGTATGTGGTTATATGTATTATTGTAGAAGATTTTTAAAAGCAAAATAATTTTCATTTTATTCCCTTATCATTAGTAAGGAAATACCTGCAATAGTTCTGTGACAAAATGACAAGTCTGTTCAACAGAACATCTATACAGATAGATCTTGGAAACAGTTGCATACATAAGTTTTTTTTAAAAAAAAAAAGAAAACACAAACAAAAAAACCTTCATTTCCTTAGCTTTCTAACTGTCATAATTCCTTAGTACATCTTTTGCTTGCAACACAACAGGCTATCAGAAACTTGGCTTGCATTTTTTTTCTTGCATTAGGTGTTAAAGTACTCAGTGAAGTTAGTATTATTACCTTAAGAAAATTTTGCTGGGTAAAAGCTTCCACATTATTTCTCAAAAGTGTCTCTAACATTTAAGGCTTTGTAGGTTAGTCCCTTTTAAAGAAGAGCCTCTAATTTTACATAACAATGTGTAACTCTGGTATATCTCTATAATTAAGTTTGGTTTATGTTTCACATAAAATATAGCCTTCCTGTGAATTTATATTGTCAAATATTAGAATAATTATGTGATACAGCATACCTTTTTAATTATGTTGATATGGTTTTCCTTCATATTTTCCTGATTGAAAAAAAACAGACAGGAAAAAATTAAAACTTAATTTAATCTAATGGAAGGGAAACATTGTTTTTCAGAATTTTTTTCAGTTCTAATGTAAATTTATAAAATTTAGTAATCTGCAATGCAACTTCCAATGAATAATACAAATTACAGAGCTTGTAGAGTGTTTAAACCTGCAAAGAAGTGTAGAGTATTTTTTCTGGAATTCCCACTCATCCTGACAATCTTTCTTGACCAAGCTCAGAGTATTAAGCCAGTTTTTATTTTAATTCTTTCTCAGGATGAGTTTAAACCCTGTGTATATTACTAGGATGGCTATTCCATACCCTAGCTTCCCCTGAGCTCTCACAGGAACACAGTCTGGTCCTTTTGATTGATTGATTTCAATTGTGTTTCTGAAGTTATTCCATTAACTCTTTTTGATCCCTTTATCTCTGTAGTAGTTTTGCTCTCATTACCTGTAAAGGCTACTCTGAGAACATTACTGTACTTTCTGGTATGGACCCATGCCAATAAATCATTTACTTTCCCTACAGACTTTTGATCCTCTGACTGCACTTTAGTGGTCTAAAAGATCCAGAGTCTTGCTTGTGGGTTTGTTTGATATAGTGAAGAGTTTTTTTGATATATGTGATTTGTTTGTTCCTAAATCATAAATTTTTTTTTAAACTCATGTGTCAAGCACTGTGTTTCAGAGACAGAAGATAAAAGAAGGGATAAAAGATACAGGTAATATTACCTAGCAATAAGGCAGCTCATCTCCCATCTTTCACATTTCAGTATTTACTTAAAGTTCTTTCTGTTTCCATTTTCTTTTATCTTTGTACCCCTAGGAACAGATGTACATGCGCAACTGTTACAGATGACTGAAGAAATTCTTGTTTATTCTGTACTGGGGAAATTGTTTAGAAAGAAAAGTCTTACCAGAGGAAAACACCGGGTTTTGTGATGGGACGATGCCTCTTGTACTGAAATTGCAATATGGATGACTGCAGATGAATATGGACTAGTTCTTTCTTAGGTGTATTTTCCTGGGGAAGACAATATTCTATTCCAAATGCAGTCTTTTTAATTTAAGCAAACTCAGAAAATAAGGAAAACCCAATGGAAACAAAAATTTCCAAAGTATTGCCTATGTCTGTAAGGGTAGACATGATGCGAAAGAGAGGCGTTACTCACAGACTGCAGTGAGGGGTTGCAGAGGCAGCTTCTTTGCTCTATATGCTTGTTTTGAAGATAGGGGGGCAGGAATCATTCTGTGTGAGGGCAGAATAAAGTAGCCTCTCCATGCTGAAGGAAATGAATCTGAGGAAGAAAAGCGGTTTTGAATCACATCCCCACTGGTAGGAATCCCTCTTACGAGGTTTGAAGCAGACGACTGTCTAATCTGTCTGCTAAAATATTAATTGGCTGTTGTGTAGTATTAAGCAAGGGAAATAACATTTAATCATTGTGTCAGTGTTATTCACCAGGGCAGTTATTATTGAGCCAGAACCACCTTGTCTGTGAGTGTGTGTGGGCTGGGCTGGGCTGGCCCTGCAGGACCATGACAAGTCCTACCCAGAACCTCAGCTGAGCAACATTGCTATAACTATTGCACATTTTCGATGAACCTACGCCTATTTCTGCCAGATGAAGGTTGGTCTCACAGGCATATAAAAAAAATTTCTGGGAAAACAGGAGTTAAAAAATACTCCCGTTTGAATAATTAACTTTCATTTAAATAGTGATGCCTTTATCTATCATGTGATTAGTTTTGCTTCTCAGTTGCTGTTTTGTTCACTTCGTGATAGATATGGTAAAATGAATGCATTTTTTTGTAATTAATGTGTTAAATATCAAGGTGACCTAAATCCCCTACAAATACACTGCTTTTCAAAATTTAGGAAATGTTCTGTTTGTTTTAACTCTTTCCACAGAATCATAAATAGACAAATTCATTCTCTCTTCCATTAAATAATAATAATAAAAAAACCCAACCCCTTGTCTTGATTTTGGTAATAATTTTGGTCTCAAACTCCAAGAGCACTTCATCTGGAGTTGACTTTCAGAAAACATTTGACTTTTAGCAAAAAAAAAAAAGACTTTTTCTTAAGTAGGTATTTTCTTTTGGATAGTATAATTTTTAATCAAGCAGAACTTTATTCCACTGATAGACACTGCAGTATTCAAAACAGTGTCATCAAAGTCTCATATTTATACCTCTGACCATTTTTTTCCCAGTCTTGCTTAAATTTTATCTAAAAATATAAGTATGTTTTCAAAATCTCTGATCGGATTGAATAGACATTACTGTCACTTAAATCTTCAGGTGTTTAATGTCTTTCATCCCCTCATGCCAAATAGTTCAGTTTATGTATGTCCTGTGTGCGTTTACAGCAATGGAGAGGAATGATGATTTGTTCCTTTTCTGTTGCGTGCCTCATCTGACCTCAGCCACTACACAGCTGAATATTAAGAAACAATGGTTGGGCTTTGTAGCTTCAGAAATATACTTGACAGCAAAAGAAGCCCTGTCTTGGGGAATAAGAATAATAAGTTATACAGTGTGGTCTCAGCTCAGGTGGCGGCTAAAGGAAATTTCTGACCACACTGCAAGTGTGGTCTGTGTCACTCAAAATATGCTTTGAGGAAACTGAGGTGATATTATTATTATTTGGTGTCCAGGTTCCTTGATGACTACGTGTGTGGGGAGCAGCTGAACCCAAGTAATCTCTGCTTTTTCAAGCTACAGTTATTGTCAGGCTAGGTATTATATTTTTTGCAATTCTATTACACTTCAGCAGATTGCTCAGTTGATGCATGTAGTCAAAATTAATGCAGTTTTGATACATAAAAAAATAAATCCTGTAATTTTGATATTGCATACTCTTCTTCAAAAACATAGAGCACATCTTCTACAATTGTAGATAAGGCATAATATGTTTGGGATGTTGGGAAGTAATCTACATACTCCAGTGAAGCAGATAACACTCCAGTCATTTATGTAAGAAGTATTTTGGAAACTCTACTGTTGCAATGTCTCATAGACAATATATAATGTTAGAATTGTTTTCCTATCATCAAATGGTAATAACTAGTCGTTTGCATGAAATTTTATAGGAAAAAAATATGAAACAAATGCATAAGACCCTATGTCTGAACCTGCTGGAGTACATTTTGATGCCTAGTTTCACAAACCTTGGTTTAAAAAGACAATGGAAAAAATGGAAACCAAATGAATGATCAGTAAACAATGCAATGAAAAGGATTCAGCTAAATCTCAACACTGCTTTTGCAGACTCTAACTTTTCTTTTAAGTCAACCCAGAATAGTGATTCAATAACTCTTTTTCCTTGTCCAGTTAGTCTTTTTAACAACACAGAAACATAAAGTGGGATATTTCAAAAGCACAGAGCACTGATTTCTCAGCTGTATACTAATTCTGTGCAAATTTTAGTCACAAATTTCAGTAGAGATGATGAAGTCATTTGGGATCTTAATGAAGAGCAAGCATTCCCTGCTTAACCTTGCCAGATGCAAGAATTTCTGTTTTTCACATTACTGGCAAGAAATCCTCAGCAAAATAAACCCCAGGGACTAAACTACCATGCTCAAAATAAATCATAATTACAAGTGTACTTTGTTTTTCATAGTTTATACCTCAGGGATAAGGAGAACACTTTTTTCCATTTTAATGTAGCTGCATTGGTGTATTGCATTGGGGGTTTTGTCATTAACTTTGACGTAGGCTGGCTAAGAAGACCAATGTCAATTATTTCAATATTTCATTTGGTGATGCCCCTTTGAAAAATTCTTTATACACATGCTTCTGGAACGGATACCTTTACTTTTTATTTCTCAAAAGATATTTTTTTTGTCAAAGGAGGCAGAGGATATAGAGAAAGAAATGAGGGCTGTTTATGTTGTAAAATATGTGTACATCTTTAATTCACTATCCAAGCAGAAAATGTGTTATCTAAACTGAGACATATAAAATTCAGTGTTAAAGTGGGTGTACTTCATTTAGTACCTTTATTGGGCCATAGGTCTCATGCAGAACACAAGCATTTAATTTCTTTATAAGTCTACAAGTCCACAGAGACAGGTAGAAAAATTGCATTGTCTTCTATGAATCTTGGATCAGGTCCTAAGTAGGTAGTTCTGCTGGCCCTGAGAGATGGTTCATTTCACATAACTTGATGCAACATTCTCTGACATAATGTGCACAAATATTTTTGAAAAATTCTTCCATTCTTGACTGACTCCCGAATAATACTGGAAACACAGTCTATTAAAAGAGTTTCTTCTCTGTCTGAGCATAAAAATGGAGTGAGCAATCTAAAAATAATTACTGATTCAATGCTATTTGGGACTTTTAAAAATGTAATTACAAAATTTGCTTTATGGGAAAAAAACTTAGGAATAACTTAACTAATGAGAAAAACAGGTAAATGTGATAATCTACATGTTAGAAGCATCTCGAGAAAGTGCTTTGTGTGATGTGTAGGTGAATAGGCTATGAAGACAGCATAAAACAAAAACTATTAGCTCAATACAGAAAATACAGATTTTAGGGGTTTGGTTAACAGGAAATGAGTCTAGGTGATTTAAATAGCCATATCTACTTGTAAAATCTAAGGTTTATGAAAACCTTGCTCCTATCAAAACATATAGTATTCAAAATGAGATGTTCAGTGTGGCCTCTAGGGAAAAATTTGAAAGAGGTTTCTAATTTCAAATTAGTGGATATAATTGATTATCCACAAGAATTGCATCTTTTTATTCCAGTTTTCACTGACATAGGACTTGATCTTGTTTCTTATTAGTACCAGGGAGTCAAATGTTTGTGCATCTTGGAGCTAGTAGGAAAGGCATGTTTTCTTTCCTCTGACTTGCAGCCAGATTTTGCCCAATGAAGTTCATGAGATTTTCTGATTATGAATGGCACGCTAGTGACACATTAAGGAGCAGCTGCTGAAACAAGTGTAGATGTAATATACCCTCCTGACTGAGGCACGGCTGAGAACACAGTTCAACCAGTAAATCCTACAGAATACAAGCACAGAAGAGTGACTCTATCCAATTTCCCCTTATACTATTTTATCTTTTGAATTATATGTAAGTGCAGTTTGTCACAGACTACCAGTGTGTTGCAGAGGACTCAAGCCTTGAGAACTCAGTGAAATATAAAACAAACACAGGAACAATGAGTAGAGCTAAGGACCGCAACAAGCTCAGGCAAACAGTTTACTCTTGTTTAATTTGTTATACTTTAAAATATTGTTAGCAAAAGTTGCACATAATGTGATCCATGTCAGCTAGTCATGTGAAATCAGTAATCATCTGAAAGTACTAAATTTTTCATTTATTTAATGCAATGACTGCCCACTCAAACATTTTATGAAAGAGCTGAAAGTTTCAGGGACTTTGTAAAAGACTGGAAATATCATCTCTACTTTGAAGGGGATATTTAAACAAAAAGGCTCAAAAGAGGCAACAGGTAAACATATTTTTGTTTAATGATTTTCCCAAAGATAATACTATACATCTCCAAAACTGATGTTACCAATGTCTTCTGGCAATATAATTGGAGGATACTAAAGCTAAGAATGCTTGAAATGTATTCTGTATTTGAGTTTGGCTTTTGTGAAGACAGGGTAAAGTTGTGGGAGGGTAGGAGGACAGAAGTACTACTATTCCTCTTAGAGTCAATCTTTTAAACTCAGGTCCATTATGGTTTGCTCCACAATAATAGAAGTAGTGGTTGACATGAATAATCAAATAAACTTAAAAGCTCAGTTCTTGTAATCACTTCATGGCCTAGATCCTAAAGTATTTCCATCATATACCCAGGGATAAAGAACCAAGAACTTTGATTATACAGTGATTCCAAAAAGAAAGCTCTACCAATCGCTGGTGTCTTACCTTCAGGATGAAGGTAAGACTTTAAATACCACTGGCATTCGAAAATACTTCCTCCATGGACGGAAGAATGATTGGATTTCAGTCAAGAATAAAATAACTAATGTGTATCAACAGGATATAAATGAAAAGGAGAGATAGTAGAAGCGTTTATTAGAGGTTAGTAAGAGCAGCTGAATTACTTGTGGCATTTACCATCCAATTTAACCAATTTCTCAAGAGAAGAGAAGTGACAAAGCTCCACACACTCGAACAATTCCAATGAACCCAGAAAATTCATATTCTCCTATTCATATGCTCATATTCTTGCAGTGCTAACACAACTGTAAATAAAAGTGCATGTGGGCAAGCTTTCAAAGAATTAGCACTTATTTCCATAGTGGAAAATGGTTTTTCCTTTCATAATCTTGCATTATTACATGCATTACTTTCTTTCAGAAGTCTTTCATGTTCTTTAGCTATTCATGTGTTTCTGACTTCAACAGTAAGATACTTGATAATAATATCCTATGGTGACACAAATTTATTTCTCTTAATATGTCAGACAAAACGAAGTTTCTAAGAACACAACTAAGAGTGATTAACAGCACTCTATCTAGAGAGGTTTCATAACACCAGTACAATGGAATACTCATAATGCCAGGTGCTGTGATAGTAACCCTCACAGAAGTAATTTCCATGACTTTCTTAAAACCTTTGCTCATTTGGAAGATTGTGTTATTAACATATACTTACTTGAAAAATGTAATATTCACCTACAAACACATTCTTATAAGTCATTGAAATAAGTTGGAGCTGTTGCTCTTTTAAAAGAAAATACACGGTAAGAATTTTTTTCCAAGCTGAATCCTGCTTATGACCAAGATAATATGGACATAATTGCTTAATTTTTCAGAAAAGATACATAATAGTTTTGTATACTGGCAGTTTGGAATTATTCATTACTTAAGCAAATACTTGGGAAGTCACTCAAAATGGGACTGAAATCCAAGGTCAAGTCAAACATAGGTATTTAAAACTTCAAAACTACATCTGATTTATCCATAGTGAAAAATTGGAAAGAAAAATGTAATTGTTTGAAAAACTTCTTTTCATAGCATTTTCTTTATAGAGATTCTTTTCATTCCTGGAAAATCAGTTTCTATTGAAACTTTGGGATATAATCCTCATCCTCTGTGCAAACCCTCAACAATAATTCAGAATTGTTCACAGTAAAAAGCTGTTGAACCTTTCTTAAAGTTTTTAACAAGCTGTCAACATCTGCAGAGCTGTATTTATGTTCCTTTTCACTCTGAACCATACCAGTGATATTCCTTGCTTCACAGTGAAAGACAAATTGTAACACAGTCCGCAGAAGGCAAAAGAATCAAAAAGACCTCATATGATAAAGGAATGATTTCTGAGATGGAAAAAGGTACACAAAAACTTTAGGTAACATATTTTTCTACCTGAAGTTCTTTTATGGATAGTCCAGATACTTCTGTATAATGATAGATACTGCTATACTATAACATCACCACGTCATTTACAATACATACCTTGTAGATTGAGTATGAGAAGCTGATGTACTTTTTAAAAGGTAGAGTTCTTTTGATGACCAGGGCTGTAAATCAAGTACCAAGATTTTTTTACCCTATCTCTGACATGTACATCCAACAGAGTCTAATAAGCTTACTTTTATTTTTTTCCTACTTAATTCCAGTTAACTAGATGATTTAACAAAGAATTCATTTGGCAATTTCAGATGTATTCTTAAGATTTTCTGAAGTTACTATATATTACAGAAGAGTGTATGCGAATTCTGTCTTTCATGGGCAATTTTGCCAAAGTTAAAATTGTCTTGTATCAAGACAAACCTCTTTTGGGTTTTTTTTTTTTGGTTTTGACATGTAAGAATCATTATGGTTGTAATGAAATTGGCATATAGGAAGTATTAGCAGAAAACCTATTTTGAAATTATAATTAAAGCTTTTATGCACAGTGCTTAAACTTAATGCTGGATCTAGTGTGCTTAAAAACTGTTGCCTCTTCTCCGACTGTTTCCATTATGTACACATCAAAAATATTGTAACTTTATCTTTTCTTCCATTTTTAGGGAGTCAGTATTATATGAACACAACAGTCAGATGATGCACAGTGACTGGTTTCCTAGGGCTACCTCATCCAAAGAGCAAATGTAATATAAATTAAGATCATTTCATATCCTTGACAATCCCTAAAGAAACATACCTGACAAACACCCCCCCCTTATATGTGTGACACTGTTACCTTGGCACCCTCAAACATTCCCACAGCCAAGTCTAAATTTAATTTAATGTGGATTGTATTTTAATTTTTTTATACAATCCACAAAAGTAATAAAATCAGTTTTATCATTCTTCTGTTCAAACCTGCTCTGGGTGCTATAGCATGGAATTAACTTCACAAAATTCTCAAGGCATAATCTTTTCCTTCCTCATAAGAAGACATCACTTTCATACTCTGTTGCTACTAAGTCCTGTAAAATTTAGTGTTTCTTGACACTAGAAAACTATAGGCAATATGTGATTAGGATTTAATAGTAAGAGACAAGCTATGTTTCAGCCTGATATGTCTCTGTTTATTGTTTCTTGCCTTTCACTTCACGACAGTATTTGTCACAGTCTTATAGTACATACCCACATGCCCTCTCATCTCCTATATCGTGCAAATGATGTGCAACATCGATCCTTTTTAATGTAGTGTACTGTAAATTATTCTTAACTGTGTTACAGATCGTAGATATGTTTCATTTATATTAAAATGAGCAATGTGATGTGGGAAAATGGGAATTTTGTTCAGAATTCGTCACAATATTGTCTATGAATGTTACATATATATACACACACTATATATATATATATATATGTGTGTATGTATATATATATAAGTCCATTTCAAAGCTCTGCCTTTTGGTTGTCGATGCAAATAATGCCAAGGTTAGAAGTGACTTTAAAAGGCTATGGAACATTTGTTTTTGCTTGCCTACATGAAGCAGATTTGTGTAGCTTAAGTTAGAAAGCAGATCATAGATCATACTGAGTGCAACTAGCACTAACTGGCAAACTTGGCAGGTTGATCAGAAAGGCTAAAATTTACATGGGCAGTGGGACTGACCTCCTTTTCAAAGTTAACACTGAAACACTCTGCTGATCTAATGCAGAAAAATCTGTTGACCTTATCCCTTTTCTTTTTAGGGTACTCTTCTCTGGGGCTGTCGAGTCAGCCTTTTCAGTAGCACTAAAATTACTTGTAAGTGTAGAAATACATAGAAAAAGAGTTGAACATTCCCAGAAGTGTTGAGAAAATCAGACTCTAAACATATATATCTGAAATGTATATGGTAGAATAGTGTGCATGGCAATATATTGGAATTGCCATGTATCTTCAATGAACCTTTGCGGTGTAAAGCGTTTCCTGTGAGCTGTGTTTGGGAAGGGGGAGATGGAGATGAGAGATCTTTTTCTTCAAAAATTCTTGTCATTTTTGGAAGGGAACACTAGGGAGTATACAAAGAGTTGGAAAATAATGAGCCAGTGTCTTGGTATTGCTAAGCCTCTACAAGGCTTTTTAAACCTCTTCAGGTAGGAAATATATTATATCAATACTCTATTACTCCACCTTAATAGGAAAAAGGCAGCTTCTGCCTTACAAAAGCCCTGTATCTACAGCAGACCTTTCCATGTCTCAGTGGAAAACTCAGAAGGCTGTGTACATTGTATCTAAGTAACTATGTTTGTATCCTGTACCTTAGCACCCGGGTTTGGGGCTGATATTTTTACTTGGCATTTGGTTTGCAGATTCTGTTGTTCTTGAGTACTTCAATATCAGTCTGGCTAGCCTGCTATCTTATATTTATTCAATGACTTTGTAGCACCTCTGCTGAAAAGATGTAAATACAATTGTATCCCTAAATATAGTAATACTTCATCTGTTCTTCTTTACTCTCCATAGGCATTATTAGCCATACAATTGCTGTGCTTTGCTGTTTGGGAAGTCATCCTGGGAATGCAAACAGTTCAGATGAGTGACAGGCCTTTATCACCTTCTCCACCCCCTACCATTTTTCTGCCTGCTTAAGGGACTCCAGAATTTCTGCTTCAATGGATGGCAAATACCTTTGCAGCACTTGTTCAGTGTCCCTGGTTACAGAAAAAATATAAGTGAAATTTGAAGATGTGGCTCTGATGTTTTTACTGTCTGAACATATTAATGATGTATGCTTTCTTTCACCAGTGAATGAAAAGGGGGAAAAAAAAAGGAAACCCTAAACATTTTTACTTTGTGGAAGGCAGACTGTAAATCAAAGAAAACACTGTGTGCAAATTGTGGAGATTCAGGCCAAGTCCTTCATGGCCCTCAAACACAATCAGCAGAAATTCTTTTTCATCATAAAAGATGCATCCAGAAACCATACCTAATTCATCAGGAAATGTGCTGTTCATAGCCTTCTGACAAGCCATGATAGACACTGCTTTTTAAAGTTTCTTCATTATACATTCAGTTTTATCCACTAAAATATTTTGTTTTACTTTTTCTTCCTAGAAATGCAAGTGAGCAATTTCAGTTCATGATTTGTTAATTTATTTATTCAGATTTATACACAGACTCTAAGCATTTTTAAGGCCTTTACTTGGGCCTGTGGTTTATGCTACTTCCTATTCTTTTTCATTTACATAATGTTTACTGCTAATGACTTGTAGAGCAGAACAACAAACTGCCTTAGCTCCATATAAATTGCAGTTCTATTAAATTACAACAGGTTGGGATATGGTCCAAGAATTTAATGTCAAACAGTATACGGATGCTTTCTTGGATTCAAGGTGTTATGTGTTTTTAGAAGAGTAGAATTTTTCTGGATGGACACTCCCTATTTCTGTGTTGCATTTCATGTGTAATTCTTTAAGCTTCACTGAATATTACAGTCTGAGTAAACTTTGGGTCATTGAATTCAAAGCTATAAGGCAAGATTATTTAGGTAGAGTCGCTATTTTAACCATTATAAATCAGTTTGTCCACATATCCTATGCTCTCATGTCATCATATCTGAAATATCATGGAATCATAGATTATCCCAAGTTGGAAGGGACCCACTAGGGTTATCAAAGTCCAACTCCTGCCCTGGCACAGGACAGCCCCAAGAGTCACATCAAGTGTCTGAGAATGTTGTCTGAACACTTCTTGGACTCAGACAGGCTTGGTAATGTGGCCACTTTCCTGAGGAGGGTGTTCCAGTGCCCAACCATCCCCTAGGTGAAGAACCTTTCCTAATATCAAGCAAAACTTCCTCCTTCACGTCTTCATTCAATGAAGTTACTTCTCTATTTTTGTGTGGATAATCTAGGGAGAAAAAAAAAAAAGAAAGTTCATTGCTTTCCACTAGGAGGAAAACCCCCCAAAAAAACCAACTGTTGCTAAATGACTTTCACCTTGTGCTTTGGTGGAAACAATTAAACCCCAAATATCTGAAGGTAGGTTTCAATAAGCATGATTGCAGAACAGATTGGCATTTGGAAAAAAATATCTTACCCTTACTACTCATTCTTTTGTGCTACTCTTTGAAGCAACTTTTGTGCTTCTTAAGATTTTAAGAGCTTTTTTCTACAGTGAGTGAACAGTATGTTGGGAACAGCCCAAGTGTTTAAATCTTGTGGATGTTTAGGAAAAGGTTATATGTATTCTTGTTATAACTTATCAAGAGGCATGTTGGACCATGTGAATGTACTGATTGCTGTGAAGGCTTACTTCCTCAGGTATTTAACCCATGTACTTTGTTTTTTTTACTTCTGCCTTATTAAAAATTTAGTTCCTGTTTTGTTTCTAGACATTTATAAACAAAATCGATTATAACACAGTTTGCTGCTATGCATTTTTATGACTGCTTACAGTACTTTTAGCAAGAATATTCGGTAAGAAACAGCCACATGCTTTCATTTTCCACATATTTTGCACACATTGTAAATATTTCCCAGTATGGATATGCATTATCTCACTTTAAGGGTTTTGGTACAATTGTGCCACTTAGTTCCTTTAGAGTGCCTCCTTATTTAGTTATTTTGTTCATTAATTGTGCATAGCAGAATACAGTAGCAGGACTTATGGCAATTGAGATTGGGTGTCCTGATTCCATTTTAGTTTGCTAGAAAACAAAGTACACACAAATTACACACAGGCAAATTATGGTTAGTGTGTAGTCCCCTAAGTTTATAGATACTGGTTTGTTCTTTTCATAGCTCTAGACACACTGGAAACTAATGCACTCATGTATGAATTATGGGCTATTTGCATCCTATAGAATCATCTTATTTATTCCTTCTTTAGTTTTAGTGGCAGATGTTTTTGTCTGGACTTACCTATTAGTAATAACCCAATCACATTGGATCTACACATCTTATTTTTGTAAGTTTTTAAAAGTATAGTGCAGTAACATCCTCTAGTTATGTAAGTGTATTCTTTAACAGTACAACAAAAATATACATAGCCCTCACTTATCACATAACTGACAGAAAAATTGGTTTGTTTGCTCAGAAGTTAAAACTATTTTGAAATATAACATAAACTAAGCAGAAATAATCAATGAACTAATAATAGAAAAAAATCTTCAAAACAGTTTTCTCATAAAATACTGAAAGTTTTATTTTGCATATGTATAAAAAGTCTTCTATACACAAACTACATTTTCTGTACTGCAAGAATTTACAAACATAACACATATAGCAAGCCAGAACATATTCCCAAATATTAATACAACTTTTTCCTCTTCTCAAAATCCTCTGACACATGACTTTAGAGGGAGCATGATGGTCACACTTTAAAGGAGCTGTATCTGTCCATAGGAAGAATATAATATTGGAACTATTGTCTCATCTGTGAAGATGACATTTGGGATTTTTATTTGCCTCAAGGCATCTGTTGGCCTTTTACAACATTTTCTTTTTATTGATATCTGTAATCGAATGTAAGTGCATATTGAAAAGAAAGTTTTATTACATCAACATTGTGTCCTTTACTTAGAGTGGTTAATTTATATATTTAATCTGTCACCCTCTCATCTTTTTTTCTACTCTACAGAGTCTCATATTTTGGCTTCCTGTATCTCTTGCTGGCCATAAAAACCTTCTTTGCACATCCTGATGATCATCATACTAAACTTTTTGATAGGTAATTAGTGATCAAACCTGTGATTAGTATTTAAGTGTTATTGGCTTATTTAAATTTTTTTTTAAACCTGGAATGAGAGGAAGGAAGGAAAGGAAGGAAGAAAGAAGACACACTAGATTGTAAGATGGGGGAGAAACTAAAAAAAGATCCTTTAACTATATAAAATTATACACTTGTATGTTTTTATGTGTATGTACTGCCATTAGTGGACCTCCATCCTCCTCCGGCAGAGGGCTGTCAGAGCTGTTTGTGTTCATTTGAGCACTCTGTGTGGCTGGGTGTATACATATATGGTGTATATAGGTGCTTTGTGCATATGTGCCTCCTGGGAACGCATCCTCACTGCTGATTGGACCCGGGGACATGGAGGTACAGCAGCTTCTCCTCTTTTGACCTGCTGAGTCCAGTGTGATACATTTTCCTCCAAGTGAAGATGATGGCGATGATGATGGTGGTAATAATAATAACGGGTAGCAATAATAACTTTTGCAGAAGGTATGTTTCTACCTTTGTACTTAGTTCAGGAATTGGGATCCCAGCAGTCACTCTGATGCACGTTTCACACAAACCAGTTCAAAACCCTCTGAGTGCAGAAAGTGTGATAAAAGTCCAGCCATTCTTTCACTGCTATGAACGCCAGTGAAAGCTAGCTTAATTAAAGATGCCCCAGGTACATCAGTGAGGCAACTAGATAACCACTTTTGTAGCAATATCCTAAGTGCAATAACTTAGGGGTTATAAGTAAAACAAATCTTTCAAGAAGTAATAGACTTATGAGTTATAGTTGGAATACATAAACAAAGCTTTGGACATGCTTTTGTTCTCTTGTCAAGCTGCAGCTTAGCCAGTTTATTCAGGTTTATGCTTTTTTGGTCAAACAGATTGAACAATGAGCTAGAGTACCTTTGGGCAGCATCTATAATGTCAGAGAGCTGAGATAACTTGGAGATCCCCCACCTTTCTTCTACCTGCCTAGCTCTCTCTATAGTAGCAGAGAGCTGTGCAAAGGAATTAAAGCTGTGTGAAGGACCTGAGATAGCTTTCTCAGAGCACCTCTGAGGGCTCAGAATTCAGAGTTGATTGAATAGTGCTATCAAAATTCTACTGATAAAAGTGCATATATATATGTATATGAATTGTGTTAAAATATTTTTCTTCTCTGTTTTTGCAGAATATCTTAGTGATTCTAGCTAAATTAGACTGGCCGAAATCAAGATATTCCCTGTATACCTAAGCAGATTGTAAACATTTGCAAGGTGTTGTATTGCAATATATCCTAGGAATACAGTAATGTTCCCATGGAATTCTGATAAAGGTTACATCACTGTTCTTCCAAATTCTTTATATATCTATTTTGCAGAAATGCTGAGACTCAAGCTTAGCATCTTACCTTTTCTGCTTTGATTGAAATTTCCTACTGAATTTGATCTTTTACATTTCTAATAGAATCATGATGGTCATTAATAACTTTACAGTTATTCAAAACTGTCACCACACAGAGAGGTTAATTGCCCTTGGTGAAAAAGAAAAGGTATAAAAAGAACAAGGTTGCCAACAAATCTACAAAGGACTACCAACTGCCAATGAATCTACAAAAGACTGACAAGCCAGCTCTGTTAAAACTTCACAACTCCACAATATATGTTCTATAAAATTTTAATGTTAATACATCTACTTTAGATAGTGACTTGAATGTAATCCAGTGAAGAATCTTTCCTACATGAATACCAGATGCTCAGCAGAATACAGAAGGCTAAAAATTAATGACACTAACTGGATTGAAAGACAGGTAAGGAGGACAGGTGACAGTAAGTTTTATTATCATCTCATTTGACTTTGTCTTTAAACAATATTGGGTGAGGCTAAGTGTCAGTTGAAAAGGATTCTGGGCAATTCTTTCTCAATGATTCATACAATTTGTTTTTATGCTTAAGAATTGAAATAAAGTTATGAATGCAGTCCACAGAATCATTTGTTCCTATTAAGAACATCTGAACTTTCGTGGGGTTTTTGGTGGTGGTGGTGATGGCTTGGTTTGCTGTTGCCTTTTTTTTTTTTTTTAATTAGAAAACGGTTTACAAGTCGAGCATAGCAAAATGGTGTTCACCTATGAAGGCTGGAAGTTTTGAAACTGTGTGGTCCTTATTACTGATTACGGCTCTACCATGCCAAGTTCTCCTCTTGTCCTCCCCGTTCAAAATATGTGTGTCTTTTCTCAGCCTGACAAACACTTTTCCTCATACACTGGTACAATACTAATAGCACAGGAAGACAGAACTTGAAGGTACCACTTTGACCAATGAATTTAGTTGTTGTCACCAACAGAAACTGTATCTTCAATTCACTTTAAGAGCTAAGAAATATCCATCAGTAGGACTTTTTAACCAACTTATCCAGCGTATCTGCTCCTTCAGAATTTACCTGTGATGATGTTTAGCAAATTCTCCTTAATACACTGTGGAAATTGTTCCAGAATCCATTCATAGACACTTGCTGACATAGCACTACATTTAAATAATTGTGCTTCTTTTCTCTGTTTTATTTCTAGCTTTTTCCCCTTCCTGCCTTTCCTTCTGTCTTCATCTTGACTTCTCTGCAATAGGCCTAAGCGTTACTTTTCTATTTTACTGATATAATATTTGTTCTCAACTCTCTATTCTTGTCAGTTTCAGCAATAATCTGTAAGTATTTTTTCTCTTATTTTCTTTTTTTTTTTTAATACTGTTAATTATCCTCTTCTTAATTCACCAACTCTGTGCATCATCCACTTTTTCTGCCTTCTTTTCTGTATTTACAGGACTCTTAACTTGATCATCAGAGTTCCTCTATTTCCTGCGCCAGCATCTTCAGTAGAAATAACAAATAAGATCATGCCAGCTGATCCTTAAAAAATCTCCATTAATCTTTCTCCAGCTTTACACTTTTCCTAACATAATAACCATTACCAGGTTCTCCTTACTGGATCCTCTGGTTTAGGAGAGGCACTTCCTAAGTTAATGCCCTCCACGCCTGCTCACTGCCCTTCCCTCTCCAGGGAGAGATACAAGAAACAAAGATCACAAGTTGAGACAAAAAGAATTTACTGGAAACATCAATGAGATAAGAAAAATTAACAGTAACAGCAACCATGTTAATAACAAAAGTGTACAAAAGAGGGTGAATTACAAAGAGTCTGACCCAGCTCTACACTACAGCAGCCAGCACCACCCTACTACTCCTTCTACCTGCGTTTTCCAGACTGGAAAGGGATGCCCATCTCCTCTGGAAAGAGAGAACAAATAGAGTCTCTTCACCCACCTCCCCAGAATCCCCTACCCTCCTTCCCACCCCTGGCAATGAGGTAAAATGGTATGGAATAACCTCTTAAGCATTCCCACAGCCACACCCCTTCAATTACTGCAAAATTTAACTCTGTCCTGGCTGACCCCAGGACACTGGAGTCATTACACAACTTGTTGAATTCCTTTGTTAATCATTACTTTCTTGAACTGCAGCTATATTATATGTATATATATACACTATACATACATATGTAAAGTCTAGGCAGCCAAGGACTTTCAGTCAGTCTATTCAGTTCTATAAATTTATTTAAAAATATAATTCATTTATTTTTAATGCATCTTTGCTTACATGTTACTTTCAAAGAATACATGACAAATTCCTTCCCTAACACTAGAACTTCAGGATTTATACTTTCAGTGGTGGGAGCTAGAGATTTGGGTTAAAGTTGTGACTTTATTGAAATTAGTATCAGCATTTCCAGTAATGTCAGTAGGAGCAGACTTTTACCCTTATTCTTATATATTTCAGAAGGAAACAGCATTTTTCATATTTTATTAGGAAGAAGGAACTGTTATTTTAATACTGTATCTTTCCAAGATCATCAAGGAGAAATAGAATATAGCATGTTAGCATCATCTTGGATCTGCACTTTTTTCCAAAGTTTTAAGCTTATTGATTCAAAGTACACAAAGACAGAAGACATCAGCTACTCTATTGTATTTCATACCACAGGCGATTACATTTCAGATAACCTCCACTGACCTTCATAATCTGCATTTGAATATAGACCATTGGGTAATACATGTCTTCCAGAAAATATAATCTTCATTATAAGATACCAGAAGACATCACTTTCTTTGTTGCTCGTTACCAAGGTTAATAAACTTACCTTTAAAATATATTGTACTTTACTTCTAATTTTAATTTTTCTGATTTCAGCATTGATTCTTCTTACACCTTTCTGCTCTAGATAAAGGAGCCATATAATAGCAGTATTTTTACCCAGGAAAATTGGGAACTCACTCCTTTTCTTTAGGTATTCTGTGTCTTTATGCTGCAGGCATGCTGAATGCATGTCTGCCAAAATCAGATCAAATACTGTTGTACAAAACTGCTTTTCTTTTTCTTTTCAACAGACATTTGATTAACAGGGAATTTCTGAAAGACCTGTAACTATTTTTTGAGATTTTTAAGTTGTATGTTAACTTGCAGTAGGACCATGATGAGAAAGCTATATTCCAGTCTCTTCCCCCCCTCCCTCCCCAACTGTTTGACACATTAACTCCTCATTCTGCTATCCCAGTGTGAGGCTTTAGCTGTTCTTACAGAATTCTATAAATTTCCCCTACAAAAAGAGCAGAAGAATTATATTCTGGTAAGAACATAACTTGATTTTGAAAGTGAATATAGTATCTTTTTTGAAGTCTCTTGAGTCAGTAACGCTAGTGCCTTGAAATAAGCTATATAAATAATGATGCACAAGCTCTTCCAGCAGGTACTTACATAGGAATAAACTAGTAGTTAGTGACTTACTGAGTCATCTGGATCCTCACAAGTCTATGGGACCAGACGGGATCCATCCTAGGGTGATGAGGGAGCAGGCAGAGGAGCTTGCCAAGCTGCTCTCCATCATCTTCCAACAGTCCTGGCTCACTGGGGAGGTCTCATATGATGGGAAATTGGCAAATGTCACCCCAATCCACAAAAAGGGCTGCAAGGCTGACCCTGGCAACTACAGGCCTGTCATCCTGACCTCAGTGCCTGGCAGGGTTATGGAGCAGATCATCCTGAGTGCAATCACACAGCACCTTCAGGATGGACAAGGGATCAGACCCAGCCAGCCTGGGTTTAGAAGGGGCAGGTCCTGTCTAACCAACCTGATCTCCTTTTATGATCAGGTGACCCACCTGGTGGATGAGGGGAAGGCTGTGGATGTGGTCTATCTAGACTTCAGCAAAGCCTTTGACACTGTCTCCCATGTTATACTCCTGGAAAAGCTGGTAGCCCATGGCTTGGACAAGTGTACTCTCTGCTGGATTAAGAGCTGGCTGGATGGCCGGGCCCAGAGAGTGCTGGTGAACGGGGCTGCATCCAGCTGGCGGCCGGTCACCAGTGGTGTCCCCCAGGGGTCAGTGTTGGGTCCAGTCCTGTTTAACATCTTTATTGATGATTTAGATGAGGGGATTGAGACCATCATCAGCAAATTTGCTGATGACACCAAGTTGGGAGGGAGTGTTGACCTGCTGGAGGGCAGGAGGGCTCTGCAGAGGGATCTGGATAGATTGGAGAGATGGGCTGATTCCAATGGGATGAAGTTCAATAAGGCCAAGTGCCGGGTCCTGCACTTTGGCCACAATAACCCCATGGAGCACTACAGGCTGGGGACAGAGTGGCTGGAGAGCAGCCAGGCAGAAAGGGACCTGGGGGTACTAATTGACAGGAAGCTCAATATGAGCCAGCAGTGTGCCCAGGTGGCCAAGAAGGCCAATGGTATTCTGTCCTGTATTAAAAACAGCGTGGCCAGCAGGACCAGGGAAGTGATCCTTCCCCTGTACTCTGCGTTGGTGAGGCCACACCTGGAGTATTGTGTTCAGTTCTGGGCCCCTCAGTTCAGGAAAGATATTGAGGTGCTGGAGCGGGTCCAGAGAAGAGCAACAAGGCTGGTGAAGGGACTGGAACACAAGTCCTATGGGGGGAGGCTGAGGGAGCTGGGGCTGTTTAGTCTGGAGAAGAGGAGGCTTAGAGGTGACCTCATCACTCTCTATAACTACCTGAAGGGAGGTTATAGCCCGGTGGGGGTTGGTCTCTTCTCCCAGGCAGTCAGCAATAGGACAAGGGGGCACGGGCTTAAGCTCTGCCAGGGGAAATTTAAGTTGGATATTAGAAAAAAATTCTTTACAGAGAGAGTAATCAGGCATTGGAATGGCCTGCCCAGAAAGGTGGTAGATTCACCGTCCCTGGAGGTTTTTAAACTGAGATTGGACATGGCACTGAATGCCATGATCTAGTAAACTGACTGGAGTTGGACCAAGGGTTGGACTTGACGATCTCTGAGGTCTTTTCCAACCCAATCAATTCTATGATTCTATTATTCTATGATGAGGATTTTTATGTGAATGTCTGATTATATTGGTTTTAGAGGTTGGAAACTAAATTCCTCAGCAGAACATCTTGAACACTTTACTGTAGAGGACAGATTCACCAGTCTGGAGCAAATATATATATGCTTATTAACCACTGTTCTTGAAAACATTTGTTAAAATTTTGCTCATTATGTTCCATTTTACTTGATTTTTAGGGGTTTTGTTTCTGTAAAGATCAGAAGTTGAAAAGTCAAAATAAACAAGTAAAACTTGTGACTTGTCAGACTTTTCTTCCATGGTAAAAAGAAAAAAAAGATTTTGCAGCAAAAGTTTCTACTTGTCTGCTATTCTTCCATTCACTTAAAGCTTTTCTGCATCCATATCACCATAGCAGTTATTTTTCTGCTCAGCTACAAGTTTGTCTGTAGCCATATTGCCATACTAGGTCAAGTCCATGTTGGATCCTCAGGACTACCTGAGGTGTCAGACCTGAGGTCCATACTCCCATAACCCATGCATATTTTCCTCTAGTCTGGCTTCTCAGCCAGGGCATTCTCTGTGCTAAAGAGGAACAGCTAGTTGTCTTCCCAGAGAAATTCATGTTCACACTGAACAGCTACAGACAGTTTGGCTAAACTAAGCTGCCCAGCTTTGACAAACTGAAGTTGAACTCAAGAATCTGTGTTCATAGGGGCAGCAAAGATGTAACTAAGAGACAAACCAATAAACAGAACTACTGAACTTCTGGGACTTGCTGATGCTATCGTATTTGTTGCAACTGTCTGAACCTAGGGTGCGAGAGCCTTTGCCATATTAAAGGGATATTAGCACGATTTGGCATGGGAAAGGAGGTATTTGTGACCTTGATAAGTTTTCACTGAAGACCAGCCGTGGGAAACTGTTGCTTGAGTAAACAACAAAGCAGAACGTACAAGCAAGATAATGGGAAAACAATGTGCAGGTGTTGTGATACAGCCAGCCACTTGGGGGTAGTCTTGGGAGCGTGGGAACGTGTGTGCGACGGTGGAATGGGTATATATATCACTAGAAGCTTAGAATAAAGTTGGATTTGAATGTGCATCATATTGATGTGTGTTGTTCATTCCCGCTCATAATATTAAGGCCTCGGCATCAGGGGTATTGAAAGTCAAATATATTTTATGGGGCAGCATTTATAATTACTGAAGAATTTATCTTAAACAGAGAGCAAATTAATTCTGAAAGTCATTTAGTGGCTAAAACCTTTGCACACCATTGCCTTGGATACTATGTGTACTCCAGGCACTGTAATTCTGGAAACACTGTTAGAAATAATTATTATATGATTATTCTTTTGTAATAAATTAACTTTAAAATTGAATTTATTTAGTTATTATTGGTCCAAGCAAAATGTCTTGGAGAAAGAAGAAATTATAAAGACATAGGAAGACTCTCTTTTTGATAGCTGCTATATAATTACATTGGCTCAAAATAAGTAAAACAGGGTAGACAAAGTTATCAATGTATTAATTGTGGAATTGTTTAACAATTACTGTTCTGTACTGGTCAATCTTCAAGAGGCAAAATTTGACATTGTGCCACACTTCTGACAAGGGCGTATACAGCTTTTCCTCTATCTGTCAATGTGTTTTCCAGTCAGTTTATTCACACTCAATTCAAGTATCATTACCTCAATTCCAAGCACTGTGGAAATAATTTTTAAATTACAGGGTATGGAGCTCTGATTGGAATGGAGAATTTTATTTGAATTCTTTGCATGAGGTCTGCTTTCATGTCTTTAGTTTTAACACCTAAAATAAAAACAAACATTACAGCTTGATTTGCTGGGGAAATGCATTCTGCAAGAGAGATGAATAAATCAAAATATTCAGAACTAGTATTTCCCATTTTGATATAAAATGACAGAAATGCTTAATGTACCCATCATGAACACAGAATATGGCTCATTGACCTCAAAATACTTTTCAAAACTAAGAACAATTGGCAGTAGGATACACCATGTCTGAAATCTGATGAATGAACATGTACTACCCAGAAGAGGAAACAGAGAATGATTGCAGAAACTGTTTTGAGTGCCAGGGCTAAATTAAGAGGCATTCAAATTTGACAAAATGAATGGAAAGCACAGAGATACAGAAGAACTTCATAATTTCTGTTCACTAATTATTTGTTACTAGAAGAATACTTTCCAACAAGCCTCATTAATCAATCTTAATCTAAGGTCCCACAAAAAGAACAATGTTTAAAGCTGCAATACAACTACTTTGCATATTCTAAAACTGTCCATTTCTCTTTTCATCCAGTAGTCAGGCAAAGTTAGACACCGGATATGCTCAGAACAACATTTTCTTTGATATTGGACTTCAGCATGAACACTGCTGCCCTGCAGGTCTCTTTATTCAAAAATGTTTGCAGTTCAGAGTTGTTTGTTCTTATAATACTACCTCTCCCTTTTAGACCTCTTTATTGTTTGAAACTAATACATTTTTTTTCAGTTTTCATTTCCTGAGAGATATTTCACTTTTCCATCACTCATTTTAGTGGTATAGTCTAACTATTGAAAGTAATTTAAGTTTAGATCTTAAAAAAAAAGTTGAAAAAAACTAGGATTATGTCTCAGCAATCACTGACAGGATGACAAAATAAATTTTAAAGTACAGTAAATGTTATTCCTCACTACAGAGTATAGAAATCATAAAAAGTGATCACACTGCAATGATACTGTTGATGTCACAAGTTGTACATGTTTTTTCCAAGATAAGCTGAAAGTGGATCAACCATATAACCCTAACAAATATGTTCTAAATCATAGGATTAGGTTAGATAAGCTTCTTTTTTTTTTTTTTTAATCAGAAATAAAGTATAATTTAAAATAGCTATACTATTTTCTTGCCATCTGGAATATTAGAAAACTTATGCTAAATCACTGCTATGAGAGTTTCCTATAGCAAAACCAATTCATATCTGTGCACTCACACTTAGACTATAAAGCATGCTCCAAATGTTGAGTTTTGTGACTAGATGCTTGCGAGAACAAAAGCAGTCAGAGTAGGTTGATTTACTTATCTCTAATTTTAGCCCATCATACTAACTTTACTTATACTGAAATCACAACTAACTTTCTATGATGAGGTTGTTTCACTTTAAACCAGTTCCTTTAAAACTGGGGATTTTTTGATAGTTATGCTGCATGATTTATGTCTTCATTTGGAAATCCCTTATGAACCAGAAGAACATATAACCAAATATGCTTCTTTTTTATTTCTTGTCACACAATATGACTTTTTCTGTGAGGTTTCTATAAAATAGTTCTTACACAGTGCATGATACAGTTAGGATAATGCTGGATTTTAAATTCTGATTAATTTTCAACTTTCTAGTAAGTTTATAAGGCATTTTAAATGTATTTTTCTCTTCCAAAATACAGCAATAAAACAATAAAGTATGACCCTACTACACTTCTGTGTGACAATCAGTGAGAAATGTAACTATAAGGAGAGAACATATGCCAATGTTCTTCCATCAGAATTTTTTTCTCTTATTTATTTTGCATTGAAAGGTTTCTAAAAGGAAGCTTATAATTGAGCAGCAAGGATTTTCTAGGATCTGTACTTCTGTACAGGAGGATAAGTAGAATTGTGTGTGCTTTTGCCACAAGTTTGAACTTTTTAGGTTGGAGATCAAATTCTTAACAATGTACATTCAGCAAAGCCCTTGCAAACATGGCATAATTTCTGATATCTTGAAAAGNCAACCAGTAACACATTTAAACTATTTATTATGACATTTAGGAGAAGTACTAAATACTGTATATTACTATTACTAAACTCATAAAATGTAGAACTAATAAAATAAATATAATAAAGAATGCAAAAATATGAAAGAAATTACAAAATAAACCATCATATAGAAAAAATAGCTGCTTTCATTGATCTTTTATGAGACCTTTACTTTAGAAAGTACTACCAACAAAAATTTCATCTTAGATGGCATAATCTCACTAACAGTGTGATTCAAACAACAGTTTCCAACAAAAAATAATCTGACAAATAGTTTTCAGCAACTCTAACTATTTTTCATCACCACTTTTATCCTACGATTTGTTATACTCACTTATAGTTTTAGATTAAAATTGGAATGTAAACTTTTAATTGAAGAAGTTGTGCCTACCAGTCTGTACGAAGCACTTCTGAGTTCCCTTCTAACAGGAATCCCTGGCAAGGCTGTGTCATACTGATATTGATAATATTAACTTTACACAACTCACATGAAATTCATGGCTTTTTATAACCAGAGTCTATAAAATTGTGATTGAAATTATTTTAACAAAGGCTGAAATCAAAGAACATTACTCACTGGAAAAAACCTACTTGTTCCAAGTACCAAAGTCTCTCATTCAGCCTGGAATTTTCCCTCTCTCTGAGAATTAGCATGATAAAAGCAAATGATGAATGGACACGGGACTGAAACGTTTGGGAGGGAAGCCTGTGACAGTTCCTTTGAAGCTTTAAGAGTTTATAATGTAAATAAGTGTTTAGGGGATTATTAACATTCACATATTTTACCCCAAAGGCTTTCTGTAAGGTCAACTTTTAAGTGCTGGAAGTATGCAGGAAGAATTGTAAAATGTGTGTGTGAACATGTTCAAAGACTTTAGGCAGCCTGTTCTGCAGAATGCTTTCATTTGACTTTTGATATGATATATGGCAAATTAATTTATATAATTAGTTGCCATCAGATATATATGACATAGGTCTTGGGAGTTCTGGAATTTAAAGAATTCTGATTTTTTTTAATATGAAGCAATTTGGGTTCCACAATACCACAAAAAGAAGAACAGACAACAAGAAGAAAAAGAACTTTCAAATGAGTTTTAACAATAAAGGGCACTATTTTATTATGGCCACCAAAACCCAGAACTTATTTCTCAGAAGTATAGCTTCATACAGCTGTTATCTAAAGCATGTCTTTAAACCAGTCTCCTTATTTAAATGTCAAAATACATTTTAGATGTCTTGAAGCACACATTTTTAAAGACACAAGCTGAGGCAAATGACCAGTGCATCTCTGATTTCTACCTAAATTATTAATACTCTGATACAATGGCTTCACTATGTATAATAGCTCTGTGAGACTTACTGACTTTTTTATTTGTTGCACATATCATTAAAATGTTGAAAAAAAGCCTCTTGTTTTTCTCATTTGAATAAAAATAAGTTATGTGAAAATCTAAGCATTAAATCAATGATACCCACCTTTTGTATTGCCTGCACCCATGTTGACCTGAATTTTCATTTCACAGCAAATAAGTCAATCTAGTCAATATATTTGTGCATATGTACTGGATCTCCGATCTCTCTGTGACACTGTCACTGAATTTTCATGAATGATGATGTAGCATTGCTTACATGAACTACTATACTTTCAGTCTGAATTTTGTCTGCTTGACAAGCATGGATGTCAACCTTAACTAATGAATTCAGTAATANATATAAGCTGTTTGAAACAGACATGCCTCCAATCAGTACCTGGAGAGCTTATCTTACTTTCTAGAGCAGAAATCTTGTTTGCACCCTAATGAAGTTATCTGACATTCCATGAACAGAAGATATCTTAATCTAGAAACAGAGATATTTCAATTAAGATAGCACTGAAGAAATAAAAGATAACATAACAACCAGTAACACATTTAAACTATTTATTATGA